>CM076580.1:61355991-61841448 GCA_034641835.2 Pinus albicaulis
TTGTCTAAATTCAAAAGAGACAGGGGTCAAAAGGGGTTTTAAAAGACTTTTTAAGACAGTTCCAAAAATCATTATCAAAAGGAAAAAGGTGCAAAATGAAGCTTAGAAAAGTGGGTTTTTTAAATTTTAATTCTTTCAAAAGAGGGTATAAAACACTACAATACCACAACTCCCCGCTCATTTTCTCATTTGAAAGACGCAGTGAGGTTTCCAGTTTTCTGCCGGAGTCCTCAAGCAAAAAATCCAGGGTGTTGCGCTCTTGTAGCGGCTTCCAGTGTAATTTTTTTCTAAGTGTTGTGCGCCTGTAGGTGGGCGTTGCGCTCTTTCAGACTTGCCCGACGTGTAGAGTGATGGCCTGAGCTGTGTGCAACTTTTACCAGGGGCAATGCACTCCTGCCATATGTTTTTCCGCCTGACGCCACGTGCAGAGCTTCTCACAGTGTTGCACTCCAGCCATGTCCAGACACTGCACGACTCTATGTTTAGTGACCCGAGCCGCCCGGGTGCCCAGGTGATGTGCTCCTGCCACGGGTTTCACCCCTCCGCCCAGATGTTGCGCTCCTGACACGGGTTCCACCCCTCCTCCCAGATGATGCGCTCTTGCTACAGGTTTCACCCCTCTACCCAGACACTGCGCTCCTGCCACAAAAGCACAGCACTGTACAAAAAGATATTCAGGATCGCTCGACTCACCCAAAAGCCTTGAAAAATCATTTTCTTTGCTATGAACCACATTTTAAAAAGGTATTTTTACTGTTATCCCCTCTTCATGATTTTATAAAGGTTAAGGGCACCAAGAAAATTCAAAACTTATGTCAAGAGAAGCATGAAGAAAACCTAACCTACTCTCTGCTAGTCTCCTAACCTTATTACAAAACTCAGCATCTCCTTAACCCTCTTTACACATTATTTCACTAGTAAATATCATTTCTATTTAAATATTTTGAGGAAGGGGTGAAGAAAGACATAATGTCCGAAGAAGGGAGTGTTGACCTAAATGAGGCAAATCAAAGACCAAGAAAGCAGTATAAGAAGGGAGGGAATCCAAATAGGTTTGAACCTATAAGCACTGAGGAACTAATAGCCTCCCCTTCTATTCTTTCTTGACTCCAAGAGTTAGGGTGCTATTAGTTCTGTAACAAAGCGCAAGAGATCAAAAGCCACCCTCAGTTGACCAAGTTATTTGCCTTAAGACTTCACAGGCATAAAGTACATCTAGCAGGAGTAAAATTTTAGTTGACCACCAGTGCCATCTCTAAGGCCACTGGAATGCCTTGCATAGGAGAAAGGTGGTTTAAATAGAAGCATCTTGACTTAAGACATTATCATCCATTCTTAAAACCTATTTTTCAAGCTGACTGTAAAACCATTTTCCCTTTTTCTCATCTATTGGATAGATATGCCCTCCTCATGAAGATTATCATGAAGTACTTCACTTGTGAGGGTAGGTTCTCCAGAGTCTATTCCTATCATATTAGACTCCTCATGAATTTCACCAAGGACCAAGCTACTACACATGCCCTTCTACCTTTGCAAAAGTATTGATAAAATGTCTTCCATCATGCAAAAGAGGCCTCCATCCCAACAAATGTCAAGCCTCTTTCATCATTCCCTCATCAAAGTAATTGTCTCATACTAACTAGAACAACAAGGCATTAACTAGGAGGTTTTTATCGCCCATGATGATTTGACAACTACACATCCCATCCCTCCACAAAGTATGCCATCATCTTCTTAAAATCCTCCTCACACACCTCCATCACCCTCCCCTGACCTTGGTTCATCTTATTCACACTAATCATTCCCTAAAACAGAACCTCCTCATTTTCTTTCCCCTGAGAAATCTGAACATGAAGAAAGCAGTGATCAACATGAAGAAAGCAGTGGTGATCATGAAGAAAATAGTAATGGAGAGAGTGATGATCATGAAGAAAACAGTAAGGAAGAGAGTGATGATCATGAAGAAAACAGTGATGGAAAGAATGATTAAGATGAATAAATGAGTGAAGAAGAAGAAGATGTCAAAGAGGGAGATGGCCAAGAAGAGAACAGTGAAGGCAGTAACAAGGATGAGTATGTGGATGAAGAAGAAAACATAGGTAAAAACAATGATACAATTGATGAGAAAATAAGTCAAAACAATGGGTCTGAAAGTGAAGAAAATGACACTGAGGGTACAAATGCAAACAGTGGAGAGGAGACATATGAAAGAAATGGAGAAATCAAGAATGACAGTGACAAGAATGGCACAGGAAGCCAAGAAACATGGTTTAAATTTGTTTTCAATAGGCAAGGAAATGATGACAAAGGGCTAAGTAATGAATAAAATAACCAGGGTAGTGAAGAAGAAATCAGTCAAAGGAACTCATTTAATGAAGAAATAAATGACTCCCACAGTGATGGGAAGACAAATGAAGGTGCCCAAAGCAATGACCCCAAAAACAATACTAACAGTGATACAAAATATGATATTGACAGTGAGGACAGTGGACCAAAAGATCAAAAGGAGGACAGTCATGAAAGTAAAGAAATGACCAACATAGGCACCTCTAACAGTGCAAAAATAGAGCATGGCAGTCTTGAAGGTCTTGGCAGCAAGGAAAGCTTGAAAGAGTTTGAGGATGGTTATCAAAAGGACAGCCAAGAGCAATGCAAGAAGGACACTCACACAGAAATCATCCATGAAGAAGAAAACAGTCTCAAGGTCATTAGTGACCAAACTTTGCAAGTGAAACTTATGGCACCTTTCACCATCACTCATCAAAAAGGAAGGAAGCACATGTTTTCTACCTCCAAAAGGCAAGGGGCCATGCACTCCTCCTCAAAACCAGTGAAGGAAAAATGTAAAAAAACATTGAAGGGAAAAGTAAAAAAACCATTGAAGGACAAAGGTAAACAACAACTGAAGAAGGAAGAAGAAAATCATGAGAAAGAAAGAGAATTTGAACTCATTCACATAGACAGTGATGAGGAAAATGAAACAAGGATAGTGAATTCCTTTCTAAAGACCGGAATGCATAGATTAAGGACTTGGAGGCTGAGCTAGAGATATCAAAGGATCTCATTCGCTTCCTACAAATGCAGAACAAATAGATGAGTGGCCAGCTGGTCATATATGAAGCAAGGGGGCTCAAATATAGGAAGGAGGCTCAAATATCACAAGTTCAGTTGGAGGAATACATGGGCGCTTATGAGGAAAACAGTGATGAAGAGGGGCAAGATAGAAAGAGACCTAAGACTATGGGTCTTAGGAAAGCATTGGCAAAGAAAAGAGAGAAAGAATCAGCCCAAGCACAACAATTTACCCTCATCAAACTCCTTGCCATGGAAATTGAGCATAACAGGGAAGCATGGCTTGAGAGAGCCAATATACATTTAGATGCCAAACTAGAGAAGGCCAGCAAAGACTTGAGATTACAAAGGAGGATGATTGAGCACTACAAACAGAGAAATCACTTTGCAAGACAAAAGCTCAAAACTGCCCAAAATGAGGGCCCGACACCAAATGATGAAAAATACGAAGCTAGGCTTGGTATTTTGGCCCAATTTTCTCTACAGGTCTCTAAGGACCCTTGAGGCACCCACCTACCAAATTTGAGCAAAATTGAACAAGTTTTTGTTTTTTACAAATTTTTGAGCCTAGGAACACAGCATCCGCTATGCTGCGCTTTTTCCTAGGGCATCTTCAGAGGGATAAGATTACATTTTAGGATTCCCCATCATGAGAGGAGTATCCTCACCAAATTTCAGCTCAATTGGAGTTGTTTTGATCCCCCAAAAGGGTCAAAAACACTCATTTTTTCACCTTTCTGCCCTCTTTTTTTAGTAGGTTTTGTGCTCCTAGAAGTTTTGGCTTTTTCCACTTTTTGGGAAACTTTCAGAGATCATATTGAGGAAAAAAAGTTATATTTGGAAATTATACATCCACATCTTTCCAACGGGCCATCACGGAGCCTTTTCCGACATCGGGAAGGCCTCCAAAAATCTGTTGCAAAAATACCTTTTTTGGTGCTGCGCTCCTAGAAAATTTTCAAGTTTTTGAGACAATATGTTGTGTTCCTGTGTGTAACTGAGAAAATGTGCGTTAGGAATGTTTCATCATGTATGCCAGAGCCTAAAAGTCAATATTTTTGTTATTTTATTCTGGAAAAGATATTTTGGAAGATATTTTGTGCCTTGGACCTTGTAGGGCCTTAAGGACAAGTTAGGATATTTGTTTTTGGCTAATATGCTTCTATATGCTCTAGTGAGCTCTTGTAATATCCCAAAAGGGACTGCTTAGCAAAAAATGCCTGAAAAATGTATTTTTTAGCGATGTGTGATTCAGCCACCAAGATCAGCCCTTGGATTCCTTAGATCTGATAATCTAAGACCCAATTCCAATTGAGATCGGAAACCAAACAAACTAGGTGAACACCTAGTATGGCTTGATAAATGCCCAATGAGGGACTGCGGCAATATGTAAACACTGTATTGGAGTAGAAAAAGGATAATAATGCATGGGATGTGTTAATAAACACTTTACTATCAGTAATATATGCACCAGCAAGGAAATTGATCTATCCCTTTAACCAAAGGTGGGAAAAATAGTGATTTAAGCCCTAAAATGGTTATTTTCAGAAATATGCATAAAAACAGAGGAAATTGATGGTTGTATCTGTTAGCTTAGGTCATGAGGGACTCCCATACCGAATTTAAGCTTAAAAAAATCATTATAGCTAAGTTAAACAATTTCTCCACTCCTGAAATGGCTTAAAAATGTTGATTTCCCATGACCTAGAGTATGCAGAAATTACTGAAGCACAGAAAACGTGATTTTATAAAGGTGTTAACTAAAATAGGGTTTGAACATCAGTAAATTGGATCAAGGATATGGATCAAACAATATACAAGAGAAAAACAGAGGTTTAACATGAATACAGCCTCAAAATAGAGGTGTTGCACCATGTATTAAGACTGAAGAACTTGACAGTGTAATTTTCAGAGGGCCGAAGCAGTGTTTTATTATATATCAGATATAGGGCAGATATTTACATAAAAGTATAGATCTATTACATATCTATATGCGAAAGAGGCTCTTCTTTACACTCCCCTTGGGGATCTCAGCAAAAGATGGATATCAATGAATAGATCTGAGATCTAAGCCACAGATCTGCAGTAATCTTCAGAAATTTCTGAAGCATATGATACAAAGCAGATCATATCTAAAACTAACATGGATTTTTTGGCTAATACATGGATCACCACAGTGAAGGGAAGGGTCCCTTTCACGAGAGATATTTGCTCCAAGATGATACACAAAAACCCACTGCAACTCTGCCTGTAGAAAGGATGCAGTCTCTTCAAGAAACTATGTTGATGGTGATGCAGAATAATTTGGCCTGATGCCAAGATCAAAAACTAAAGCTCCAACAATGGATGCACTCTTCTAAGAGGTTAAATGACACACTCCATGAGAAGAGGCTCCAATACAAGCTAGATATCTGCAGATCTAGAGTTCCACTTGTTGTAGCTTACAAAAGAAAGAAAACCCTCACTGGATCTGCATTGCAGTTGGAAGTAGAAGCTTGGTCTCCAACCAAATATTGGACAAGAAATACAAGCTCTCCCAAGAGCTCCTCAATGGGAAGAGATGGAACTCCTAAACATGAAATCCCAATGCAATCTAGGCTAAGAAGCCAAGAAATCTGTTTGTCTAAATAGACAACAATTCAGAAATCATATCAGGAACAACCTCAATATGATGCCCTCATTTTCCTTTTATAAGATCAAGAGATTGTAAAACCCTAAACCACTTTCAATGATTTAGCCCCATTCACATGTGTAGCCTCCAACTTGACTGCACTGTCGTTCTAGGAGATTCATTGTAACTGGACATCATGGTTGATTTGGTCCTGGTTGACTTGGTCAGTAGATTCAGTCTCTTTCACACTCAAATGTATTTTTACAAGTGGCCCAGATTTAGCCTTGTTCACATTGGGCATTGATTTATTCTTTTATTAGGAGTTTTATGAACCTCCTTTACATATTTATTATTTAAACAAAGAAAGAAAAACAAAATGAATATTCCTATTAGCTTAGGCCTAATTAGGAATATTACAGCTCTCTTCCTCCTTGCTTGTTATATAAGCCATGAGGATTCATTGTAAATAGTTGGGACTTGATGTGTTATAGAGAAATACATGGTTTATGAGCTTGGAGAAGATATTTGGTTTCATGAAGTGAATGAATGGCTTGTGTGGCTTGATTTTGGAGAAGCTTGCTTGTAGGATTTCATAGCTTGGTGAATGGTGATGTTTTTCTAACTTGTTAGTGTTTTCTTGTCCTCATTTTTTTTAATTTTTTTTTTATTTTTATTTTTTATTTTATTTTATTTTATTTTATTTATTTTATTTTTATTTTTATTTTTATTTATTTATTTATTTATTTATTTTTTTTATTTTTTATTTTTATTTTTTTTTTCAGTCTGCTTGTTTGCTATAGATAAAAAAAGTATAGGTTGAGATATGCTCATGGAAGCACCTCAAACCTCATGTTTGCTATAGTTTTGATGTTTTCTTCTTTTAGTTCATCTTAAAGAATCCTTGACTGCTCCTTAGGCTCACTAAAACTTGTTCTTTGTTTCATGAATGATTAGTATGTTAGCTTATAAATATGATTCATGTTATGCCCTGCTTATTTAAAGTTTTCAAAAACTTGTTGTGAAGCTTTTCTATGGAATACTAATTGATTAGGTTAATTCAAAAAGTTCTTGTTTTGATCTTTCTCTTTGCCCATGCTTATCAAATTGTTTCAGAGTTCCCGATAGTTTGATATATGTTGTTTAAGAGTTCCCTCTACATATATTGAGTTGTTTGTTTATCTTATGTGTTTTATCAAAAAGCTGAAGGTGAATTTCTAAAGTTAGGAGTTCTAATGCTTCTATGTATCACCAGAATGTTCATATTACATGTTTATATGTTTGAGTATTTTTTGTAGAGATTGATGGTTTGCCCTACCTCATTAGTTATTACTTTCAAACTATATACGTCTAAGATCTCTTAGTTTCTTCCCAAACTTAATGTTCATTACACCTCATCATCACCTAAGGATCCATTAACCTTGCTAAATTGGCCCTGCAATACACTCTTCTTCATCATTTAGACACCCTTGACTTCATCTGAACCCATAGCCCTATTCATTTTATATTCTCTCATTCCACCTATCCTACTTGATCATCTTACCCCAACCCAAAACAAACAAACCTACACTTAAAAAATAGCTTAAAATCAATCATCCAAAGCGAGCAAGCTCACATACTTCGCACAATAGAGAGAGCCCTCTTTGAGTCCAAGAAGGCTAGGACCTAGGACTCCAAAGACTGGTCTTATGTTACCCTGTCATTTGGTTAGCCAATCTACCAAATCGTGGGACCCTAACAATATACAATTTGTAATTCAATGGAACTTGGTGGGTGCAGATCTAGAGCTAAGGATGATTCCATGTTCCAAATGATCTCCTCAACTATTTCAGGAGAAGGCTTCTTATTGACAATTTTCTCAAGAAGTTCATCATCCTTCTCAACCTCAACATCAAAGATGAAAGATTGCTGATTTCCAATTATGTGAAAGTTATTTCTGATGGACTGAAGTGAAGTAGAGCAAAGAGTCAGAGACTCTTCAATTACTTCTAAACTTTCAAGGCTTTCCTCACCAGTGTCATAGGTGACCTGTCTTGGTTGATTACTACTTTCAATCTGATGATAGTGAACTTCATCCCACAAATCGATTGCTGATGGCTCTGAAAGGTTAGCTTATGTTTGCAGAACATCATCATCATCAGATTGATCAAAATTTGGAGAATCATCAACATAAATAATTTCACCAATCAAACATATTGGATTATGAGTTTGTTCTTCTTTGAATTGATCTACAAGTTCACTTTATGACTTATGGTAGACAGGGTTAGCAAGAGAATGAACAAAAATATTTTGTTCACATGAGGGATTAGAGGCTGTCTGCATGTTTAGAAGCTGATTTATTTCTTCTTCAGTTAAAAAAGGAGGCATTTTTCTCTTTCTTTGGAAATAACTACAACGATTCTTTTTCTCTTGTGAAAGCTCATTGAGGGGCTAAATGTCTTCTTGAGCCTTACCTAGAAGAGAAGATGAATCATCACTTGTGCCTTTAGAGAGATCTTGTGGGTTTTCTTTCATTCCCTAATTGATTTCATCTTCAACCAACTCTTCTTGATTTTCGTGATATTTACTTTGAGCATGAGATTCATGAGTTGCCTCTGATGGATTCTCAAGGTGCCAATTGCGTTTTATCATCTGAAATGAATTAAAGCATAAGGGTAGAGATTCTAAATGTGTTGGTTCCTTCTTTATTTCAGATTTGTGATTTCAATATGGTTGATTGATTCATTAGAGCACTCCTCTCTATCTCTATTTACAAGATTCTTGTAGTGCTCTCTTAATAGTGAAGCACAATATTTAGGAAAGTAACTAGTACCTACTTGACAACCTTCTTCATTCTCTTCTTTGCAATCTTGCTCATCATGCATATTTTGTTTGTTGTTCTTGTCTTATAGTGACTAAGTTTGTTCTTGTAGTGACTGAGTTTGTTCTTCCAAAGGAAAAAGTACAGGTTGTTTTGAATAAGCAACACCAACATCAACCTTGTGCTTATCCTATTTCCTACCAAGTATATGTAACATTTTGTTGATTGCATCTGTTACACCATTTTTTGGTCATCTAACCTACTATCATTAGATGGACCCAAGTACACCATGTAAGACCAATTTTACCCTAAGTAAAATTGCTCTCACTATGTAAAATAACTTAATAAACCACATTTATTAGGTTATTTATGGTCTAAACAGAAAACCCCAAAAGGAAATATTAAACAAACCTATATTTTTTTGATTTTCCTCATGGAATAATTAATTAAACCATAATTTAATTATTATTCCCAGTCATGTTTAACCCAAAAACAAAGAAATTAATTAGATAAACCTTTATTTATCTTATTATTTTCTAGGAATAATTATTTAAATCTTATTTAGATATTATTCCTTGTTAAATATGACCAAATCATCCACAAATAATTAAATAAATCATTATTTATTTGATTATCCTTTAACCACTTCCTTAAAAAGATAAATAAATCATTTATTTATTTATTATTGACAAATAAAGGGATTTTACCCAAGTCAAATACTTTTTCCCTCCAATAAATATAATAAAATATTCCATAAAAGGTGGATCTAGATTTGGTTAACATTATTTTAATCGTGCACCAAGATCTAGAATGACCCAATATTTTGTTATAAATAGGAGGGTTTTTGCTACCATTCTTCACCTTTTGTTGCCTATTAGATCACTCTGGATCTATACACTTGGTCACATTCTACATTATTTGCTGTGTGAGCTCCCTTTGAGTTCTATGTTTGTCTGGGTTTTCTACACCAACAAGAGAGAGATATTCTAGATCTGAAGTGCTGAGGACTTCCAAGAACCCATCCCATTGAGGAGAATTGGAAACATCTTCTTGTTTTCCTCCCAGGTGCCCTTAATACAAAAAATTCTTTCAAAAATTGTTCTTGTCTTGTCTATTGGATATATGGAGCAAACCCTTCTTTTTACTGCTTAATGTCTTTCTATGCATAGATCTGGTTTTTTGCAGCTCTTGTCTTAATCAACTAACTGCAGATCTGAAGATATTGGTAGTCATATTTGATGTTAGGGCTATTAGTTATGCGTAGCTAAAGTGATCTTTTTTCATACACTTCGACAAAAGATTCATACTAACAACATCTATCAACATCTCTAGCTTTGCTTCTTTGTTTATACTTGGATCCATCTTTGTTTAATCACAAAGGGTCACTACATCTTTTCAAATAGTCTAGAGTCTTCTACCAGTGGATTCATTAGGTCTATTGATATTTGTGCAGTCGCCAGGTGGAGGATTTCAACTTTGCTGTTAACCATCAGCATGATTATGATTTATTAATGCATTCCCAGGGAGGTCTATGAGAACTAGTGGAGTAGTAGGCCTACTGGAGGCTAGTGGAGTAGCCAGGTGGATGTTTTTAGTTGTTTTGAGGATATGTGTCTATGGTACACCACCAATACTGATAAAAACCAATCTAGTAATTTTTTTGGGGTTTTATGAGTTCTTTATGTAGCCCTAGGGTTTGTGAGAGTGTCCTACAGTTGAGTCATCATTTTTCTAGGATGGTGAATCAACCAGATTCTACTCTTTGGCTGATAGTTTGAGTTCTCTATGATTTGATAAGGGTTTATAAATTACTAAGGGATACTTAGATTGTCACTGACTCAAAGGTCCCACTGTGATCGCCAGAATGTTAGTGTGGCGATGAGGTGGAGATAAATCAATAAATACTACTGGATAAGGGTTTCTAGAGTCCTAAGGGATACTTAGATTTTCACTAACTCAGAAGGTCCCACCGTGATCACCAAAATGTTAGTTTCCAGTGATTTAGCAGATTGGTAGACCAAATGCACAGGGTAACATGAAACTATTCTTTGGAGTCCTAGGACCTAGCCTTCTTGAACTCATAGAGGGCTCTCTCTATTGTATGCAAATGATGTGAACTTGTTTTGCTTTAGATGGTTGATTTTAGGCTAGTTGTGAAGTTTAAGGTTTTGTTTGTTTGGTTGGGTTGGGTAAAATGATCAAGTGGAATAGGTGGAATGAGAGGTCATCAAATAATTGGGCTATGGAGTCTAAGAAAGTCATGGATATCTCAACAATGAGTCAGAGTGCATCACAAGGAAAATCTCGTGTATTCTATGGATCTTTTAAGATTATGAGTGAATTGAAATGGACATTAAGTTGGGAAAACAAGGTAGGGCAAAGGGCAGTTAATAATAATTTGTCATATACCCATAAAAAATAAGGTATCAAATACTAATAAGAAAAATATAATAATCATGAGATAGGGCAAACCATTTACTCAATGACAATATTTAAAACAAATAGGCATCCAATATGAACAATTTAGTGAAACACAGAAAGAAAGAAATCCTATCTAACTTCAGTGATTTCACCTAGAAAGTTTGAAAACATATAAGATAACAAATAACATTAACCAATGAAGAGGGAACTACTAGACATCATCAATCAAGCTATAAAGAACTTTGAGGCAAACTGATAAGCATGGGCAAAGGACAAGATCAGAATTAGACCTCTTTGGCTTAACCTAACAAGTAATAATTTCAAAGAGAGATTTCAAAACAGAGTTTAGATAGCATCAAATAAGAAGGGCTTGCCATAAAACATATTTGGAAACAAGCATATTAATCCATTGATGAAATAAACAAGCATAAAGAGGCCTAAGGAGCAACTAAGAATTCCTTAAACACACCCAACAGAGGAAAACATAAAGATAGTAGCAAACAGGAGGACTAAGGTGCCTCAAACAACATTTCTTAGCCTATACTTTTCTGATCTACTGCAACATAGAAAGATGGACATAATGATAAACAAGAAAACATGAAAAAATTAGAGATACATCACCATTCACCAAGCTCAGGGATCTTGCAAGCAAGCTTTCATCATCATCAATCAAAGCATATCATTCACAAGCTCCATAACACCAAATTTCTCTTCAACCTCAATGTAATATTCAAATTTTTCTTTCAATAAATTTGAATATTAATTTTGTCTATGAGTTGAATAATTGGGTGAGAATGCCCATTCACAATAAAAACATGGATAAAATCCCTCTAGTATGAAAAGGGATCAGCCTTGGAACTAGATTTCACACCCTCATGTGTGAAAGGGGACATTTTGCAAAGAGGCTTGGTTAAGTTTGAGCAAGTCAAACAACGCAAAGGTATGAGGTGGAAAGCATCTATGGGACATCGCAGAGATAGAGGAGGGAATATTCCTTGAAGGAGGAAACCCTAAAAGAGTGGGACCCATGGAGAAGGAGCTCTCATGTGTTTAAAAGGAGGGCAAGGCAGCCATTGTTGCTCATGCATATGATTATTAATTTCATGTCTGCTTAGACATTTCTGCAATCCTGACTGTTTCGCTGAGTTACTGTGCTGCTTATCACAAGGATCTCCTGCTTAGGAATCCTTCTCCTTTCTTGAGAATCCTCTTGAAGGAGTTGTACTAATTTGTCTCACATCTAGGCTTGAGGCCAAACATCCTCCTCCAGGACAATGTTATTACTGCAGTAGCATAATTCTATGTTGCAGGGTGTTGTAGTGAGAAGTCACAACACCTCTTCCATTGCTTGTTTTTCAGAGGGAAAGTCTTTCTTTCCTTTGGAGGATTAGTTGGGAAGCTATCAGAGATTATTGCAGATCTTGGCACTTGGCCAAATCATTCTGTCCCACCTACAGCACAGTTACCCTCTTAGACTGCGTTATTTTCATGGAGCACTTGTAGTGAAGGATTGCAGGTTGATTGGAGGGTGAGATCTCAAGTGTAAGGATCAGCATTCCACTTAGGAGATCCATTGGAGGAGGTCTACTTCAGATTGTTCATCATCTTCATCCTTCTCTATTCAGTTCCATTTTCTGAGTTGCAGCAGCTACTCAGCAACTCCGACATTTTTTCCATTTTGTATATTTTAGCCAATCCTTCGGAGGATTGAGGTATTATTGTTTCCAAGGGTTAGAGCCATATATTGTCATATTCATGTATTGACATCATTTTTCAGTAGTTATCCATAATAGACTGTGTTGTCATGGCCAAGGGTTTCATATATGCAGCAGTGTTTCTTCATTTCCATGTACATGTCTTGTTGAGGTTTGCATTGTCTTTCTTGAGTGGATGTTTCCTCAAGAACTTTTACTTTCTTTGCTGCTATAAAACTATTTATTGGCTATGTATATCTTCATGTGCTCACAGCTATAAAATAATTTTGTTGATCTATTTTATGTTCATGCATATGTTACAGTCCCTTCGTCAGGCACTTTTAGAGGACATCTAAGAGTGGGAGATCTGTTTAACCCACTTAGAAGGATTTATTTGGAGCCTCCTCTTGGTTTCATGTCTTAGATGCATTGATCTAAGGGATCCAAGTCCTAGTTTCAATTCCTGTAGCAGCCATTACTGGAAAATTTATTTTCCAGTCATGCCTTGCTAGATGTTCCAGATTTGGGATATTACAGTGGTATCAGAGCATAGTCTTGGCTCAGCTTGTGAGTGTAAGCCCAAGAAGATAATAATGATGAATAAGATGAGATTGCTCTCATCAGTATTTAGAAATAAGAAGATCCTCTCCAAAGAGGAAAAGAAAAAAGAAGAGGAAGGACCATACACTTCTTATTCTCATCAAGGAGAAGACAAGCATGAAGGACACTTGGATTATCAGATTCTAAGTGATTACCTTGTTGAGTACAGATCTCAACCTAGAGCCTTCAAAGAGACTCTAGATTTTCCTCATTTCATCCAGTTGAAGGAAGATAATAGACCCTGGAGTAGAAGAGAAATCAAAGGCAATAGATTTATGTTGTCTACCTTTGATGGGTTATCTACAACAAGAACTTGGGTGAGAAAGTTGGAGGAATTTTTCCTACTACATCCTATAGCAGGGAAAGAAGCTATTGAAATCTCAGCACTCCACTTGGAGGGTGAAGCCTATGTTGGTGGTGCAGCCACTTGAGCCATGCAAGGGTGAAGAGTTTTGCAGAGTCCACTCAAAGGTTGATCCAAACCTTTGATGGAGAAAGCACAAAGGAGGAAAAGCTCACACCACTTGAGGAGCTTTGGCCTAACGCTATCACACTCATGGAGGATTAGCCACATGCATATATATTTGGGGCAGCCAACACTTTGGAGGAAGGAACTCTTGCAGACCTACAAGAAGTTCCCAAATATCATCAAGGTATGAAAATATTTCCACAATCTATTGTTGCAACAAATTCTTTTGATCTATGTGGAGATTTACTTTTACATGACCAAGGGTCAAATCACACTACTACCATGGAGAAGCTTGGTTGCACTGCGCTGTGCAACATGGAAAAATTCAAGGAGGAAGCAAACCATCATTCTCATGAGCCATTGTTGGATTATACATCACATTTGAGGTTGGGGTTTGAAGACTTGAAGGATGATAGTAGACATCTTGGAGTGAGAAACCCTTTCTCCTTTCAAGATGACACTTTCTCAATGAGCTCCTCTCAGCTCAAAGAGGAACTTCTACTTTTAGCAGATCCAAGACCTCATTTGTTTTGGAAGACTATTGTTGAGAGGAAGGTCTCAAGGAGAGATCTCATTAAAAGTGCACTTCAACACACCATGGAGTGCAATGATTTTCTTCCTTTCTCACAGGAGAAGATAGAAGATGGAGGACATCTTCGGATGGATAACATATCTCATGCTTGTGTTGGAAATTCCTTGAGCCATACACATCATGATGGGAGGTTTTTTCCTACCACCTATTTGGGTCCTTATAGGGTCTCATTGATCCTTGAGAAGATTTCATTTCAAGATCCCATGAAGTGCAAAGATAGAAATTTGGTTTGGGAGAATGGTAGCCCTCATGGGAGGAGCACCAAGATGAAGAGAAGCAGAAGGCATCCACAAGTGATTGAGTGGATGTGGTTGATGATCAAGGAGCTGGGAGGCTACTTCCAAATTTATGATACCGGGAAGCAGGAGGCTTGGCTGCGCTGGTTACTCTTGAAAGAGTTTGGCCATCACTTGGCATACACTCTTCCTAAGAGTAGGAGGAAGGGGAAGAGATGGTAGGATACTTGCATCATTGGGCAGTATAGAGTATGGATTCATGGTGCTGATGTGATACTAATATCATTCATTGTGTCTTCATCACATGAGTTGTATGATGGGAGTATGGGGAGGTAGCAAAATACTTTGTTGCTTTGCTTGGGAGAGCAAGGGCAGATTTTCTCTCACACTTTATATGATGTTGCAGGAGGAGGAGATGGCATCACCTCCTTGGATTTTGATGATAGAGAGGTACTTCCAGCTTGGGAATAATTTCTTATGTATTGCAGCATTACTAGAGAAATATTTGACAAGGAGCATGTCAAAGAACAGAGCTTTGTATTGACAGGAGCTTATTTGCATGAGCTCACAACACTGTCACTTGGGAGCAGAGACTTATGGATGGAGTGTCCCTAGGATCACTTCATAGTTGATGCACTTGGTGAATAAGGAAGAGGTGATGATGATAGAGTGGTGGATAGAGGCATCTATCACTATGACATATTATTTTTGACTTGGGTTTCCAAGCATGAGGAGAATTATCTTCTTGTAGCACATGGTTCATTCTTCTTCATAGCATGCCAAAACACTATGGAGGACTCACTCATGTATCCATGTACCATCTTACTTCCGGAATATGGTAAGGAGTTTTTTTTCACATGTATTGACTTGCACACTCTTACCATTACTATGCAGTGCATTGCTTCACAAGAGGGCAAGCTTGTCACATTGCTCCATGATCATTGTTGGGCCAATCTATATGATGGAGGCTACCATCATTTATGTGGCCTTGGGAAAATGTTTTCTCATCACATTTATGTTTAGTTGTTGCACCCAAACATTCACCATATGAAGACATGCATGATTGAACATGTAGAAAGAAACATTTTGCCTTGTACTTTTCTCAAGCAGCAGCTTGTAAAACTGCGCTGTACACATCTAGGATACTATGGGTATCCTCAAGCACCACATGGAACCATAAGTATTTCCTTCATTTTATTTCTGGTCATGACTTAATTTGTTGATATGGATCATATTTGTATGAGAAGCATGATTATGAGAAAGACACATGAGTTGGATGTGTCCTTGAGTGGGGAGAATTCCCACATTTTCTGCACTACATGTTCTAATGGGAGCATGGGAGGAGATATGGCCACCATAGCCACATGTTTGTTTTATTTTGAGGTGGACCATGAGATTGATATTCATCCATTATATAATCAGGGGCAAGTAATAGATCATGTATTGATGACATATTTAGCCATTTACTATTCATTAGTAGATGAGATGATTTTCGTACACTACTTTCCACACTATTTTCTGGAGTTGCAATGGATGAGACTGCGCTGTATCCTTTAGAGCTATTGTTTGTATCATGAATTATCATGTAAAAATTGCAGAAAAATTCTCATTGGGATGCTCTATGATGATCTTGTCCTATTCATCATGGATGAAACATTTTGGGCCAGCTTGTTCTTCATTGTTGGAGGAGAACTCTTTGGAGGATTGTTCTTCACTTTGCCATTTGAGGGCAATAATTTTGAAGCCAAAGATCAGAACACACTCTACACTTATCATAAGTGGGGAGAAGGACAGCTTGGGTTAGGCTATGATGCTTACCATGTTCATATTTTCAGCCCACCTTCATTTCCGGAGCTTGAGGTGGAAGGAGATTTTTCAGGAGTTTCCATGTTGGGAGGTGAATCATTTTGTTTGGATGATTGCTTGGGGATGGAGGATACACATGGGAAAAATGTTCCTCATCAAATTTCTAAATCCATGCCCTGAGTGGAGACTTTCCAGTTGTATCCTTGCAGTTGCTTGAGGACAAGCAACATTTGGGAGGGGAGGACTGTAATATTCCAAATTTTTCCTTCAATAAATTGGAATATTAATTTTTTCTATGAGTTGAATAATTGGGTGAGAATGCCCATTCACAATAAAAACATTGATAAAATCCCTCTAGTATGAAAAGGGATCAGCCTTGGAACTAGATTTCACACCCTCATGTGTGAAAGGGGACATTTTGCAAAGAGGCTTGGTTAAGTTTGACCAAGTCAAACAGCGTAGAGGTATGAGGTGGAAAGCATCTATGGGACAATGCAGAGATAGAGGAGGGAATTTTCCTTGAAGGAGGAAACCCTAATAGAGTGGGACCCATGGAGAAGGAGCTATCATGTGTTTAAAAGGAAGGCAAGGCATCCATTATTTCTCATGGATATGATTATTGATTTCATGTCTGCTTAGACATTTCTGCAATCCCGGCTATTTAGCTGATTTGCTGCGCTGCTTAGCACAAGGATCTCCTACTTAGGAATCCTTCTCCTTTCTTGAGAAGCCTCTTGAAGGAGTTGTACTAATTTGTTTCACATCTAGGCTTGAGGCCAAGCATCCTCCTCCAGAACAACATTATTGTTGTAGCAGCATAATTCTGTGTTGTAGTGAGAAGTCACAACACCTCTTCCATTTCTTGTTTTTCATAGGGAGAGTCTTTCTTTCCTTTGGAGGATTATTTTGGAAGATATTAGAGCTTATTGTAGATCTTGGCACTTGGCCAAATCATTCTATCCCACCTACAACACAGTTACCCTCTTAGACTGTGTTATTTTCATGGAGCACTTGCAGTGAAGGATTGCAGGTTGATTGGAGGGTGAGATCTCAAGTGTAAGGATCAACCTTCCACTTAGGAGATCCATTAGAGAAGTTCTAACTCATATTGTTCATCATATTCAGCCTTCTCTGTTTAGTTCCATTTTCTGAGTTGCATCAGCTGCCCAACAACTCTGACATTTTTTCCATTTTGTATATTTCAGCCAATCCTTCGGAGGATTGATGTATTATTGTTTCCAAGGGTTAGAGATTTGCTCCCCTATTGTATTTGAGCCATATATTGTCATATTCATGTATTGACATAATTTTGTAGTAGTTATCCATAATAGACTGCACTGTCATAGCCAAGGGTTTCATATATGCAACAGTGTTTCTTCATTTCCATGTACATGTCTTGTTGAGGCTTGCATTGTCTTTCTTGAATGGATGTTTCCTTAAGAACTTGTACTTTATTTGCTGACATAAAACTATTTGTTGGCTATCTATATCCTCATGTGCTCACAACTATAAAATAACATTGTTTATCTATTTTATGTTCATGTATATGTTACAGTCCCTTCATTGGGCACTTTTAGAGGACATCTAAGTGTGGCGGATCTATTTAACCCACTTAGAAGGATTTCTTTGGAGCCTACTCTTGGATTCAGGTCTTAGATGCATTGATCTAGGGGATCCAGGTCCTGGTTTCAATTCCTGTAGCATCCATTACTGGAAAATGTGTTTTCCAGTCATGCCTTGCTAGTTGTTCCAGATTTGGGATATTACACTCAAAGAACCATGTATTGCTCTCAAAACTCATCAAAAGCCAACATTTAAAATGAGTCCTCAATGCTCAATTTAACCAGAAAGGAGGAGAAAAATCTGATAGAGTATCTAGAATCCTATTAGCTAATCAGAAATGTCACTATTGTCCTTGAGACCTTGCAAGGCCCAAGGCACAAAATATCTAAAACGAAATATCTTTTCGGGCATTTTTAGCAAAGAAAGTGAAATTTGAGGTTTGAAAAGCCTCCTAAAACTTTCCAAGCGTACATTTTTTACTTTCCCTCTGCTAAGGGTGAAACACTGTGTTTATGGGGAATTTCCATGCCAAGGGTGTAGCACAAGAGCAGGAAAAATGGGTCATCTTGCATCAGTGTTTTGAAGGCCTTCCCGATGTTGGAAAAGGCTCCATGATGGCTCATTGGAAAGCCATTGAAGTCTAATTTTCAGATCTACCCTTATTTATATGATATGACCTATGTAACCTATTCAAAAACTAAAAATTCCAAGGTTGTTAAAGGCGCAGCACATGTCTTGAAAAGCAGGCAGAAAGGTGAAAATTAGGGTGTCTTTTACCCTTTTTGAGGACCAAAACAACTCCAATTGACCTGAAAATTTGTGATCATGCTATATTTGTGATGAGGATCCCAAAAATGTAAGCCTTTACTCCTGAAGATGCTCTGAAAAAGAGTGTAGCACCATGTGTGCTACCAGCTTCGCCTCAAAATTAGCAAAAAAAAAAAAACTTGTCAAAATTCTATCAAATTTGGTAGATGAGTACCTCATGGGTTTTGGGAGACCTCTAAAGAGGCTTGCGACAAGATTCCAATCCTAGCTTGGAATTTTTCTTCTTTTACTGACTGGACCTTGTCTTGAGCCTTTTTCAATCTAGCCCTTGCAATTTGGTTCCTTCGGGCATAATGTTTAGTCATTCTTCCTTGAAGGTCAATATCTTGATTTTATTTCTTCAATTTGGCCTCCAAGTGTGTGTTGGCTCTCTCCAACCAAGGCTCCCGGTCATGGACTATCTCTATAGCCAAAATGTAATATTCCAAAATTAGCATGCAGCTAATTGGAATATTGATTTTTGCTTATTTCATTTAGGAGATAAATAAATGGGTAAGGAGGCCCATAAGTTTCAGAAATAAGAATAAAATCCCTCATAATTTGAAAAGGGATCATAATTCTATCTGGATTTTACACTCTCATGTGTGAATAGGGACAAATTCAAGTGGACAAGGTCAAGTTTGACCAAGTCAACAACGTTGGAATGAGAGGAAGAGATCATCCATAGAGACAACACAATGCAAGTGGGAGGAATATTCCTTGGTGAAGGAAACCATAATGAGTGGGGCCCAAGGCAGGAAGGCTCACACATGTTTAAAAGGAGGGCAAAGCAGCCATAGCAAGACATCTTATGAATTGAATATTGGATTTTGGTCTGCATGAATAATCTTCTTTCTTCAACTGTTTAGTTGAGATTGCTATGCTGCTTAGCACAAGGCATTCCTGTTTAGGAATTCCTTCTCCTTTCTTGAGAAGCCTCTTGAAGGAGTTTTACTGAATTTATCCACATCAAAACTTGAGTCCAAGCATCCTCCTTCAGCTACAACATTATTTCAGCAGCAATATAGCGTTGTGTTGCAGGGTGTTGCAGTGGGGGTTCACAACACCACTTCCTGCACTCATTTTTCAAAGGAGGGAGCTTCAATTCCTTTGGGAGAACAGTAAGGAAGGTTTAGGAGTAGATTTCCATATCTTGGCACTTGGCCAAAGTACTCCCATCATCTACAGTGTAGTCCCTTTTAGGAACTGCGTCATTTCTTGCAGTGTTGCAGTGTGAGGGTCAAGCTCCTCAATCTTCAGCTTGTTTCTTAGGGAAAGGGCCAACCCTTCTCTCGAAAAGATTGTAAGAAGGATTTTCCTTCAATTCTTGTATTATTCAGCTGTATATATGAATAGCTTCAGTTAGACTGCATCATTTCAGATCCAGATCTGTAGATCTAACATTTTTGTACTTGTGCTTTCATGAAACCAATGTCGGGTTATCTTCAGAATGTGTAAAAGGGGCTAGATCCCTATTTTTCTTCATGATTTGAGTAAATAAAATATAGATCTGTTTTTTATACCATATTGGATCAAAAACCCTCATAAAATTACGCTGTGCATGCTTCAGAAATTTCTGTATGGCTTAAGTCATGAGATTTCAGTGTTTTTAAGTCATATCGGGACTGAGAGATCTTTTTAACTTAGTAAAAGGGATTTTTTTCTGATCCGATTTTGTATTTGAAGGCCATAATACATATTATAAGGGATCAAAGTGTTATTTTCCCCTGTTACAGCGTAATTTTCTGAAAATAATGTTTTTATGGTCAATATTGCTGAATTTTCCAATTTGGGATATTATAGTGGTATCAGAGCATAATCTTGGCTCAGCCTGTGAGTTCCAACCATTATGCTATCAGAAGAATAAGAAGGAAAATAGAAGAAGAAATATCATAATGATGGGGATAATGAGCTTTGTCTCATCACTTTTCAGATCTAGAAAGAACCTCTCCAAGGAGATTAAGCAAATGAAGGAGAAAAGCTGCAATGAAATTTTTAAAGTGTCTCAAGAAGAGGAAGGGCCATGCACTTCCTATTCTCAAAGAGGAGAAGAAAAGAGGCATGAAGGACACTTGGAATCTGAAATTATAAGAAGGTACCTTGCAGAATACAAATCCCAATCTAGAGATTTCAAGGACACTCTAGCTCTTCCTTAGTATATCCAGCTAGAAGAATAAAGGAGGCCCTACAGCAATGGGATGATGAGAGGCAATAGATTTCTATTGTCCAATTTTGATGGATCACTCACATGTGCAGCAAATAATTGGGTGATGAAGATAGAGGCATTCTTCCTACTACATTCAGTAGTAGAGAGAGAGGCTGTAGAAATTGCAGCGCTGCACCTTGAAGGTGAAGCAAACACCTGGTGGTTCAACCATTTGAGCCATGCAAGAATGACTACAATTGCTGAGTTTTATCAAAGGTTGATTAGGAAATATGGAAAATGAAAGGAGAAGCCCTCACCACCATTGGAATAGGCATGTACCGGCATTTTTATAACCATGGAGGAGCAGTATTCATCTTCAGTAGTTTGGGAAACCAATACATATGAGGAAGGAACTCTTGGATCCCTACAAGATGCTTCCAAATTTCACCAAGGTATGCCTAAGTTTCCATCTCTTATCATTTCAGAAAATCCTATGGAGGGATATACATCATTGCATACTACTAATTTAGAGAAAAATAAATGCACTACACTGTATAAGAGCATCAGTGAAGAAAAGGGGTTCCATTCCTTATGGGAGCATTCAAATGGCAGCTTCATTCATGAAGCAATGGAGGAAGAAGAGATAGATGGTAGACATCTTGAGATGAGAAATATTTTCTCCTTTCTATATGACACTTTCTAAATGAGCATCTCACAGCTCAAAGAGAAACTTCTACCTGCAGTAGATCCAGAACCTTATTGGTTTTGGAGGGCCATTGATGAAAAGAAGGTCTCTTGGAGAGATATTATGGGAGGTGCACCTCAACACATCATGAAGTGCAAAGTTCTTCAAAATTTTGAGGAGGTTTTTCCCTCATCACACTTGGATCCTTTTGGATTCAAGCTGATCATTGATGTGAAATATTTTCTAGGAGATCTCCAAGGAGTTGTATTTCAACATCCCATGAAATGCAATGAGAAAAATCTGATATGGGAGGGTGGTAGTCTTCTTTGGAGGAGTACCAAGTTGGAGAATGGTAGGAGACATCCACAAGGGGATGAATGGATGTGGATGGAGAGCAAGAAGCTAGAAAGCTACTTGAAAATATATGACACTGGGAAGCAGGAGGCTTGGCTGCGTTGGCTATACTCTTGAAAGAGTTTGGCCTTCATGAGACATATCCTCTTTAAAAGGGTATGTGGGTGGAGGAAGTTTGGCAGGATACTTGCATCATGAGGTAGCAAGGAGTATGGATGCATTGTGTTGATATGACATTCTTCATATCAATCATTATGTTTTCATCACATGGTTTGTATGATGAAGGTATGAGGAGGCAACAAAAAGTTTTGTTGCTTGGGTTGTTCTTGGGAAAGCATGGGCATGTTTTCTCTCACACTTTGCATGATGTTGCAGGAGTAGGAGATGGCACTATCATGGTGAAAAGATGCTACTCCTTGGCCTTAGATGATCAGTGGGCACTTCCACATTGGAAGGGACTTCCTCTATGTAGCAGCATTATGAGAGATGTATCTAACAATGAGAATGTCAAAGAATGGAGCTATGAGTTGGCAGGAGCCTATTTGCATAGGCCAACAATGTTGTCACAATGGATCTTGGTCTTATTGATGGAGTGTCCACAGGATCACTTCAAATTTGATGCACTTGGTGGAAAAGGAGGAGGTGAGAGTGATGGAGTAGTGGATGGAGAAATCTATTACTATATGTTCTTCTTGACTTGGATTTCCAAGCATAAGGAGAAGGATCCTCATGCAACATATGATTCATTTCTCTTCATGAGAGTATGTCATACCACTATGGAGGGCTTATTCGTGGATCCTATCATCATCTTAATTTTAGTACATAGTAAGAATCTTGTTTTTGCATCTATTGATTACCTAACATATTATTTGCATGCTCTTACTATTTCTATGCAGTGCATTGCTCCACAAGAGGGAAAGATTCTCTTTGTGCTCCGTGGTCAACACTGGGCCAAATTGTATGATGGAGATAGTCATATTTTATATGCCCTTAGGCAAGTGTTTTATCCTTTCATGTATGTTTAGTTTATGTGCCTAGCCATTTACTATTCATTAGTAGATGTAATGACGTAGATAATTATCCATGTATCAAAAAACAACTTGCCATACTATTTTCTGAAGCAGCAGTTAGGAAAACTGCGTTGTGGCTACTTGGGAAACTGTTGGTACCCTCCAGCACCCCATGAAACCTTAAATATTTCCCTTATTTTGATGCTCATCATGATTTCACTTGCTGATATTATTCTTATCTTTATTGGAAGCATGATTGGGAGAGAGACACATGGGTTGAATATGTCCTTTGGGGAAGAGGGTTCCCACACTTTTTGCATTACATGTTCTAAGGGGAGCATGGGAGATGATATGGCCACCACAGTAAAACATTTGTTATTTCATGAGGTGAGCCATAATATTGATTGGATAACGTATGATGATCAAGTCCTATTCATCATATATGGTATGGGTTGGGCCGGCTTGATTCACAACGTTGGAGAGGAGACCTTTGGATATCTAGTCTTCATTTTTCCACTTGAGGGAAATATTATTCCAGCCCAAGATCAACATACACTCTACACTTATCATAAGTGGAGAGGAGGACAACTTGGGGTAGGCTAATTTGTCTACCATGTTTAGATTATCAGCCCACCTACTTTTCAGGAGCCAAAGGTGGAGGAGAATTTTTAGGAGTTGCCATGTTGGGAGGTAACTCATTTTGTATGGATGATTGCTTGGGGATGGAGGATACACATGGGAATAATGTTTCCCAATACATTTCAAATCCCATACCTCAAGGTGACCTTTGGACAACACCTTATTGGCTTCTTGAGTACTCTACTTATTCATGATGATAGCTATTTAACTAACTTGCATGCTTGGGAGGGGCAATATGGAGATTCATTGATGAGATAGCATCTCATTCCTTGGACGAGCATATCATATGTGGATGCTAAAATAGGAGGAGGGGACACTTCTCAGTTCTATCCTTGTAGTTGCTTGAGGACAAGAAACATTTCGGAGGGGAGGACTATAATATTCCAAAATTAGCATGCAGCTAATTGGAATATTGATTTTTTCTTATTTCACTTAGGAGATAAATAAATGCGTAAGGAGGCCCATAAATTTCAGAAATAAGAATTAAATCCCTCATAATGTGAAAAGGGATCATAATGATAGCTGGATTTTATGCTCTCATGTGTGAACAGGGACAAATGCATGTGGACAAGGTCAAGTTTGACCAATTCAACAAAGCGGGAATGAGAGGAAGAGATCATCCATAGAGACAACACAATGCAAGTGGGATGAAGATTCCTTGGTGAAGGAAACCCTAATGAGTGGGGCCCAAGGCAAGAAGGCTCAAACATGTTTAAAAGGAGGGAAAGGTAGCCATAGCAAGACATATTATGAATTGAATATTGGATTTTGGTCTGCATGAATAATCTGCTTTCTTCAACTGTTTAGTTGAGATTACTGTGCTGCTTAGCACAAGGCATTCTTGTTTAGGAATTCCTTCTCCTTTATTAAGAGGCCTCTTGAAGGAGTTGTACTAAATTTCTCCACATCCAAACTTGAGGCCAAGCATCCTCCTGTAGCTACAACATTATTTCTGTAACAGTATAATCTTGTGTTGCAGGGTGTTGCAGTGGGGGTTCACAACACCACTTCTTGCACTCATTTTTCAAAGGAAGGAGCCTCCATTCCTTTGGGAGATCGGTAAAGAAGGTTCTAGAGCAAATTTCCATATCTTGGCACTTGTCCAAATTAATCCCATCATCTACATCGTAAATCCCTTGTAGGAACTGCGTCATTTCTTGCAGTGTTGTAGTGTGAGGGTTAATCCCCTCAATCTTGAGCTTGTTTCTTAGGGAAAGGTCCAACCATTCTCCCGGAAAGCTTGTAAGAAGGATTTTCCTTCACTTCTTGTATTATTCAGCTGTATATATGAATTGCTTCAGTTAGACTGCATCATTTCAGATCCAGATCTACAGATCTAACATTTTTGTTCTTGTGCTTTCATGAAACCCTTGCCGGGTTATCTTCAGAATGTGTAAAAGGGGCTCGATCCATATTTTTCTTCATGCTTTGAGTAAATATACTCCATATATGTTGTTTATACCATATTGGATCAGAAACCCTCATAAAATTACGTTGTGCATGCTTCAGAAATTTCTGTATAGCTTAAGTCATGGGATTTCAGTGTTTTTAAGTCATATCGGGACCGGGAGATATGTTTAACTTAGTAAAAGGGATTTGTTTCTGATCCCCTTTTGTATTTGAGGGCCATAATACAAATTATAAGGGATATAGGTGTTATTTTCCCTTGTTACAGCATAAGTTTTTGAAAATGACATTTTTATGGTAAATATTCCTGAATTTTCCAATTTGGGATATTACACAAAAGCTCATCTAAAGGGAGTTGTTCTACTAGGGCTGATTATTTCTCCCTTTTTTTATTCAATGCTTTCTTCAATCCCATGGTTCTAGGTCTTCTTTTAGATTGTCTTTCCTCATCACTAGTCTCCTCATAAGTGCCTATTAACTCTTCTATTTTCCTTTGTGCCTTTTGGGCTTTTTTCTGGGCCTTGAGGGCTCTAGCTTCATATATTGCCATTCATGATCCCAGATGCCTATTATCCAAGTCAAGGGCATCATTTATACTCTTGGACCTATCTAAATGTGCTTGAAGGTCTTTGATTTGTGCATTTCTGTCCTGGAGGAGCATGTTTGCGATTCTTGCTTCATTCTCCTCATCACTATCTACCTGAATGATCTAAAAATCCCTCTCCACCTCATGATATTCTTCTTCTTCCTTTACCCCTTGTTTCCCTTTGTCTAGTGGCTGAGCTAATTTAGATGGAAAGGTCCCTTACCTCTTGGAGGTAGCAAACACAAGCCTTGGTCCCTTTTGATATGTGAGAGGGAGAAAATCAAATTTTCCTACTAGAATGCTCTCTCCATGCCTGACCTTAAGACTGTCTTTCCTTTCATCAATGATCTCTGTATTAATGTCTTCTTCATATTGTTCTTGACTGCCTTCTTGAGAGGCACTTTCATTTTCCCCCATGCTATCATCACTATCATGATCTTCATCATTGTCATCCTCTTCAATATCTTCTTCAGTGTCATTTTGTTCTAAACTGTCCTCTTCATCAGAGTCATTGTTTTTCCCACTGCCATTGTATTCATCTTCTTCCTCTATCTCTTCTTCTAATTCTGTCTTTTCATCATTTATCCCGTCTTCATTAGTCTCTTCTTCATTGCTTGCATCTGCCTCTTTTTCATTTGTTTCTTCCTCACTATTTGGCTCACTATTTTCTTCTTTATCTTCACTATTTTTCTCATCAAAATTTGCCTATGCCTCTTGACTGTCATTTGTTTCTTCCTCCTCATATAGCTCACTGCCTTTTTTTTCAGAATCTACCTCATCACTGCTTGTATCATTTTTATTGTATGTGGGGTGACTATTAGAGGTACCTTCGTCAATTTATTTAGTTTCCTCAAACTCTTTGCTGTCCCCTGTAATGTCATCATTGCTTTTATTTTGATCACTGTCATCCCATTATATATCTCCTGCCTTGTCATCTGTTTCTTCTTCATTATTAGGCTCATTGCCTCTGTTTTCAAAGTCTGCCTCTTCATGGTCTTCTTGTTCTAAATTGTCCTCTTTATCATTGTCATTTTATTCCTCACTCCCATTGTCTTCATCTTCTGCCTCATTACCACTTTCTTCATTTTCATTTTCCTCTCCCTCATCACTTGTTTCTTTTTCTTGACTGCCACTTTCTTCTTGGCTGTCATTTTCCTCTTTGTCACTATTTTCCTCTTGTTATTCATCACTTTCTTCTTGTTATGATGCTTTAGGATAAGGTGAAGGAGGGAAGTTCTCTTGGGGAGAGGATTCATGTGTGGATGAGGAATCATGGTCAGTGGGGGTTGATGGAGGAATTGAGGAAGGTGGATGGGATGATGAGGGTAAAATTTGTAGAGGAATAGGCTGTGGATTTTTGAAAACATCATGGGTGATGAATACTTCCCAAGGGATACCTTGTTGCTCTAATTGATTAAACACAATAATCTTAATAAGAGAATGGTGGAAAAGACTCTACATTTGTTTTGAAGGAGGCCTCTTTTGCATAATGTATGACATCTTATCAATACTTCTATAAATGTAATAAGGCAAATACAATAGCTTGGCCCTAGTGAAATGCATGAGCAGTATTATATGATAGGAATAGAGCTTAGAAAACCTACCTTCACAGGTGATGTATTTCATGATGACTTTCATTAAAGGGGCATATATTTCCAACAGATGGCAAAAGGGAAAAACAGTCTTGCAATCAACTTGGTATCTTGGTTTCAAGAAAGGCTGGTAATGGCTTAAGTCCAAATTCACCTGTTTGAACCATTTTTCTCCCATGCAAGGTATCCCAGTGGCCATAGCAATTGTATTGGTTTACAGCTCAAAATTTACCCCAGCTAGGTGTACTTGGTGTTTATGGAGGTTTAGGATGAAAAGTCTGGTCAAATCAGGGTGACTTTTGACTCTTTGTACCTTTTCACAGAAATCAAAACATCCTACCTCTTGGAAATATGCCACTATGGTAGGGGAGGTTGTCAACTCCTTAGCGCTCAAAGGCTCAAATCTATTTACTTTCCCACCCTTTCTTTGTAGTACCCTAGGCCTTTCGCCTCCCTTGCCACTGTCAACACTGCCTTCTCTAGGAATTTTATCCTTACTCTTGTTTTGAAAACAAAACCTTGAAGCTACTTGTGAAATGATATGAGGAGGGTGAGTGGGATGGTGAGAAGATAGTAGTGTCAAGGCTTGGCAGTGTGGAGGCTAACTGTGCAAATGGAGAGGTTTTTTTGGTAGAGGAGCCACTTCTTAGCATGGAGACCAAACTTATCTCTTCTTCTAGGGTTTCTAACTTTCTTTCCAAATTTAACCTTTTAAAACAACATGAGAGGGGGAAATAGATCTAAATACCTCTTATAAAAGCTTCAAAGGTGCCAAGTAGAGAAAATTATGATTTTTGAGAAAATTTGGAGCTTTCACTGGCTTGAGAGGCATCCTAGATGAATACACAACACAGGAGCGCAACACGGGCGAGTCGGTTCGACCCTGCGCAAGTTGTCAAGTTGGCCCTAAACATAGCGCATGAATGTGGCACGTTTAGATTTGCACACATTCTGGTCCTGTCGGGTGAGAAATTCTTGGGCTAGTCGGGTCGCTCTTCTTCACGTCTGTTAGGTGAGCAAAGTTCAGGCTAGTCGGGCCTTCGTGCTATGCGGAAAAACAGGGCAAGAGAATAGTGCAGGTAGAGCCTGCACAACAGTGTTGGGCCTTTGCACTGAATGGACCAACGCGTAGCTTGAGTATACCTACATAGGGTCAAGTGTCAGGTGGTCTTGCACACGGTGCGACCCTTTTGGGCAAAGCCTAAACGAAGGATAGGCACATAGCGCAGCGAAGCTGAGCAGGAGCGCATCACCCTGTGGAAAAATGCAAAGGCAGCACACACATGCGCGTAACACGCATTTTCAGGAGCGTAGCGCAGTGCTTCTTGTGCCTGAAACTTTGCCAGAAACCCTGAATTTCTCCTTGAAAACCTCTTACTCCTTTTTGCAAGTAAAAAACAGTGTTGAGTGGTGAATGATGATGGTTTTATATCCTTAGATAAATAAATTAAAACCAAAACCCTCTTTTGCTAATGTTTACTTTTGATATTTTATCCTTTTACTGATATTTCCTTTACCTTTTTGCAGGAGGTGATTTAAGTATAAAAATGATCTTTTATCATAATGAACCCTTCTTACTGATTTTCCAGAGGTATAATGAGTTTTTCCTACACAGTGACCTTAGTCTTGTTAATCAAGTTTGTCATTACCTTCCCTTGGCAACTTCTGCTTGCTATAGGTGCCATAACATAGTGTTTTGATCTTCTTAAACTTCCTTTGGAGTTTGACACCTTAATTACTCAACAGTAGAATTCATGCTCAATTTGATTTTTGATTTGAAACTTAACCTCCTGCTTTCCTTATTTTGACAATTTTGAATAGCTTTGATTGTACTTTTAAATTTTAGGCTCGTTCATACAGATACTCTTTAGAATTTCTCCCTTTGGTGTAGTGAAACAATGTTGTCTTGTCAAACCAAGTAAGTCATCCTCTGATATAATTTTTAAACTTCTGCTTGCTATCATCAAGGAGGTCTCTCACCTTCATTTCTTGTTTTAATGAATCTTCAATTTATGCTCAGTGGCACTTATGTACCTCTGTCTTTATGATCCTTTGCATGGACTCCTTGCTGGGCAACACCTGTTTTGGCAATCAGTTATAAAAACCATGATTCTCTTTGTTTCATAGGAATGATGTCTCCCCTTTTGCTATGAATTTCCTTCTGGATTTTGGCTTCTCACCTTTCCTCTCTTCTGCTGATAACCACCACAAACCATTCCTGCAGAAAAGTTTTAAGTTGGGAAACTGTCCTTTTGCAGAATTAATGCTCTGATCAAAGGAGGTTTCTCTTGAAGGTTTTTTTTTTTTAATCCCTCTTGGACAATCATAAGCTCAACCTCCTTTTCATTTGATTTCATCTTTAGGCACATTTAAAATATTGAGTTTAGAAAACCAAAACAATGAATAACCTATGAGACCCTACATGACCTATTGGGAGGATTTTTGGACTTGGCCTTTGGCTGAACACTTAACTTAGGGTTTGTAGGTGTAAAAAAAAGCATTGAAAAACCTTTATGCATTGCAATCCTAGAAAATGATAACTTTGATTTATCTAAAGAGCCTAGAAAGGTAGCTTAAAACCACCAATGCTTGAGGATTTTGGTGAACAGGGGAAAAGGTTAGGCTACTTGGCAATCCAAGGTGTAAGTAGAAGGGTTAGGCAAATAGAAACATAGTGGTAAGGTCATAGGTGGAAAACATAGTGAGAATGAGTGGCATAAGTCCATGATTTGGTCTTATGGGAGTGATAGGCTAGCCATGCCTTGATAGAGTAGTAGAACAGTGAAAAAATTATCTTAAGGAAAATGAAGGTAGTGAGATTTTTAGAACTCACAATATTTATGAATTTTGTTTCTAGAAATCTAGGATAAGCATTTAGTCATCTACAAAGGAAAAAATTATTGATGACTAACATGAGGTTTGAGTGAGACTTTGGCTTTGGGCTTGCCTTGGGATTTGGAAACAATAAATAATAAAAATAATAAAAATAATAATAATAATAAAATATATTGCATTTTGAATTTAGTGTTCAATATTTCTATATAATACTAATGGTTGGTAAGGTGGGACCTTACAATCCTATGGCAACATATCACACTAGGAGGTTAGAATGCATATTGCAGTGAAAACATTTATATTTCCCTAACCTATATGCCAGTGACAAAAATGATACCTACCATGATGGGTCAGCGATCATGGAATCGAAGTGGTGAAAAATATCTCAAATTATTCATTTTACCCTGAAAGACAATCTATCCCAACACTTAAAGTAAAAAGTTCAAAAAGTTTATAAAATTATAAAATAAAAATATAAACTTTATAAAAGTGGGTTTTTTTTTTTTTTTAAATTTGATATTTAAAATATAAATAGGGCATTTTGACTTACCAAATTTCATTTGTATTTGAAATAGTTGAGTTCTCAAGAGCTTGGATAAAATGTTTGGCAACCAAATTCCACCATATATCTCAACCAAAACATCAATTGAACCTCCAGGCAATCCTCAATCTGATTTCTTAGTGAATTAAATGAATTTGAAATTTTTTTCAACAATTTTTCACCGTAGATGTTTGTTTTTAGAATTTATCTCTGTGTGTACGAGGGTTGGATATAGTGAAGTCGTGTATACAAATCCCTATACAGGAATGTGTATGAAAGGAACCCACATATGCGCAAAATGAGATGAAAAATAATGATTTCTAATGGATGAAAATGCTTGAATTTGCAAAATGTAGATTATCTGGAGAGAAAGAGAACACAGTGAAGTGGATAATGAATTTATGAATGATCCTTTATCATTGGATGCACTGAGAGGATGTGGATTGTTAAAATTTTTGAAAATGCCAAACATGAAAACCAACACAAGGTTGTTGGAGATGCTCATCAATTACTGGGATCTGGAGGAAGATGATTTTATGATTGATCAAATGCCTTTGTGGATAGAAATAGAAGATATATATTTCATCACTGGACTTTCCTAGAGAAAAGAACTAATCAATCTATAAGGGAAGGGTCAAGGGGGTCTTAATGTGGATGATTATATTGCCATCTACTACACATGAGAGACATAGAAGGTCAGATAATAGATTTTGATAAAAAATGTGGTGAGGCTGCCCATAAAAATTCTCTTTTTTACCATAGTGAGGGTAGTAGGGTCAACATCATTACACCAGGCTTCGTATCCTACCATGTCTTTTGCAGTAGATTGCCTCTCAATAGTTTTTGACTGGTGTACAACACTCCTGACCAGTATGAAAAAGAAACTCACTTCAATCAGAAAAGGTAAAAAAAAACATATTGGGTATGGTACCATTATTTTCATGTTGTTCTTTGATAGGATTCTAGGACTTTGACCCAAAGTGTTTTCCACCATTAGCAGCCCTAGATATCTGACTATAGCTTAATGAGATGATCTAATGAAGAGACTAGGGGGTGGTGAGGTCCCTAGAACAAAATTTGATGACGAGTTCTTCCTTTGGTGGGAAAAAAAAGTCATAGCTATCAATGAATACCCTTATGCAGGCATGGAATTTTGAGCAGATCTAGATTTGGTGCTTCCTGAAGGTGCCGCATGGAGTTCCATCGGTAAAATTTTAAGATTTTATGTTATTTGATTTTTTTGGATTTTAAGAATATGATCTTAAAAAATAAAAAAAAATATTTTTGATTAGACAAGAACCTTACAAGATTGTTTGATCATGATACAAATTTTAGACCAGTGAGACCTGAGGGTCTACCTAGGAATAGGCATCACAACAAAGATGCAGAGAGCGCAACAATGGAGACTGAGTGTGCTATCCATGTTTTTCAGAGGAACTTGGAGAGTTTAACTTGCCAGGTTCCTATGGCAGTGATAGAGCACCTTCCAGAGGTGATTCAGATATGTGTGGTAGGAGTACCACGAGATTGGGTGTAGATTTTCCAATAGGTGGCTAATGCCATCCTCTTCTTCTGTGATGATCATCTAGGGAAAGATCCACAAACAGAGATTACAAATGACTGATATTTTATGGACATGATTGGGCTTAATTCACTTATTGTGTAGGAGATTTTGTCCCGATTTTGATAACTTTTGGACATTTTATTTCTATATATATACATGAGGTTTCATGATTTGATGATCATATATACATATGACTTTTGATTATTTTTCATTTTAATGTGATGAATGATTAATGTGTCAATATAATGCTTTATTAGCTATTGAATCATCAAATGAATTTTCTGATTGTGGAACATGGATAAAATTAATAAAATTAAATAATATTTGTAATAGTCCCACTCTCAGAAATTGGCAATATAAAAAGGGATCTCTCACACGATAATTCTTGTTTAATTGAGGCACCACTAGCTGTGAGTCCAAATATACTACTAATGATTCAACACCAAGATATATTACTTCAGATAGTAAGTTAATGATGACAGTATATTCAGACATATTGTTTGAAGCAGGGCCAATACATATGCCTCTTGAAACTAACAACTGACTAGATGGATAGTAAATTACCCGAGCAGCGAAATCCAAATTCCGGGTGTGTGTACCAGCACCATCAACAAACCCTATATATACGAAATCATCCATCGATACCTGGAAAGCAGATAAAAAATATCAATATCACTATGAAACCTATAGACATATATGAACAATTATATACAATATCCACAAGAAAAAGAAAACGCTAGACAAAAGCCTAAGAATAATACTTCTTAATATAGAGCCCATTTATGGGCTTCGACAACATATTTCCATTGAAGTCAACCAATTCGTAAGCTCCTTCTTTCAATACCTTTTTAATGATGAACGAACCGTACCACATAGGTTTGAACTTTACTGCCCCCAAGGTGTCTTTGTCTTGATCATAGACCAAAACAAGGTTACATTCAGAGAAAACCCTAGGATGTACAGTATTATTATTGTTGTGCAGGTAAATTCCCTCCACAGACAGAGGCGATCCCTATAGCCCTAGGGTGGGTCTAGCAGCAAGAGGACATGCTAATGCATCGATTCCTAGTTTATGAATTAAACTGAGTCGGGATATATGTCCTACCTTTGTTCCAACACATTTATCATAGCTGTGGTAGTGGTTTCTTGATCTTCGTCATTACGCGTTACGGTCCTTCAGTGGTGGTACTCAAGTGCCTACACAAGGATCAGAGAATGATAACAACATATGAAACAATACTTGCATTCATAACTATTTAATTGGTCAAGGAGAAGTAAATGTATTGCTCAAGATTAAACATATCAAATGAAAAACGGGAACCAAAACATCAGTCATATATTAATAAGAAGAGAGAAAGAGTTTACAACAAAAATAGACTTGACGTTGCAGCCTCCTTCAGTGGGTCCAGTCAAAATGCATCTCAAGCATTCGTCAGGGAATTGGACTTGGCAAGGCAATAAGCCTAGACTCTCTCTCGAGAATGGGTCTCTCTCTACTCTATCTCACACCAACTATATTCAGACTATTCAGTGTTTCAACCATTTCAGCTAGCTACAACTATGCGAGAGAGATGTATTTATAGGAGAGGAGGAGGAGGTTGGGATCCCTCATATGGTGGAAGAGAGGCCTTATCCTTTGGGAGGTTGCTCAAATGTAGGAAACAAGAAGCCAAAGGAAGGTGTTCTATGTTATTCAGTTGAATAAACCATGTTGACTCCACTCATGAAGTGGTTTGGAATGGAAACTTCGCTTCTATTTTAAAAAAATTTCCAAAAACATCTCGGCATGGGCGGTCCACTAAGACAGAGCGCCCATGGGCGCGAGGCCTAGTGCTAATTTATCTATGGGCACGAGGCCATAACTGCCCGCCAGCACCGACCCAAAATCATATGTTTTTGAGAGCGTGCTCCAGGAAAATTCAACAGAGGAAATGTTCTTCTCATGGCAAGGGATGCAATGACACTTTTGCAAGGCATGAAAATACATAAAAGTCATAGAAATGGTCTGGAGAAATTTTTCTGAATAATGATAATTATCCACCGAGATTATCCTGATCACATATCAATTCGAATTCATATGCAACACATAATCACTTCCACTCAGATCATCACACATGCGGAAATAAAACAAGCGATAGCACATCAATTCATCACACACATTAACACAGTATGTATGGGGAAAGCTTATAGCTGAAAACCCCACAGCTATTGTGTATATTATAATGGAGAAAACATGTAACAAACTCAATACAATACTCCTCACAAGTACTCAGTACTATCTCATGAAGTTACACACAAACTAGCTTGGTTTTGAACAAGTCACGGGTTCAAAACACATCCACTAATTGCCTGCCTCTATTGCGCAATCATGGCCTGTCTAAATAGATATCCAAGGTTCGAATCTCCTTGGCTTGACAGCACAATCATCATGGGTAATTTCCTCCAGAAGTACGTTTAAATCCTAAAGCTGCCTTTGTGATGTCTAGCTTGGTATTTTGTACTCACCCTTTCATCTCTACCTCTTCCATGGTCTCAGAGCTGTCCATGCTTTGTAGTGGTGATGTGTTCTTGGGTACCAGAATAATGAGTTACTAATTAGTGGACTAAATAATATTTTAATTCACTCCACCTCATTACTAGTTGATTAGCTAGTTAAACTAATCTCAACTAGTTCAACTAAGTTAAACCGAACACAACTCCACCAACTGTCTCATCAACTCCATAAACCACCTTTGAAGTCCTTGGAATTCAACCGCATGACTCCACCAAGCCCCCAGAGTAATTCCTCTGTCATATGCATGAGCCACTTTTGTAGCTTGAACTGAAGTGCTCCAAGAGAGTAAACTGAATTTTAGAGTCCAAATATTATTAAGGGTAAATAATATTTGACTTCCCTATTTTTAGGATAAGCAGTCTAAAAATAGACTTCGACCTATAGGTATAAAAATAGAGGTCCATCTATTTATACCAACATGACCAATACTCCAAGAATAACATACTGCAACCCCTGGACCATGCTCCATATGTCTAAAAATAGACAGTCTAAAAATAGACTTTGCGCCAAAATTTGCCTGCGGGCCCACTTAGTGGGCGGCTTGTTCTTCATTATTGCCGTTTTGTCCTCCAGACGATATGGATTATCACAACCCCTATCACCCTTTCTGTGGAATTCGAACTTGCTCACAGTGAGCGCCGCCCGATCAAGATGTCGGCATCCTGATCCCCCGTGGGAACATATGAAAGCATCATGATTCTCCGCTGAACACAATCTCTGATATGATGGTACCTGATGTCGATGTGTTTGGATCTATCATGAAATACTGGATTAGCCGAGAGTTTAATGCAACTCTGGTTATCACAATAAATCATTGTAGGCTCCAAATGCAACTCGAACAATCCAACGGGGATCTTCCTCATCCAAATAGCCTCGCATGCAGCCAAACTTGCTGCCATGTACTCGGCCTCTGCTGAACTGAGTGCCACGGATCTCTGCTTCCTGCTGTACCAGGAAACTGTTGTCGACCCAATGCTGAAAACTCCTCCGGATGTGCTCTTCCGGTGCGTTGGGCTCCACCTTGTCTGCACATCGGTGAAACGAGCTTGGCTCCATCCTCTGTGCGCCCTTGCATAGACCATGTCCGGGTGTGCCACTAAGATAACGCCAATACATTAGCACTGTGTCCAAAAAGAGCTTGGTAGGCTTAACCATAGCTTGCGAAAGCTGGTTAACTGCATAGCATATATCGGGTCGAGTATTGACCAGATACATCAACGACCCCACCAACTGTCGATAGACGGTGGCATCCACTACCTCCTCCGAAGTAGCATCTCCCTTCCTCCAACCTCCAGGAAGAGGGGTATCAACAGGCTTGCAGCCTTGCATGTTGAACCTCTCTAGAATCTCCCGGGCATACTTGCCCTGAGAAACAAACAGTCCTCCACTGCGCTGCCAAATCTCCAATCCCCGGAAATAATGAAGGATGCCCAGGTCCTTCATCTCAAACTCTCGTGCAAGATCCTCCTTGCATGAAAGTATCAACTGCTCATCGCCAGTCAAAATCAGATCATCTACATACAGTACGATGATCAACAGCTTCCCCTCCACCACAATCTGGTATAGGTTAGGATTCGCCTCACTCTTGGAGAATCCAAGCCCGGTGAAGTAGCTGTCTATCCGAGTGTACCAAGCACGAGGTGCTTGCTTCAGCCCGTACAGTGCTCTCTTGAGTCGGCACACATGCGACTCAGTGCTGAAGATCTCAAAACCTTCAGGCTGCTCTATGTACACCTCTTCCTCAATAACTCCATTGAGGAACGCAGTCTTCACATCCATCTGATGAATGTGCCACCCCATCTGCGCTGAGAGAGCAAGGATCGTCCGTATGGAAGAGTACCTTGCGACAGGTGCAAAAGTCTCCTCATAATCGATCCCCTTGATCTGTGAAAAGCCACGGGCGACAAATCTCGCCTTGTACTTCTCCACACTCCCGTCAGCTGCCTGCTTCACCTTGTAGATCCATCGCGAACCCACCATTGATTTCCCCACCGGTCTTGGGACAATCTCCCATGCACTGTTCCTGACGATCGAATCATATTCTTCGATCATGGCATCAACCCATGCGGGTTCCTCCACAGCTTCCTCAAAAGAGGATGGCTCCGTCACAACACATTGACTCACAAGAGCCACGTATCCAGTGTACCGATCCGGTGACTGTCTCTGTCTGCGCTGTGCTGTAGGTGGTCCTACAACCTTCTCTGCATCCCGAGCTAGTCGCTCAGCTTCTGTAGTGCGCATGCGCCCTCTGATGGTTGGCGCTGCCTGGGTGGTTTCTTCCACCTCCTGAACCTCCTCTTGTGGCTGATCCACATCAGGAAGCTCCTCCTTAGGAACTAACAGCTCCTCATCTGCATGCAAGTGTAGCTCCCTCTCAAGCGAACACTGCATGGCTTTCTCCTCCTGGAATTTTATATCCCGTCGCACAACAGTCTTGCGACTGTCTGGCACATACACCCGATAGTTGTGAGGTGTATCAGTGTACCCCACAAATATTCCAACTTCAGCAGTTGGATCCAACTTCCTTCTTGCATCCTTCGTCACATGCATGTAGACAGGAGATCCGAAAATCCGCAAATGGGAAATATCAGGCCTCTTGCCAGAATAAGCCTCCTCTGGTGTACTCATGCCAAGAACCTTGTGAGGACAATGGTTCTGCACATACACTGCTGTATTGCATGCCTCGGCCCACAAGTGAAGGGGTAGGCCCTGATCATGCAACATCGCCCGTGCAGCACCCACGATCGTTCTGTTCTTCCGCTCAGCCACCCCGTTCTGCTGTGGGTTATGGGGTGCGATGAGCTCTCTCTGAATCCCTTCTGCGCTACAGAACTCCTTGAATTCAGCCAAGATGAATTCACCACCGTTATCACTCCTTAGAGCAATCACCTTCTTCCCCGACTCCTTCTCGACCAGTGCTTTAAACTCACAGAACTTCGCGAATGTATCGCTCTTCTTCGACATGAAGAAGATCCAGCACTTTCGAGAGAAATCATCCACAAAGATCACATAATACTTGTGCTTTGCTGTCGAAGCAACTGAGAAAGGACCACACACGTCTGTGTGAACTCTCTCAAGGATCGTCGTGGCGCGACTATCCTTCTCGTGAAAGATGGCTTTCACATACTTCCCTAAAGTACACCCCTTGCACTGATCTGACTGCGCAAGAGTGCCCTTAGGAAGCCCAGTAGAAATCTGCTGCAGAATCTTCAAAGCTCCATGGTGAAGGTGGCCCAATCTCCTGTGCCACAGTTCACCCTCATCATCTCGGCTCACCACTTCTCCCGCCTTGCATGCCATAGCTGCGCAGCCATCTACCTGCAACTGATAAAGGTTCTTGGTTCGAACCCCTATCTTCTGGGTCTCTCCAGTAGTCTTATTACGCAGGAAGGCTTTTCCTTCGCTGAAGACCACATCATACCCCTTATCCTCCAATATCGCCATAGAAATCAGGTTCTTCTTCAATCCAGGTACATGCATGACATCCTTCAAGACAAAGGGTTTACCAGACTCCCTTTGAAAGGATATGGTACCGATACCAGTCGCACTGTATCTACCATCATCGCCCATCTCGATGTGCACACCCAGATCTTTGTCCTCCAGATCTGAGAACAAATCCCGATCTCCCGTCATATGAAATGACGCACCGTTGTCCAAGAACCACACCAATCCCATCACACTTGAAACCAAGCATGCGATCAGTGAAAAGTCAAGCTCGAACTGCGAAGCCAAAGCCTCTCCATCTGCAGATCTTCCCGCTTGCTTGTTTTTCTTCTTCTTCGGACAATTGGTGGCATAATGTCCGTGATCATGGCAGTGAAAACACTTCACTTTCGCCATGTCTTGCTTCTTTCCCTTTGCACCGGAATGAGAAGTTTTCTTACCCTTCCCCTTCTTTGCTTTGGCAGCCAAAGCGCAATTTTCTTCATCAGCTCCCTTTGATGAAGATCCGTCCCTGGTAGTCCTCCTTATCTCCTCCTACATGAGATCCGCCCAAAGGCGCTCCCATCCCGGCAACTTCTCCCGACCATTAACACTATCTTGATATGAATGCCAAGCCTTCGGAAGACCAAGGAGAGCCAGGTCTACCATGTCCTCTTCTTCGACAGTCACCCCCACACTTCCCAGCTCATCTCTGCATTGAGTGAACTTCGTGAGGTATTTGGCGATACTGTCGCCTTTCTCCATCTTGATGTTTCTAAGCTTATCTTTGAGCGCCAGCTTCCTTTGGTCGCTCTTACTCTGGAATAGATCCGTCAAAGCTTTCCACATTAAATATGGAGAAGCCTTTCCATGCAGGTTGGATACAATATGATCCTTGACGCCCTCCAACAGGATCCTTCGACACTTCGCCATCTTCTTTTGCCATGCATCGACTTCAGCAGGATCAGTGGGCTTTTGGACATCCGTATCTATGAACTCCTTGAGACCATTATCTTCTAATACTTCTTCCATGCGATCCTTCCATGCAACATAATTCGAACTGCCTTCAAGAGCATATTCAAGTCGCAAACCGTTGAAAGACATTTTCAACACTGGCACCAAGAAAACAAAACTGCTGCAAAATTTTGAATTCCACCTCAAAGCTCAGCTGCTCTAGATCTGTGAGAACAAATTATTTCTAGCACAGAGATTGACTGCAAGGGGCATTTACCAGACCTTTCACTTTCCGAAGAAAGATGAATCCGGAGGCTACCTGGCTCGCATGCAGACTCTGTCTACCGAAATAAGTTTGTAATCACTGTGATGATCAATCTCTACTTCAATAGCTCCGATACCATGTAGAAATTTGCTGAATAATGATCAATTATCCACCGAGACTATCCTAATCACATATCAATTCGAATTCATATGCAACACATAATCTCTTCCACTCAGATCATCACACATGCGGAAATAAAACAAGCGATAGCACATCAATTCATCACACACATTAACACAGTATGTATGGGGAAAGCTTATAGCTGAAAACCCCACAACTATTATGTATATTATAATGGAGAAAACATGTAACAAACTTAGTACAATACTCCTCACAAGTACTCAGTACTATCTCATGAAGTTACACACAAACTAGCTTGGTTTTGAACAAGTCACAGGTTCAAAACACATCCACTAATTGCCTACCTCTATTGCGCAATCAAGGATGGTCTAATGAGAGATCCAAGGTTTGAATCTCCTTGGCTTGACAGCGCAATCATCATGGGAAATTTCCTCCAAGTGTGGTGCAAATCTCATGCACAACTGATGTCACAACTGATAGTTGTACTCACCCTTTCATCTACCTCTTCCACTGGTCTCCACTGAACTGTTCATGCACTATAGTGAAATAATGTGTTCTTGAGTTGAATAATGAGTTAATAATTAGTGAATTAAATAATATTTAATTCACTCCACTCATTACTAGTTGATTAGCTAGTTAAACTAATCTCAACTAGTTCAACTAAGTTAAACCGAACACAACTCCACTAGCTGTCTCATCAACTCCACCAAACTTCTGCCACTGAAGTCCTAACTGAAGTCAACCATGCATGAGCTCACCAAACCCCTAGGAATAGCGTAATTCTTCTGTCAGATGCATGAGCCACTTCCAAGGCTCGAACTGAAGTGCTCCAAGAGAGTAAACTGAAGTTTAGAGTCCAAATATTATTAAGGGTAAATAATATTTGACTTCCCTATTTTTAGGATAGGCAGTCTAAAAATAGACTTCGACCTATAGGTCTAAAAATAGAGGTCCATATATTTTTACCAACATGACCAATACTCCAAGAATAACATACTGCAACCCCTGGACCATGCTCCATATGTCTAAAAATAGACATAGTCTAAAAATAGACTTTGCGCCAAAATTTGCCTGCGGGCCCACTTAGTGAAGGCGACTTCATTTCACTAAGCTCCATCATCTTGATGCATTTTCAACATGGTCCTACAATGTTCGGGATGGGGATTGCAGGGATGGTGAAAAAATGTTGTGTAACAGATGCCCCCTAAATCATGAGGTCCAAGAGAGAGGGAGGAGTGAAATGCTTTACGAGAACGTGTTCAAACCAAACACTGCCGTCGGAAGACCTGCAAGTACAAGTACAAATGATATCTCTGATACATGAACATGTGGCATGGGTGTAGCCATCCATAATAGAGTACATATAAAAATGAGATCCAAGGTATGGGCACAACCATCCAACAAGAAGGATCAATAAATAGACTTAGGTATGGTCGCAACCATATAATCAAAAGAGTCATGCATATAGTCATGATAAACCAAAATATCCTGCATCCTGGACTTTATCAAACAAAACTCAGGGTCTCACGCTCCATCTTGACCCAAACAAGTACAAATTAAAGCATGCGAATATGTGAGTCGAATTTGAACATGCAAGATAGTCACCTGATTACCAGCTGATGATGAAAGTTGTTAATAGGCATGAGAGAAACCACCAATAATGAAAATGGATCTCAAGGTGTGACAAGTACAATCCAAGAGATGTGAACAGTGATATAGCGTCGAACATCCACAGAATCACTCTATCAAAAGTCAATGATGAGGACCTGTCGTCGAATGCGAAGAACTTGCCATTGAAGCATGCAAGCTCCAAGGTACCGGAAGGGAGTCTCTAGATCAGCTTCCTGGAAAATGAACTAAAGTCGACAGGAACTGACTTGGTTGAAGGAGGGCCATAATTTTTCCCTCATCATAGACACAAGATAGAGGAATGAGATGATAGTGAACCAGGACCAAAAATAGGATCAGAGGTTGAAAACTGCAAAAGGAAACTTCTCTTGAACATATCGACGACACGACTCTAGAATTTGGCAGCATTTGACATCAAAGTAGATGAGAGGTCAAATCATTTGAGGTCATGAAAACATGGAAGAGTAGATGAGAGGTCAAAAAATATTACCCAAACCCACATAGGCAAAAATAATGAAATGAGATTTCCCCAACCCAACACGAATGCAGATGAGTGTCATGTTCAAGAGCGACATACTACCGACAAGACTGAGAACTGGTTCCATTTTCCCCCACCATTTCTAGCGAGTACCCAAATTATTTTTGGAAACAATATTATAGGGGATAGCATATGCTTGTAATGTAAGTTTGTCCTTCGGACAAATCCATCCTAGTACATTTTACGAGCCCTAGGAAGGAGGAACTTGGTTACGTCATGGTGATCGTTTTCGATGTCATTTAGGTTTTAAGGAGTTTAACAAAGGAAGAACTCAACATCTTTTCAAATTTAGAGAGCTTGAAAATAAGCAGAAAAGAAAACTCCAACAGGTCCCTTTTCGTAGGTAGTCTCACAGATCGGAAAAGGTAGAAAACTATGTCTGAGAGAACCTCTTAGTCGCGATAGGATAAGGTATTCCTTTTTCGTAAATAATCTATCCCAACTCGAAAAAGTGGTAAATGTATGCTGGGTAAATATCATTTTGCAACCTTTTAAGAAGTTAAAAACGAAAAGAGTCTTGACAATATTTTCAATTTTTGAGATTCAGAAAAGAGTTGAAAGATGAATCCAAGAGTGACTTTTTCGTGTTTTTACCGAGTCTGAAAAAGTATAAAATACAACTCATCACTTCATCGTCGTCACATTGAGGACCTTTCACTGCACAAGAGACGCATGTAAAACCCATTTTCGAAGAAAAATAATAAAAAAATATGCTTCAAAACCTAATTAGGGTTCTAAAAAGTTTATAAAATGCCAAAAATGGTAAAAAATAAATTATTTTTCACTTTACCTCTTGTGAGCAATTTTTACCCTTTTTTCACTGTGATTTTGCAAAGTTGATAATGGACAATCCAGAAGGCTAATCTTGAATCCATCCATTCCAGGTAAGAAATCATATCCTTCCCTGCATTTTGATATAATTTTAATTGCGTGTAACCCATTTTGTAGATCTAGGGGGGGATTTTTGTGTAAAGTAGGGTGCGGCGGTCGGCACAGGCTTCAGGCACAGACTCGTGCCAACTTGCCTTAAAATTAAACGGGGGCACACCACTTGGCGCAACTATTTTTAAAACAATCATGCCAACCGTGGCCATGATGTTTAGATTGCAATTTTAACAAGTAAGCCCATTTTGACCACTTCAAAAGAATATTATTTTACTAATGACAACCATATGGATATTTTTGCAGGTGTGAAAGATCAAAATGGTGATCGAATGGAAAGAAAGAGAACATAATGAAGAATATGAGCAAGCCATGGGAAATGTGAGATGCATGAACATTCTTAGAGATTTCGGGCTCAAGAAATTCTTCATGGATCCATGTCTCAGAGCTCAACCGGAGCTATTGCAGTATTTGATCAATGTCTGGGACATTGATTAGGAAAGATTCATAATTCATTATCAGGAACTCAAGATTGAGGTTTCGTATGTTTACTTCATAACTATATTGTCACGGAGGGGGGCAGTACCAATCCTAATAGGTACTCAGCCCACAATGGAAAACAAGAGCATGGTTATTGACAGGTTGTGTTGAGGAGCACAGAAAGGATCCAAAAGCGAGAAGGTGGATATCCAAACCATTCCCGATTTGGCATTAAGAGTAGTGCTACACACCATCACATGAGCTTCTGGAGTTCAGGCTCCACATGAGGCCACAAAAACACAATTACTTCTTGCAGTAGATTGCATGGCACCAACTCTCTACAACTGGGCAGAGGCAGTAACAATCAACATAAAGTTCCAGTTGAAAAAATGAAAGAATGGTAAGCTGAAATAGTTCGGCTATGGATCCATCTTGGTACCTTTCATCCTGGAACGGTTACCAATTTTCTAATGTCAGGAAGTGATATTTCCAACACCACCAGCCTAGGAGCCACGGATATTCCATTGGGCAGCTTTAATGCCAAGATCAGGAGGCTGTCAACAAATGTCCTAGAGACCATAATTCTTTGAGTGGCTCCGCCGAAAAATGATTGTCGTGGAGGAATAGCCTTATTCTGGCATGGAATTTACAGGTGATCCATATATACCACTCCCAGTAGGAGAGGATTGGGATGAAGCATTGGGTAAGACTCATTTTTATTTTGATGAGTATTAGGATTTTTTTTACTATGAATTTTTTGACATTAATCCATGTATTTGCAAATGTTGGCCCAGAAAGACTTGCAGGCATGTCTCCAACAGCACGAAGAATTCCTCGTGATTTTGATGTGGCCCCTCATGGTGAAGGAGGCAAGGAGGAGGAAATCATACACAGCTTGGAGGGAATCTCCTGTGGGATCCATGACTATGCGATATTCGACGATGTTCCTTGCGCGTATCAAAGACACACTTCAGGGGTGTGGAACCATTTTCACCGCTTATTGAGGCAGCTCGTACGGGAAGTGATGTGTTATCATGAGCGTCACGCTGACTAGACAGCTAGGATTTTAATTCCACATATTTTTTGAGAGACATGATGTCTCAGGATGTAACCGAAACATACATATTTTTTGAACTAATGATGCACATGGATGCAAACACTTGATATATATATATATATATATATATATATATACACACACACACACACACACACACACATCAATTTTCCTGTATGGATCTTGTCATGTGATGACGATGTTTTTACAAATTATGCAAATGTCTATCTAATACAATATTGGCTACTGTATCAGTTAACACATTCACTCGTCTAGGAATATGTTGATATGTAATGTAATAAAAATGTTTTTCCAATAAACGAACACGCATATAAAACCTTAAGATGTGAGGATTTCTAACATAATAATTCCCATTAAGTTGAAGAACAACAAGCTTTGAGTCTAGGATAACAATCAATGCACGAAGGTCGAGAGAAAAGGCCTTGGTTAATAGTTCAATAACAACACTATATTCAGTGACATTGTTTGTGGTTCATCCTAGACAGATACCTTGAAGGTCTATCAACTCACCAGTAGGATTATAAATCACCCAGGCTGTAGAAGACAGGTTCCGGGTACTACAGGAAGCACCATCCACAAAACCGACATAAGGGGTAATAGACATTTGCATAATAAGAAATGATCCAATAAGCAGGAAAACGCTCACAAAGCACACCAAGCCAAAAATGTACAAAAATGAAAAAACACCTATGTACAAAGAAACATGCATGAAAGACTCATGCATAATACTTTTTGAGATACAACCCATTTCTGGGCTGATCCAAAGGATGACCTTCATAATCAATTAGCTCATAAGCCCTGTTCTGCAAAATGAGCTTAACGATGTAGGCCCCATGCCACATGGTTTGAAATTTTCCTGCCCCCAGCTTTTCATGAGCTTGGTCGTACATGAGGATTAGGTATCCTTATATAAAGAAACGAGGGGAAACTGATAGGTCAAAATGAGCTTTGACCCACTTTTCCTGTGCTTCTATGATAAGAGTGGCAAAGCGGTGAGTTTCATCTAGCCTCTCTAAATATAGAACATGATCTTCTTCTGGCGAGGTATTAGGTAGCAATTCAAAAACTATTTTGAGAGAAGGGATTTCAGATTTAATTAGAAGGGTAGCTTCCAGACCATAGACAAGCAGGAATGGAGTGAATTCGGTCGCATCCTTGACTAAGGTTTGGTATGCCCAGAGAGCTGAAAAAAACATGAGATGGCAGTTGGATTTGTGCATCCCAATCATACATTGAAGCATAGTTAAGAGAATTCTGTTCACAGCTTCAACCTGGCCATTGGCCTAAGGGTAGTACGGAATTGAGCTGTTGTGATGCAGACCCAAATTAGAAGTCAACTCAGCCACCATGTAATGACGAAAATGGGAACCATGATCGGTAACAATGGCTTGAGGGACACCAAACCTAGTAATGACGTGATTGAATAGAAATTGTGTAGCTCTATGACCATAAGATGTAAGTGTAGGAATTTCTTTGGCCCATTTTTTGAAGTAGTCCATGGCTATGATAATATAAGCATCCCCCCCGGCTGAGTGAGGGTTACACATCATAAATCGATGCCCCACTTCGTAAAGGGACCAATGGTAATGACACGGTGAAGATGGGAAGGCAGTGCGCGCACCTTGCACTGATAAATCTAGAAATTATGACACTTACAAAAAACAACAATGCAGTCTTTAAAGATGGTGGGCCAGAAATAGCTAGCACGAAGAATCTTTTGTGCGGTAGCATACCAGACATGTGACTTCCGTAGGCACCACTGTGGTAATCATTCAGGAACTTTTCAGCGTCCTTGAGAGTCAAACACCGGCAAAGAATCGAATCAACTCTGATGTGGTAGAGAGTATCTCCATTATGCGATAGGGTTGCGAATGATGGCGGATGCGTCGATGAGCATCCTTCATCAACTCAGATCAGAAGATGGAAGTCTGAAGATATACGATGATATCACCGCACGAAGGATCGAGGGTGCTAATAAGAAAAAACCTGTCTTCCAGAATGTGTTCCTCAGAACCAGATGGAGTAGAATCAGAAGGGAGAACGAAAATAAAATTGGGGAAGACCAATGACTTCTTTGATTTGGCGGTAGTGAACTCCAAATTGAACTCTTGGAGGATAACAATCCACTTCGAGTATTTTCCCCCCAGTAATTGACGAGTCAATATGTAAGTCATAGGGTTGCAATCATAAATCATGGTCACTATGCGCAACAGAATATAGTGACAAAAACGTTGAACAGCTTGAAAAATAGCCAACACCAAATTCTTTACATGTGCATAGCATGTCTTGGCATTGAGAAGATTGTGACTTAGATAATAAATGACATGCTCGTCACCATCATCATCGTCTTGTACCAAAACCATGGCAATCATGCTAAACACGGAAACCAAATAGAGGGAGTAATTGCGATGATAATTTGGAGGATGCAACAAAGGAGCATTGACTAGAAACATCTTCAATCCATTGAAGGATTTTTGGGCGATCTCATCCCAAAGGAATGAGATGCCTTGCTTCAGTAATTGCGTAAATCCTTTGGCCACTTCAGCATAGTTAGGTATAAAACGGTGCAAGAAGTTAGCTTTCCCCTGTAGACTCTGTAGCTGATGTTAGGAGGAAGGAGAGGGGAGATTAACAATAGCTTCGACTTTGAGTGGATCGATATGAATTCCATATTTGGAGAGGATAAACCCTAAGAGTCTACCGGAGTCAACGAAAAATACACTCTTATGTAGATTGAGTCAGATGTTATAGCATCGAAAACAAAGAAAAATATGACGAAGATGATCAGGATGGTCTCTACGCTTAGTCGAATGAGCTGGAAGGTCATCCAGATAAGGTTGGACAATGCACTTGATATCATGGAAAGCATATGACATTGCTCGTTGAAATTTAAACCCAACATTTTTAAGACCGAAAGGGAGATTTTTATAGGCGAAAGTACCCCAAGGACAGATAAAGGCTGTTTTGTGTTGATCGGTCGAAAGAATATTAATCTAGTCCTACCAAGAAAACCCGTCCATATGGGAAAACAGTCATGAATTATTTGATCAATAAAAGGAGTGGGATAATTATCCTTAAGACGAACACGGTTGATATCACGGTATTTGACACAGACCCGAATAATACCCTGCTTCTTATCCATAGGAACAATATTGGAAACCCATTCTTTCAAGGGAATTGGATAAATAAAATTAGATCGAAGAATTTTTTCAACTTCACCTTTGACAGCGGTCGCCTTTCTAGGGTGCATAGGATGAAGATGCTGGCGAATAGGCTTTGCACTAGGATAAGTAGGAAACTCATGCACCACAATACTTGGATCGATGTCGGAAATTTCTTCGTAAGACCAAGTGAAAACATCACGAAACTCGCAGAAGAGACTATTATAGATCTTGATCTCATCAGGAGAACAGGTCACCCCAATATGGATGTTCTCGAGAACCCTTGGTTTAACGGAGATGTTGATAGGAATCATTTGTGTGATGTTTCCCAAGTTACGTTCTACAAATAATTTGTGTGTTAGGATGGGCGTTTGAAGTAGAGGAGAAGGAACTTGAGAAGCGAAGCTCTCGAGACAAGTAGACATGTCCCCAAGACTAGGCATGAATGAGGAATGATGATGACTATCATCCCAAGGAGGATCCTCAAGAGACATAGTTTCCACGTTGGCTTCATCAAAGGGAAATATCTCTCTTAAGGGATCAGGTGAATCTGAATTTTCGAGCCAAGGTGATTGAGAATAAGTTTTAAGAGACATACTCAAAGGAGCATGATCATGAGGCGGAGGATCCGAGGCTGAAATAAGTTCACAATAATCAATCTCAATTGGACTCAACGACATCGAATCACCAAATGAATCAGCTTGCTCGGGCGAAGAGATGATCCATAGATCAGAAGACCTGGAGATCATGTTAACCTGAATAGTGTTGGGTGGAGGAAGAGGAAAAATACCCATGAGGGAGGGATATTTGAAAAGAATCGGCCCTATGCTCTCATAAGCCGTAGGAATTTGATCTACGTATGGAACGTTGCTCTCGAAATATGAAGAAGTGAAAAAATACAACTGATCGACAGTGATGATCTTTCCTTCATGTAGAAATCGCAAAACATGAAAGAGAGTGGACGAAACACACAACATGGCGTTAGTCCAACTTCAACTGAGGAGAAGATTGTAATTGAGCTTGGCGTCAACTAATTCAACCTTGATGCTAATTTTTTTCCCTTATAAAGTAATCGGTAAACTAGCGAGAACACTGAGAGGTTTAGATTCCCTTTCATAAAACACTTCTAGAGCATTTGGAGATGAATTGAGAGCTGGAGAACCAATGGCTTTCCAGTAGGTAGATGACATGACGCACGTAGACGCACCCTCATCCACGACCGATCGATGTATATTCATTCCATTAGTCCAAACTTGGATGATCAGTGAAAGCCAGTGAGGGAGACACGGGATGAAATTCTCCAAATCAAAAGTGATAAGGCTCGAATCTGCAGGATCAACCCCACCGATGGCAGATAGAAAAACCTTCCATTGAGATGGAAAAATATGAAGTACTTATAATGCAGACATAGCAAATGTTGCCTGAGCCAGATCCTCAATGATACTGTAATTTTGAGCAACACGGGCATCGGGATTATAAGAATACTTACGGAGTACACCTTTGGAAGGTGGCCATACAATAGGCTTAGTATTGGGCCTTTCAATCTGAAGAGGGCCAGAAGTACGTGAAGGAGGAGGACCATCAACGATATCTTTCCCTGTTGCCTGACGCAGTTCGGTATAATCTTTCGATCGGGTAGAAATAGAGATGGATGCGGGACCGTTCATCATGAAAACCTGAGAGCCAAATGGGGCAAAGGACTGAGGTTGCTCTACCAACTGGGTCTACTATGACGGAAACAGTTATTTGAGAACAGCTAGAGTGCCTTGGGTGCCTTTGAGCAATCGACGTACTTCGGCCCATTGAGGACAGTCCTTGGTGTAGTGCTCTTCATCACAATCAAACAGGGGTACTTTGGTTTACATTGCGAACCATCATCAGTACGAGATTTTTGAGAATCCTATTTCGGGGTATCGGCTTTGGCCTTACCTTTACCCTTATTTTTACCCTTGGAGGTTTTATCCACCGGATTTCCCTGGACAAAATTCACTTCTGCATTTTTACCAAAACTCAGGATTGGCTGAGAAGTAGTATCATTAGAAGGAGTAGATTTTTTATTCTAAGGATTCAAAGGAGAAGACTTTCGAGAAGTTTGAGACACAGAACTCATGATACCATCGACGGATGGCGTCGTCGGTGCTTTGGAAGTTCCAGGTTGAGGGGCATTAGGCAAGAGTTTGTATAACGTGCCAGAATGAGAGTACACAAGATCAATGTACTGGGCATGAGCAATGGCTTGTTCCTTAGTAACGCATGCCTCCATAACAATGTCGTTAGCAATCAGAGCAACGAAGGAGGTAGTGAACCAATAAGTTAGAAGTTAATCAAGAATCTCAAACTTGATCAGACGATGACGACACATCCATTCATGAATATGATCAGAGATATGTGTAGCTCGATCTTGCTTCAAGGATGTGAAGAGGTGTGTCCCAGTTTCATACCGAACTGGTAACTGAAAGTGTGTGAGAAATGTGATGGATAAAGAGTTGAAATCTTGGAAGACGCCACGAGATAATTCGATGTACCACTTGGTAGCGGCACCAGTGAGAGTCCGTTGGAAAATATGGATTTGAATAGAATATTCAACCCAAGAGTTATAGGAACACCAAAGATGGTAAGTCATAACATGCGCTTGGGGGTCTTCTCCGGACTTGTCCTCAAATTTGGGACAATCGCCAGGAATTTTGTTGTGAACTGGAAGCCAATACAGATTATGAAGGATAGGATCATTCTTTAACTTTGACACATTAGGAAGTTACAATGTAGCAAGGAAAGGTAATTGAGTATTGAAAGGAATTATAGGTCGTTGATAAAGACCAACGTTCAGATTCCACCCAGGTTGAGAGAAATTTTTCCCCCGTATGTTTTGTCCCAGAGGATTCTGTCCATAGGGGTTATAAGCCTAAACGTTCTTCCCATACGTGGGTTGAGGATTAGGATATTGATTCTGAGCATACCACTGAGATCCTTGCTGAGAAACATATGGATTTTGCTACAGAACGAAAGCAGTGCCTTGAGGTGCATTATACAACACCTGAGTTTGACCTGGCAGAAGATACACAGTGCCTTGAGGGATGTAAGTAACGTCTTGGGGTGCACTATATATGACCTGAGATTGACCTTGAGGAAGATAAGTGGTGCCTTGAGGCTGAACGAGCTACCCCTTGGGTACAGGTTGACCCGGATACTGAGGTTGGACATGCGGTCCCTGCGAAGCAGGTTGGCTTGGATACTGAGGGCCACTAGGTTGTCCTTGTGGAAAAGGTTGGCCTAATGGTTGGGATGGGCTAGGTTTCCCATGAAGACTAGGTTGACCTGATGCAGGACCATAGGGTTGTCCTTTTTGTACAAAATTTTGGCCTTACTGAATGTAAGGTTGATGTTGTTGCACAAAAGGTTGTCCTTATTGCGGATAGATTCCCCCCCCGGAACATAAGATGCACCATGTTGAACATGAGATGGACCAACAGAACTGAAGGGTTGTCCTTGTTAGGCCGAAGGTTGTCCCTGGAAGTGTTTTCTTTGTGGACCATAAGGTTGTCCCTATTTACCAGAGGGTTATCCCTACTGGATCGAAGGTTTTCCCTAAAAGGGTTGTCCTTGTGAACGAGAGGGTTATCCCTGTTGGTAAGTGAACTGAATGGGAACAATCAGAGGAAAATAGACAGGATTAACATATGCATCGTAGTGATGTATATGATTACCAAAAGTTGCTAATTATTGAGAATTCTCATGGGTAGAATTCTGCTACTGAGGACCGTGAGAGGTAGAATATTGTTGTTAAATGGCCAACATATACTCATCGAATGTATAACCACTAGGAATGGAAGTAGAAACCATAGGTTCACTACAAGCAGGTGCGATTTACACAACGTGAGGCGGCGATCCACTCACGGCGAACCGAACAGGTATTGTGGGATTGATAAAGATAGACCTAGGGATAGCGGAAGGCCCTGATGATGATGGAGTCATACTAACAACTAGTGCAGATGAAGCCAAAAAGACAGTGGGTCAGACAAGAACAAAGGTTACAATTGTTTATTTCATATGAGTTGAGGGTGATGCCCTTGATACCAAGACAACTGAGCTCATGGAGGGAGTTAATGTATCGGACCATATTGGATTTTGATATAACAATGCAACGCTAGAAATAATCTGACCCAAAAATTGATATCCACGCGGGAGAGACACCAGTTGTGAAGAAGGTTGACTTGACACATAAGGAAAGTCCTCCAAAGGGAGCTGATGATCTTCTGTAGAAACATAAAGCTCTTCAATACTAACGGGACTCAAAGAATCCATGTCGGATGAAGCCACTTGATCGTCGAAAAGATGATGAGCAACAGCAAGTAAAGAATTAGCTAATAAAGATGGTTCTGAAGTAAGAGGAGGGAATTCTTCGTTGTTCCCAAAACTATACCAAGTGTCCCGAGGTTTCCAATTGATATCAAATGGCTATTCAAGAGGAGATCGGGTAGCGAGAGGTAAGATACTCGAAAGGATAGACTACCAAAAATCGATAGACCTAGTGGGTTGAGATGTTTCCGAAGAAACTTCAGGAGAAGGATGACCACTAGGGGGTAATGAAAAGGACAACAAAACTGGTGGTTCCACCACCATGACTATGTTTCAAAACAAAAAGGAAACGATATAATATATTCAAGGCTTTTAGATCAAACACTAAGGAACAACTAAAAACAAGCCAAGAGAATATCTTTAACGGGCATGCGATCGTAGGCAATTGATTTTATGACATTGAAAAGAAACTCTGTTGTTTCATGTTTTAAGAGTCGAGAAACAGGAAAAAGATGACTCTAGTCACTTTTAGATTGAACGAGCATGAAAGTACAAGTGCTCGATGATCTTTTCAATTTTAGAGAGTCACAAAAAGAACAAAAGGACTACTTAGGTAATCTAAGCAAGAAGGTGTACCAAGTTTCTATGAACTGCAATATACACCTTGGTGATCAAATGAAAGAGAAATGACTAAGGACTTGATGTACGTGTAGGCAGTCTCCCCGAATGATGTGTTCAGTGTATCACGGTTACAAGGTGGCAAACTTGGCTTCCTATGGATAAAGGATTGCAACCCATGAGGGTCTCCTTTTATATATGCGACGATACGGGGAGCACAATTCTGTGCTAGTGCTGTCTAATTCCAGAGGGCGAATGACAACTACTAGGGTTAACAACACCGGAACACATCACTAGCCTAGACCTCTACAATATGTACGTTAGGTTTCAATGCTTCCTTAGGTTGATTGAATTCATTTTAAGGTTGATCTTGAATTAATGTTTTGATTTCAAGGCCTTACCAAATGTGATCTTGAATTATTAATGCAAACTACATGCAAAAGAAAATCATTTCCATTCAAGGAATGCTAGCTAAGAGAAGGATAAGAATCTATAACAAAGAAGCAATCAGTTGAATCACAAGAAGAATTTCACTAATGCATATAATACAACCAAATCAGAAAATGAAAAAAATATTCCTTGGTTCGCTAATAGCTATTAATGCAAAAGAACATTTTCATTTTCAATTTAAGCAAAATAATGCAAATTTTGTTTTTTAGATGAATAAGAAACACAATGCACTGTTACACTAAAAATAAAAATAAAAACTAGTTTTGAGCACTTCGAATGTAACTATCTAAAACAAAGAGACCAATGCAATAAAAACTTAGAACAAACTCAAAATAGGGATGCACTCTTCCAAGCAAACAAAGGGCTTTCGAACTGATTCAACAAGCAATGTCATCTATGCTCAAAGTGACAAATGGAGAGATAAACGAAAACAAAGTTGATCATTAAACAAACCGAAGACACGAAGAAACAAAAGAAAGACTAAAACAATCATTCAGTGAATTGAAACAATAAATATCGATGTGACCAGAATTCAACTCAGAAGGTTCAGTGAGGAGAGGGCCAAGAAAATGACACAAGGCACCTAGAAACCCTAGGGCATCTAACTCCACTGATAGGATGATGGACAAACAGGTGAGAAGACCAAGACTACAAAGTCAAAACAATCTCATTAGACGAATTGCAAGGTGAAAATCCAATCCAGAGAAAAGAAACAATGACAAAACTCATAAAAGAGGCCAAAATTCAATCCTACAGGATTCAACGTGACTGTTTAGCTGTAATTCGTGCTAAATAGGGGTTGGCGCATCTGTGAAAAAAGAAACATGCGCCAATTAGCGTGGATGTTCAAAGAAAATCAATGTTGAGCTAGAAAAATATGGGAAAAAATAAAAACCACTAAGCAGAGTTCAAACTTGACACTCTGGGACTGAACATAAAGGCTGAAAACAGTTAGAAAGGTCAAACAAAGCAGATAAATCATGAAAAAACCAAAGTTGACTCGACAAGTAGAACGCTAGATGAACAACGAGAGACGACCAACACACTGATATCCATTGGAGTCACCAACTTGTTGTGTAGGTAAATCCCCTCTGTGGATAGAGGCGATCCCTATAGCCCTAGGGGATGGTCTAGCAGCAAGAGGACATGCTAATGCATCGATTCCTGAATGAAATTGAGTCGGGATAGATGTCCTACCTTTGTTCCAACATAATTTTTGTAGCTGTGGCAGCGGTCTCCTGATATTCATCGTTACACGTTACGGTCCTTCAGTAGTGGTAATTAGGTTCCTACACAGGTATCAGAGAACAATATCAGCATAAGAAACAATACTTGCATTCATAACTATTTAATTGGTCAAGGAGAAATAAACATATTGCACAAGATTAAAAATATCAAACGCAAAACAGGAACCAAAACATCAATCATGTATAATAAGAAGAGAGAAAGAGTTTACAACCAAAAGAGCCTTGACTTTGAAACCTCCTTCAGTGGGTCCATTCAAAACGTGTCTCAAGCATTCATTTGGGAATTGGACTTGGAGAGGCAATAAACCTAGACTCTCTCTCGATAATGGGTCTCTCTCTACTCTATATCACACCAGCTATATTTAGAATGTTCAACTGTTCAACCATTTCAGCTAGCTGCAACTATGTGAGAGAGATGTATTTATAGGAGACGAGGAGGAGGTTGGGATCCCTCATATGGTGGAAGAGAGGCCTTATCCTTTGGGAGGTTGCTCAAATATAGGAAAAAAGAAGCCAAAGGAAGGTGTTCGACGTTATTCAGTCAAACAAACCATGCTGAATCCACTCACGAAGTGGTTGGGAATGGAAAATTTTCTTCTATTTAAAAAAAAAATTCCAAAAAAAACTCGGCATGGGTGGTCCACTGAGACAGAGTGCCCATGGGCGCGAGGCCTAATGCTAATTCCTCTATGGGCATGAGGCCATAACTTCCTACCAGTGCCGACCCAAAATTATATGTTTTTGAGAGCCTCCTCTAGGAAAAGTCAACATAGGAAATGTTTTTCTCATGGAAAGGGATGCAATTACACTTTTTTCAAGGCATGACCATACACAAAAGTCACGGAAATGGTCCTCCAATGTTCGGGATGGGGATTGTAGGGATGGTGAAAAAATGTTGTGTAACAATTATATTGGATTTTCACTCTCATTTTATGAGCCTCATTGATTGTGGCTGCATCTCGATTATGCTCATCAAGATGTTCCAAATGGAAAAATATTTATTCTAGACTATATGTGTCTGGAAGAAGTTCTACCGCTAATTTAAGAGATAGAATCTCACATTCCACTGGGAATATCGATTCCAAACCGTAAACTAGTTGAAAAGGAGTGAAACCTGTAACGGTCTTAATCGACTTCCGATATGCCCAAAGTGAAAGATATAACTTGATATGCCAATTGGATCGAGCTTTATTGATTTTCCTTTGCAGGATAAATTTTAGGGATTTATTCACGTTTTCAATCTGGCCATTGGCTTGAGGATAGTAAGGAGATGAATGCTCCTGCCGGAAACCTAATTTTAGAGCCAATTCAGACATCATCTTATTCTAGAAATGACTGCCATGGGGAGTGATAATCTCCTTTGGAATAAAAAATGAGAAATGAATTGGTTGAATAGGAAAAGAGTTGTTGTCTCACCATCATTTGCGAAAGTAGGCATACCTTTGGCCCACTTAGTAAAGTAGTCCACCACTATGATAATATACTTATGACCATTTGTCGAAGGTGGGTTACAAGTTGTAAAATAAATACCTGACTTTGTGAAAGAACTGATGGTGATAAATGGAAAAAGTGGAGCTGGATGAGCACACATTTTCCAAATATAAACCTGACAAGGATGGTACTTTTTTACTGCTTCAACACAATCCTTGAAAATCGAAGGCCAAAAATAGCCTACACGTGATATTTTTTGGGATGTTGCAAGCCCAAGTAGATAACCTCCACAAGATCCACTGTGGTAGTCATTCAAAACTGACTCAACTTCCTTTAGGGTTACACAACATCTAAGGATTGAATCAACCTCATGATGATATAAAGTGTCACCGATAATGATATAACTTCTAGCCATGTGACACAATTTTCTACCTTCATCCTTTGAAAAAGCGAGAGGAAAATTTGAAGTATGGAGATATATTATGATATCTCCATACCAAAAATATTGTGAAGAAATAAGGAAGAGATGTTTGTCAGGAAATTACTTCATAAACAATATCTTCTTCACAAGGCAACCTTGAGAATAATTCTGCAAATACTAAATATTTTTTAGATTTGGCTCACATGAACTTGAGATCGAATTCTTGTAAGATAAAAATTGATCTATTATATTTTCCCCAATTAATCACCTACTGAGAACAAGCTGAAATGGGTTGACATCAGCCAAGACACAATTTTTTCTAAGAATAATATCGTGTCGAAGTCACTGGACAACATGAACACCTGCCAAACCTGACTTCTCTCTAGGAGAATATCATAGTTCATGACCGACTAAGCCTCAACTCAGATAATAAATCACGTGCTCACAGAGAGAATAGTCTTCCTGAACCAGAGCCATACCTATGGTTGATTATTCCACAACGATATATAAGATGAAATCCCTGCCATAATCAGGTGGACTCAACAAAGGATCACAAGTCAATGCTTTTTTCGAAGAATTGAATGAGCACTGAGAGAAATCATCCCATATAAACGAAACTCCTTTCTTCAGTAATATCATAAATACTTTTGTAGTCTCGGCATAATTGACGATAAATATCCTAAAGAAATTAGATCTTCCTTGGAGACTTTGAAGCTTATGGATAGTGGACGGGGGAGGCAATTGAATTATTGCCTCAACCTTGAAGGGATCAACATGAATCCCTTCATAACATAAAATGAATCCCAATAACCAACTAGATGTGACAATGAAAATGAATATATTTGGATTCAACTAATCTTATAATAACGAAATCATTAAAAAATCAAACAAAGGTGATGTGGATGATGAATTCTATTTCGAGAATGAGCATCTAGGTCATCCAAATATGATTCAATAATATGCTTGATGTCATGGAAAGCATATATGGCCCATTGAAAAGTCACTCCAACATTTGTAAGGCCGAAAGGCATCTTTTTATATGCAAATGTACCCCAGATATAAATAAGAGTTATCTTATGCTGATCTTTAGGAAAGATAGTTATTTGATTATATGCTGAGAAACTGCCCATGAAGGAAAAGATCTATTTTCCCACACATTCATCAATAATTTGATCGATAAAATTAGGTGTGGGGAAATTATCTTTCAGAAAAGCCTTGTTTAAATCCATATATTCAATTCATACATGGAATTTTCCTTGATTTTTATTGATAGGGATTGGCTTGGAGACCCACTCAATTAACGGAACAGGGTATATGATACCCGCCTTTAACAAATTTTCAAACTCGGCTTTGATAACTGCTGCTTTCCTAGGGCTTACTGGTCGAAGATTTTTCTGAAAATGCTTAGAATTATCATAAGTATTGATCTCATGTTGGACTATTGATGGATCAATTCCTAGCATTTACTCATAAGACCAAGAAAAAAACATCTCATAGCTCTTTAAAAATATCAGTATAAGTATCAATTTCTTCGAGGGAGCGTTCAACTCCGATGAAGACATTCTCAGTAATATTGGGATCCTTGGAGATGTTCACCAGAATATTTTTTTAAATAATGGATATATTACCTTTTGCACAAGTTTGTGCTGGGGCCAAAGAATTTAAGGTTGTATAAAATTGTTTAGTTCAATAAGGGCTAGACAAACTTGATTTAACTTGATGCAAATCTGGGAGAAAATATGACTGATGATGCAAGTCATCCCACAGTATTTCTACACAGGTCATTGATTCTAGGATTGCCTCCTCAGATGGTAATATAATATCAAGGTAGTCCATAGTAGAATTAGAGTCAAGAGTCCAGGCCGGAGCCACATATCCATATAAATCCTCTAGTGAAAGGGGAGTAGGATCAAAATCTGCAGTGTTAACTATAAATTGATAACTGATTTCATCTACAAACATTGGGTATGCCATTCCACCCACTTTCCCATCCTTTAATGTGGCCATAGAGGGGGTTAAGGTCCAATTATTAGAAAAATAATGAATTCTAAAGAACCCTCTTCGAGTAGGGGCCTTGGATGATGAAATGGCACTAATTTGAGCAATAGGAGAAGGAAGATCAAAATTACCCATCAATGAGTAATACATTATGACTCCTAAATTCTCCACAAGTAGCTTTGAATTCTTCCCCATGGGAATGGTAGAATTAGAGGACACATTTGATTATTTAGGAGAATAAGCCATTTTATCAATAGTAACAATTCTCCCTTCACGGGGAAAGCATAGGATGCGAAATAACAATGATACAATAGCATCCATTTCATAAATCCAATTTCTACCCAATAAAAGATTATAATCCAAGTTGGAATAAAATATTTCAACCTCGATATTAACCACCCTTCCCCCAACACAGACGGAAAAGGCTGGAATAATTCCATGCAGCCTATGAGAATGACCATCAAATGCGATAAGGAGAGTAGGTGAAGGAAAAACTTGAGGATATCCGATAGCCTTCCAACATGCAACTGACATCACACATGTGGAAGATCCATGATTAGCTACAGTTTGAAAGATATTCATTTTCTGATATGTAGATTTGATTTGGAAAGTCATGTGATGGGGAGTCTCTTCTTAATATTTGACATATCAGATGTTACAATAAGAGAGTTTTTTGTATCTATTTCTTTGATCGCAGTGATCAAAGCACTCCTTTGTGCATGACATGATTGGATTATATTTAACACAAACATCGCACAAGCGCTTTGAGCTAGATCTTCAAAAATTGAGTAGTTATGAGCCACCTTGGCATTACGATTGATAGTCGAATGTTTTATAGAGCCTTTCGACATTCGACATATAGGCTCAACTATGGGCCTCTCAAAATTAGGGAAATTTTTAGGTATAAAATGAGCCTCCTAAGGAAATTATAAAATTATACTGGAAATAATAAAATAAAATTAGAATACATCAAATTTTAGAGGGAAAAAAGAAAAAAATACTTTTTCAACTTATCTCCCTATGGGTTTACTCAAATTTCAAGCGGGAACACTCGTTGGATGAAATTTTTTGATTCCCCATCCAAGGAGTACCCATTTTGCATACTTTTGATGGGTCGTTCTACATGAAAAATTAGAAATACATGTAAAATGTGATTGCAATCACTTGTTTTCATGTATTTATCATTTTTTGTATAATAGGGTCCATCTGTAATATCCTGAATCTAGAACAGCTACAACAAATAGAATATTTTGAGATATTCTAAAGTTGGAGCTTCAGCAAATCATGAGCATGGAAATGTAGATTAGCTCATTAGATGTACAAGAAAATATCACCAGCAGATGTAAGAGACTCAACAAGAATATGGCCTATATTCTCCTTCCCAAGTGGGGAAATGCAGCAATATAGGGAATAAAATAGTTGTCTTAAAAAAATAACGCTATACTTGTGAGAAATGGGACTTTGATCCCTTAGAATACATCATATACAACTCACATGCATAATTAGAGGTGAAAAAAATCACTCTAGCCAACATAAACATATCTCCCCAAGTCAATGCAGCTCAAATAAGCCCAAACCCCATAGCCTAGCTCATGCAGAAAGTACTGAAGCAAGAAAAACGTTATTTTTATGAGGATTTATGCAGAAAATAATGAGACAAAATAGATCTGGTGTATACAATGCATCAATGGCTGAGAAAATGGAGATTCCTCCCTTTTTATACAAAATAAGAGTAACCTGGCAAGGGTTTCTTGAGAGCACAATGTACAAAAATGAAGATCTGCAGATATGGATCTGAAAAATGCAATTTTACTGCAGCACTGAATATATGTGACTGAAATATACAAGTGGCAGAGAAAGAATGAAGTACAGAGCTTTCCGGGAGAAAGGTTGGCCTTTTCTCCAAGGAACTAGCTCACAAGCAAGGGATAATGAAGGAATACCTTGTGCTGAACAACACTGCAACTCTGCTAACCAGCAAGAGTCTGAAAATAGTCTAAGCAGACCAAAATCAATAATCCATAAGCTAACCTCAAAATTCTGCTATCTTCCTCCTTGTAAATTTTGTGAGCCTCCTCACCTTGGGTCCCACCTATTAGGGTTTCCAACACCATGTGAATACTTTCCCTCCAAAACTGCACTGTATTCTCAAGCAAGCCACACCCTCTTAGGTAGCGTTATTGACTTTGTCAACTTGACTAAATCAACATGATACTTTTCCTGTTCACACATGGAAAGTGCAAAATCCAACCACCAAGTTATCCCCTTTTCACACTAAGAGGGATTTTATGTCAATACAAGTTAAATATGGGTCCTTTTCCCATTTATTCATCTACTAGGCGCAAAAATAAAAACCTAATATTCCTATTAGCTGCATGCTAATTTTAGGAATATTACAGTCCTCCCCTCCCAAATGTTGCTTGTCCTCAAGCAACTGCAAGGATAGAACTGGAAAGTCTCCTTCCCTCCTCCTGTAGCACCCTCATATGATAAGCTCTCCAAAGAATAAGATGTTGTCTCAACAATGAAACTCCATAGTGCCTCTCCCAAGCAAAACAAATCAACATTTGGTGCACATCCCAAATGGCTATCCTCATGGAAAAGTAACATGCTCAAGGAGACAACTATGTGATGTCTAGAGGTCCTCTCAAGGCATGGAGTATGAAATATGAAGTGAAACCTCCACCCCCAAGCTATCATCCATATGAAATGAGTCACCCTCCAACATGACAACTCATGAAGAATCTCCTCCACCTTTGGCTCTTGAAATGTAGGTGGGATGAATAAATGAACTTGATAGGAAAGGGGGCCTATCCCATGCTATCCTCCTCTCCACTTATGATAAGTGTAGAGGGCATGCTGATCTTGGGCTGCAACATGATTGCCCTCCAATGGAAAAAAGAAGATTGAGTCTCCAAGGACCCTTCCTCCAAAATCAGTATCTCACATATAGAAATTATGGCACAATCCATGAGCAGCATGTGCCATCATTATCAGATGGTGAGATCCTGAATACTGCAGAAGATGAAGAGGAGGGCAAGCTTCATCGGTAAAGAAACATTTACCCCTCTTTATTTCAAAAGAGTGATGTACTAATAAGGCACAAAGATCTATGCAAGACAAGCTAGAACACATCAGTCCATACATATCTCTATTATGATCTATGCCTTGATGTCTCCTTACTTGGAAGAAGCCCTTTAGGGCAACTCCTTGATGGAAAGAGCAAAGTGTTCTCTCAACCTTGTACAGTGATGATACATTTGGCCAAGAGAGGGACTATCACAGCGCTGGAGACTTTGGGTAAGAAGCATGCTTATGCAAAGCGCATTTCACTTTATGATTGCATGCATTATTTTACTTTACATATGCAGGCCATAACTCCTAGAAGGAGTGTCCTACCTTATAAAATTCATGGCCAACTATGGTTCAAGACTATTTTCAAACTTGGCCACTTACTTAATGGGCTAAGGGAGGTTCTACAACATGATGGGTGCTTCCCTAAAGCACCAACTATACATTTCACCTTCAGCCTTGGTGGAATGATGAGGGCAGCAAGTAAGTGGCATATAAACCACTTACCACTTCTAGATCTAAAGCAGGGAAGAGATGAACTACGCTGGTTTCTATTGGGTGAATATGGGTACCACCCAAAGTTTTTGATTTTCTTGTCTCATGACTTGTATCTCAAGAAAGGAATGCATAAGAAGGAGGCATGGTTGCTTTGATTCACAAGAAGAGAGTATGGGCAGAAATTTTCCCATACTTTTCATGATATTTCCAGAGAGAAGGAAGGCACATTCAGGGTGCAAGGAGGCTACCCTTTTACATTGGAGGATTATGAGGGGATTCCATGTAGGAAGGATATCTTCTCACATAGCAGCATGATGGTGGATGGCTTTGGCATGTGGAATGTCAAAGGGAGGAGTCATGGAGCCTTATTTCTAAGGCCTACAACGTTGTCACATGGGAGTGCGTTCTTATTGATGGAGTGTTCCAAGGAGTATATGTATCCCTTCTTCTTGTATATTTTTATGAGGATATCATCATGGGGGAACTTATACATGGACCTCACTTTCAGCCTACTCACCATGCATGGTAAGAAATACATTTCTGTATTTGTTGATTAATCCATTGATTATTTTTATCTTCTCACCATATATGAGTCATGCATTTCTCCACAAGAGAGCAAGAGTATTTTTGGGTTTCATGGTCACTTTATGGTCAATGTTTGTAATGATAGTAGCCCATATATACATCAATTTGGGCAAGTGTACTGTTATTTTGTATATGTACAACTGATAGACATTGATGCTTATTTCCCCATGTTGGAGGAGCAAACATGCACAACTTATAACTTGTTGCAGAACCACTTGCCACATGACATTCTCAAGTAGTAGTTGGGAAGACTATGTAATATACACTTGGAGAACCTTTGGTACCATCCAAAATTGCACATAAATTTCAACATTTTTCTGATGCTAGAGGGCTTCTTCCAAGTAAGGAGAAATCAAGGCATAGATCATAATAGAAAGATGTACGGAATTATGTGTCCTAGCTTGTCTTGCATAGATCTTCGTGCCTTCTTAGTACATCACTCTTTTGAAATAAAAAGGGATAAATGTTTCTTTCTTGATGAAGCTTGCCCTCCTCTTCATCTTCTACAGTATTCAGGATCTCACCATCTGATAATGATGGCCCATGCTGCTCATGGATTGTGCCATAATTTCTATATGTGATACTTTTTTAAACTTCTTGCAAGAATGCAAGAGCTTCTCTTCTTGGAGCAACTTCTTTTTTTTCTTCTTCATGAAATGCTAGAGATGCCTTTGTCATGACTGCGCTGTCACCCCTAGCCTTTTATTCAATGGTGGGAAATGCCTCATCATCAATAGGAGACCTTAGATCTTGGTCTACTCTTGAAAGAAGAATCTTCATGTCTTCTTTTTGAGAAGAAGACTCTTCATCCAAATGTGGATGCCTTCAATCATTTTCTCCTTTGGTATCTTCCTAATGAAGACTACCAAACTCCAAAAATAGATTTCTCTCGTTACACCTCATGGGAAGTTGAGATGTAATCCCTTGGAGATATTTCAGGAAAGACCTCTCATCAAACAATCTCTTGAATCCAAAAGAATCCAAGTGTGCTGAAGGCAAAACACCAACAGAAAGTGGCTCAACATTCATCATGCCTCCCACCATCTTGCACCCTAACTCCTCATGCTACATGCAACTCAAACAAGGTGCAAAGGAATGAATGTTCGTCCTCTATTGGATCAATCCCAAATTACACAGCGCTGTGCAAGCTTGTGATTCCACCATAGAAATGAGTTTTGATCCTTGGCCATGTGAGGACAAATTCCCAAGGTTTTCCATAAGAATTTCTAAAATTATCTGAAATGGAAATACATGCATACCTTGGTGAGTCTTGGGAACCTCTTGTATGGATACAATGGTTCCTCTCTTCAATGTGTTGGCTGATCCAACTACTGCTACAGATGGCTCCCCTCCATGAATATGACAGCGCTGGTACAAGGCTCCTTAAGTGGAGAAGAGGACTCCTCCTCCTCTGGTCTTCTACTGTCAAATCTCCTGATTACTTGATGAATAAAATTAGAAAAAGTAGATACTCTTGCATGACCTTCATGGCTAGTCCACCAAGAGCTTGCCTTGCCCTCCAAGTGCAGCACTGAGATCTCCACAGCCTCTTTCTCCACTACTAGATGTAGTAGGAAAAATGCTTCTAGCTTCATCACCCAAGTATTTGTTGCACACTTGAGTGATCCATCAAATGTAGACAACAGGAATCTGTTGCCTCTTATCATTCTCTTACTGCATGGTCTTCTTTCTTCTCTCATTTGAATAAACTAAGGAAAATATAGGGTCTCTTTGAAAGCCCTAGGTTGGCACTTGTATTCTACCAAATACTCGCTCGGGATCTCATGTTCTAAGTGGTCTTCTTGCTCTCCACTTCCTCTATGAGAACAGGAAGTGCATGGGTCTTCTTATTCCTCTTGAAACCTTCTAGAGGTCTCACTGTAGCTTTCCCCTTCTTGAAACCCTCTTGGAGTTTCATTGCATCTTTCTTCTTCCATTGGTTGAACCTCCTTGGAGAGGCCCTTCTTAGATTTGAAAATGGATGAGAGTAATCTCATCCTATCCATCATTTTTTTATCCTCTTATTCTTATGTTCTGACTGGATTTGAAATCCATAGGCTGAGCCAAGAAAGTTGCTCTGATACCACTGTAATATTCCAAATCTGGAATAGCTACAACAAATAGAATATTTTGAGATATTCTAAAGTTGGAGCTTCAACAAATCATGAGCATGGAAATGTATATCAGCTCATTAGATGTAAAATAACATATCACCAGCATATGTAATAACCTCAGCAAGAATATGGCCTATATTCTCCTTCCCAAGTGGGGAAATGCAACAATATAGGGCATAAAATAGTTGTCTTCAGAAAATAATGCTATACCTGTGAGAAATGGGACTTATATCCCTTAGAATACATCATATAAAACTCACATGTAGAATTAAAGGTGAAACAAATCACTCTAGCCAACATAAACATATCTCCCCAAGTCAATGTAGCTCAAATAAGCCCAAACCCCATAGCCTAGCTCATGCAAAAAGTAATGACGAAAGAAAAGTGTTATTTTTATGAGGGTTTATGCCGAAAATAATGAGATAAAATAGATATGGTGTATACAATGCATCAATGGCTGAGAAAATGGAGATTCCTCCCTTTTTATACAAAATAAGAGTAACTCGGTAAGGGTTTCTTGAGAGCACAATGTACAAAAATGCAGATATGCAGATATGGATCTGAAAAACATAGTTTTACTGTAGCACTTAATATATGTGACTAAAATATACAAGTTTCAGAGAAATAATGAAGTACAGATATTTCTGGGAGAAAGGTTGGCCTTTTCTCCAAGGAACTAGCTCACAAGCAGGGGATCAAACCTTGCAACTACTGCTCTGGAAAAAATGACGCAGTTTCCCCAGTAAAATGCATTGTAGTGGATGGGAACTGAGTTGGACACTTTCCAAGATGTCAAATAAGCTCCAGAACCTCTTGTACATATCTTACAAAGCAAGGGGAGCTCCCTCCTGTGAAAGATAAGCTCAGAAGCTGGTGTTGTGAGTCTCCCACTGCAACACCCTGCAACACAACGTCCCCTGCTACAGGAATAATGCCGTGGCTGAAGGAGGGTGCTAGGACACAAGCTTAGATGTGGAGAATGAAGAAAAAAACCCCTCCAATAGATCACCCACTGAAGGAGAAGGAATTCCTAAGCAGGAATACCTTGTGCTGAACAACACTGCAACTCTGCTAACCAACAAGAGTCTGCAAATATTCTAAGCAGACCAAAATCAATAATCCATATGCTAACCTCAAAATTCTGCTATCTTCTTCCTTATAAATTTTGTGAGCCTCCTCACCTTGGGTCCCACCTATTAGGGTTTCCAACACCATGTGAATACTTTCCCTCCAAAACTGTGTTGTCTTCTCAAGCAAGCCACACCCTCTTTGGCAGCACTGTTGACTGAATCAATATGATCCTTTTCCTGTTCACACATGGGAAGTGCAAAATCCAGCTACCAAGTTATCCCCTTTTCACACCAAGAGGGATTCTATGTCAATACAAGTTAAATATGGGTCCTTTTCCCATTTATTCATCTACTAGGTGCAAAAATCAAAACCTAATATTCCTATTAGCTGCATGCTAATTTTAGGAATATTACACCATCAAAAATATGCAACATGGGTACTCCTTGGATGAGGAATTAAAATTTTCATCCAACGAGTACTCCTGCTCGAAATTTGAGCAAAACCTTACTGGGATAAGTTGAAAAAATAGTTTTATTATTTTTATTATTTTTTAATCTTTTTACTTTTTTACCCCAAAAATGGTGAATGATCCCCCATGGTTGACATCATCATATTGAATCCTATTGGTTCTTACACAATTTATTTTGGTTGTACATTTTTCTTAGGAGGCCCATTTTAGACCTCAAAAGTTCTTTAATGTATGGAGCAAATCTGGAACATTGGAAGCAACCTTAGCCTCAGAAGGTTCTGACTCAATATAATCATGTGATATTGTAGAAACATCAACATGAGACCTCACCAAATAGACATTCGATGGAGTTTCCCCTACCTGGTTCCCCCCTATGGGGGTCTCGATATTAGTATTCATGCCAGCAAGCATTTGATTCCCTTGGGGAAAAGGGTTAGTAAGAACAACCTGGGATCTAGAAGAACCGTGTTGTGCTAGCAAGCATTGAGCATCCTAAATATTAGGGCAAAGCTAAGTTAAATGATATCCACTACATAATTTTCATGGAAACTTGACTTTATTTTTCAACTCCTTTTTACCCTCCCCAGTATTATCACTAGGTTTGTTTTCATTTGCATTCCCATCCTTATCCTTTTTCTTATCATGTCCCTTTTTATTCCCATCATATTATTGATTCTTTTGGGTTTCCAATATTTGAAAATTTTAATAGTTAAATGTTGAGAAGGAATACACACTAATGATGATGCATGAGCCGAAGAAGCAATTTGTAAGAAAAACCACTACAATTGACTTAGTAGGTTAACCGTGCTATTACCGATCAATCTGACTACCTGTTGGCATGGGGACTAGGCTTGGGTTTGGATAAATTGATCTTAGATCAATAAGCATCAAGCATAATCTTGTAGAGTACTCTAGATCGAAAATATATTAGTTCTAATTGCTGGGCTCTAAAGATGACCTTTTCTTCAGTGAACACTCCGAAGAGCGACACATCCTAAGAAATTTCTGGCTGTAAGGATTTTAAAACCTATTCGAGAAGGAATTCATTAGGAATATTGGCCTTAATGAGCCTCTTCCTTATCCTCCATTCCTAAATATGGCCAGAAATGTGTGTTGCTTTGTCTTGTTGGAAACTAGCCAATAGCTCAGTGTTATAGAATCATTTATCACCTTTATATACTTGATGACTTATGTATTGGCCTTGGGCAACCTTTTCCTTTCATACTTAGTCAACTTAGTAAAAAACATTGTTTTGAATTCCAAACGTGACTCTGCTTAGAATTTTACGCGTGCAGACACGGGTTCACTTATATCTGACCCATCTATACAATTTAAAATATTAAAAAGATATAAACTCCCTATTACTTGGGTGGGGTTTACTAGTTTTACCTGAGAACCACCTACACCAACTCGTGGCCAAACAGTTTCCCAATTGAAAAACTGATTTGAGGAAGTATAAATACACCTCATTGGGAAGGAATAAGGGAGGAGAGAGAATGATATTGGTACTATAGGATGTTATATCCTAGATCAAGTTCGATTATTCTTGTGCCTCCTGCACTTCCCAGGTTCAGGAAACCCTTGTTTCCTTGTGATGATCACCCCGTTTTATGTGACATCCTTTGTGCACCTATTATGGAAGAAGATTGTTGAGGCTTGGGCTGTATGGATACAGAGGACGGTTTGACTTGAAGCCGTGGCTGATTTCAGGTGATATTTCCACTTTATTTTTACATATATTAATAAAAGAAGCTATGTCCCATTCATGATGTCACGTTCTTATATTTTTCATATACATGTTAATGATCTTGTAATCATTATTTCACGATTCTTTTATGAGTTTATATGATCTAACATACTAACATTTAGGATATACATGATGTACAACTAGTCTTTGTGCTTTGTCTTGAGTGAGTTGTAGGTTTTGAAGCACGAAGAGTAGTAGAGGGTTTCCAACCTGCGGGATCGACCTCAAATGTAGGACATACAGGTAAGGTCACCTATCCCTATTTTTCTAGTTTAAGCATTAGGACTTATAATTTGAATGCTTCTTGTGATTGTATGCCTTCCAATCTGTTAGCTCCCTCAACCCAGACATTAGGGTAGATTTTCCTGCAACAGAATTGGCGACTCCATTAGGGATTACATCTGTGTAATTCCTAGTTCAGGTTGTTTTCTCTAGATTTTGGGTTCCCTGAGTGATCTGATCACTTTCCCAGTCTTGTTGGTTATTTTTCCATCCAGTCAAAAGCCCTGATCTTCTGGATCAAGCTTGGATATTTTTTTCTTTACTGTCTTTTCTATATGCTACTTCTTGTGTACATAGTCGTGTATACATTTGTTTTTGTCCAGTGTGTTTCTTTAGACATAGGCGTGTATACAAGCATGTTGCACACTGTGGATCCGCATATCACCAGTTAAATTTGAAAAATTCATTTTTGAGGTCCTATAAGTCTTTCCTGCCAAATTTTGGTCACTCCTGTAGAGCCTCCTATATGTCTCAATAGTATTTCTCCTTGCTGAGTGCCAGTTTCTCTCTTTCTTGCTTGAAAACCTAACCAACCAAGGGTTTTGGATTTTTGGTGAAGTTTCAGTTATGGTTGTTACACCGAAACGTCTTTATGAAGTTCTTGGTTGTTCTGAAATTTAAGAACAATGAGCCTATGCCATTTTTCTCATGCTTTCCTTGTTCATTGCTTCACTTTTTGGTTTTTGGCTTGTTGGATTTCTTGGTTTTCTCGATTTCTTGAGATCAACTTTTCTGATAAATCTTGAAGTTTTGTTTCTTGATTTCTTGAAGTTTTTGTTTTCTGGAAGTTTTATGCTATTGTTTCAAGTCTTTTTATTGAGTTAACTACTTCATTCCACTTATTGAGTCCCGTCATGAAAGTGACATAGTTGGCTTATGAAATTTAAAGTTTTTTGTTGGCTCATTTTCATGATTTGAGGCCTCTGGTAGTTTTGTGCTTCTCTCAAAGTTTTTTTTCTCCTTAAAAAGTTAGAGGCTCAAAAAACATTAATTTTTTTCCGTTTCTTTTACTTGTGGTTTTCATTATTTTGGAGAAATTTTCTATTTTCTTATTTTGGTCTAGTTGCTTGGTTTTGAGAGAAGCTTTCTAGTGGGCTTGTCTCTTTCGTATCAAGTTGTTTTGGAATTTTTTGTCCAGAGAAGTTCTTATTTGGACTTGTCTTTGTTTTGTATCAAAGTGATCATACCATCTTATTGAAAAACTCATTTTCTTCCCTTTCTGAGTAGTCCTAGAATTTTCATTTGCATTGGTAGCTTTTGCATTAGCTGCACCATTAAGAATTGTAGTCTTTTTGATATCTTTTGAGTATGTGAGCGTGATATTAAAAATATAAAGAAAAATTTATTGCTTTGTATTTGTTTCATAGAACCCAAGTAGAAATCTCTTTCATCGAAGAAAAAAGCTGCATATCATGTAGCATCTTTCTATTGATTTCTCTTTTGTGTCAAAAAATCATAAGTTGCTTTCTCCATCTACCCTTGAATTAAAAAGAATAACCATTAAAATCAAGTGCTTAATCTAAAAATGAACTAGAATTTTTTGAGTTGTCATTAATATACACCAACTAGTCTAGGTCATAGGGACTTGGAAAAGGTGAGTGGAGAGTTAACTCTCCAAGGCAAATCAAAATTTCAAACATAGAAGTTGATTAATGAGTGAAATCCAGCCTCGTTAAGTGGATCGGGAAAGATCTACCTCAAAAGAGTTAATCATGAGGGATAGTGAAGGCAAAGAAGAGAGATACCCCCTATCATATTTGTTGGATCCTGACATAAGACCATTCCGCCCGGCTACCGATAAGAACTGGTACCCATAGTTGCTATTCCTAGGTATCACATAGGTGATTGCAGGGGGGAATACCCATGGTACCTGTTATCACAAAATCAGACCTGATAGGCTGCCAATCAAGCTAATCTCATGTAACTGTTTCAAACCAATATTTTGGCTGAGGCTTAGCCTCCTCAACCTGAGAGGGCTCTCTCAAGGGTTTATGATTTTTGATAAATATGTAGATGGCTAACTCTATATGGGATAAAAATAGATAAATGATATAAACTGGTTGTAAATCACATTAGCGAGTATACATTGGGCTTATGGAGTCATAATAGCTTCAGCTAAACCAAAATAATCTACCTAGCATGGAAGTCAAGGCATATCAGAGTTCAATTCAAGGAATAAATATGTAGAACGGTGAAACACACAGTCAGTTTATTTATGAAGGAAGTCAGAGCATCATTGATGAATTTTGAGTAACATAAGAAAACACCACTGCAATAGAATATTGAAAAGATTCCATCAGAACAAGAACACACAAGAACTCCTTATGAATCTTGAGTTGTCTAAGTAGAAATTCTGTATTAGGTTGAAAATAGTCACTTACATAAAACAGAGTATTTTCACTAAAAAATGTCCAACCCCTATCTAATTCGACCACTTGATCTTTTACAGATCATTTACATCATGAGATAAACTTGTCATCAACTAGATACATCGAATTCCTACCTATGACACTTATCCTAACCATATAACATGGTATTCATTACATAAGACAGTTGCAAACCTAAAACAGAGTCCTATTACAAGTAGGGTTAGGACTCTTTCACTTTATTTAAAACAACTTTATCTAGACTTAATTACATCATATGCCACTTGTATTTTCATGAGGTCGAAACCTGATGATGAGCTTCAAACTGTTATGACCATAATGCTGATGATGTTGATCTCCTGCAATCTAGGAATCTGTCTCCTTGTTCTTTAGGCTTTGGATTCTTTAATCTTTTGAGGCATTATGACCCTTATGAACCATGATTTCGATGCCATTTATTGTCAAGAACTCAAAAATCATATGTCCAAAGTCATCTCCTAGTGCTAGCTATTCAAAATCCACTTCAAACTCTCCAAAATAGTGAAACAGACCTGCACTACGAAAACAACCCAGTTTTGTAGCACTTTTCATAGCGTAGTATTTTTAACCTTTTTCCTTCAAAATTTTGGCTTCTTCTTTTCAAATTTATCTTCCTTGACACTTAACACAACTCCCTTAGAAATTTCAAGTGAAAATTCACATTTTTCCCTTCCAAAATTTAAGAGAGAGAGTTAAAAAGCATGCTACAGTAGTTTCGTAGCGCATTTCACTCATTTTGCACTGTTGGCGCTACGAAACTGCTGAGTGAGTAGTTTTGTTCAAAATTTTCAAAAATGAAAATTTGAAAATGTGCCAAAACTCCAAATCAACTTGATTCCAACATATAAAACAAAAATATCAAGTGAAAAATACTTTCATAATGGTCTTCATGAGATTCCTTCTTCATTTGCAAATTTTTCCTATTTTTCCCTGAAAATTAGGTCTTCGAAAAGAGCCTATATCTCCTAATACATGAGGTAGTTTGAGAAATTGAAGGATTTTTTTGTAGGCCATTATGTCTTGCATAAAAACCTCTCTTGGTTATTTGAAACTGATGGGGTTCCCATGTTTTGGCAAGGTTGGAAATACCAAAAGATGAGACAACATAAAACCACTTTCAGACCCTAAGATCTAGCCCTCCTGGGTCCAGAGAGATATCTCTCTATGATTTTCAAAGGTATATGTCTTTGAAGCTCAAAGTTAAGGTGTTAGGATAGTTATAAGGCTCGGAGTTTGTCTGTTTAATTGTGTATTTGGTTGCTGAGAATCAGGAAGGAAGGGTTCAATATAAGACAAGGCTGAGCAAAGAAGATTTAGGCAAAAGAGATATAATTCAGGGAACATTCAAGACCATTGGGCAATGGAGTTAGGAAAGGGTTTACTTGCTATTCAATATGTAGGCTTTCAGTTGGGCTAGTCATCTAAAACATTGGATCTTAAAGATGATAGTGTGGTATGGAATGGTAAGGGAGGAGGAACAATAAAGATTTAGAAGACAAAGTTAAAGACCTGAGATCAGAGACAAACTTTGAACTCTCAATGCTTCGGCCTCGAGCTTGAGGGATCTTAGAAGGGTTCAATTAACTGAAAAGGATCCTAGTGAGATAGAGACATGGTTCTAGACCTCCCAGTGTTCCCAATTCATTCAATTAAATCCTAACAAGAACATCTAAGAACAGATTCATTTAATTCATACATCAGCTAGTAGGCAATAACATCCACTACACTGGTTAAATTAACTGAAATCAACTCTTAGATAACACATTCAATAGAAAAAATCAAAGGCAAGGAGAGCAGAGACATAGGGTACCTAACAAGGGTAAATCCTATGCCAGATTTCTTATGCAAGCTAGTAGAAATGAAATGAAACGGAATGTAAGTTAAACACAAATACAGAGATAGAAAAACATCACCGCTGCTTTAGATCAGGATCCAAAGAAATGTGCTTGTCATATTAAAAATCAACACCAGTCAAGTACAACATTGCCAATAGCTGGATACTCAATTAGAAAACATCTTCCTCAGCCTATCTTACAACTTTACACAGAGACTATGTCTCAAAAGAAACAACTTGCAATTCTATGATAACTGATCAACAACCTTTACAATGAGTTTCTTCTGAATTTTATAGCTGAAATATGAGCAGAGGAGGTAGGTGAAAAAATAAATGGAGCATTAAAACTTGGAAGAGGAAGAGGGCCGAAGCCCATTCTGTTTTAAATCCTGTGCATTTATCTCTGGCACTCTTTTGGATGCAGGAGTGGTCTTCCTCAGGCTTCCATTTACTACGGTATGGCTCTGATTCACTCTAGCTGCATTACTCTGTAGTACTTATGATAAATAAACAAACAAGACAGATAAATGACTTTGAAGTCTACCATGTTGCATAAAAAATGCTCTGGTTGCATCGGATTGTTCCATCAGGGTGGAAATCTTCTAAGGAACACGGTATATAAGGGTACAATATGGGCGCTTTGTCCTGTCCCAAGTAGGAATGTTCTGCTGATGTAGCTACCATGGTAGTATTTTTTTCTGCGCGCTGGGCCTTCCATATGATCTACGATGTCCTTGAATTGGTACCTTTGCCTTCGAAATCCCTGAAAAAGGCTCAAAATCTTCTATGACGTGCCTTGAACTCTTTGCTGCTCCCGTATTGTCTCTGTCGGTGAGATCTATGCTTTAGTGGCTCTGGGGAAGATTTTCCAGAGTTTAAACTATGTTCTTTAATGTGGGCCCTGTCATATGTATTTTCAGACTCTTCTTCATGAGTTCGGCTCTTTGAAAATGATCTTTTCCTGTTTCTCTGTAACTGTACAAAGATTTTGAATCATGGCGGTTTTCCGCTGCTCGTACCCTGCAAAAACACACAACTCTGTTATGAACTCCATGCATAGGGGAGGATGGCTATGGAGGACGGAGAGAATGATAGCGCGTCGGTGATAAAATGGTGTTTTCAGATAAAAATATGGTGAATAATGCAGTGATATGGTGCACACAGCAACTAATAGGGTTTGGTGGAAAAATGCACATGGACCGTTTGATCGTGGTCTGTTGGTGTAGATCGACGGCGGAGATTAAACAGCGGGATGGTTTATGAAGTCAGTCGGAATGAATGTGAAACATTAAAATTTAATGTAAATTGCGAAAGTTTGGACATAGGCGAAAATGCAAAGAAATGACCGAAAATGCAATGAAAATGATCATGTGTGGTGGGACCCAGCATGGGTGGAGGGTGATTCACTTAGGACCGTCGGATCTTAGGAGGAGATCGACGACTATGATCTAATCGAAGAGAAGAAATGGGAGGGTCGGCAGTCCGATTGAATGATGGTGCGATTAGTTTGTGACCGTTGGATCTGGGGCCAACGGATGGTCGAGATTGAATCAGGAGATTGCAATCGCAATGGGCGGAAGGTGGCAGCAATTGAAACATGCGATTGCGATTGGAGCTGGAGAGCACGGGCCATCGGATCAACGGGGGAATCAACGGCTAAGATGGAAACGGTAGATTGCAATCAACGAATGCAGTCGGGTGGCACATTTAGACCTTGAAATTGCGATGGGGAGCGATTGAGAGCTAGCCGTCAGATCTGGGTCCAGGTCGACGACAGAGATTGAATCGGTGGGGAACAGAGAGGAGTGACGAAGGGGAGTAGGATAAATCTGGACTGTTGGATCGGGGGGGGTTGGATGGCTCAGATCGGATCGGGGCACCGTAATCGGAAGGAGCGGAGAGGTGTCACGGTGGAAGTTCTGATTGCGATCAGGAATGGGAGTGCGATTAGCGTCGGGCCATCCGATTAAGACGATAGATCAACGGTGGAGATCCCGGCGGAGGCATGGAAGACCAAAATAAATCGCATCGGAGTTTTTCTGTTTAACAAAGGGAATGCGCTTCTCCAACAGTTGTGATTGCGATTAGCGCTTGAGTCCTTTGCGCCTGGTTTTGGGCGCGGGTCACGTGGGGAAGTGGTTTGTGGGTTGGCGGGGAAGGGGCTAGGCCTTAATATAAGGTGGGAAGTGGGTTTTTGCCCCTTTTTAATGCATTTTGAGGTTGGGAAAGGGTAATGGTAAGGGAATGAAGGGAAAATTAAACCAGACCAGGGGTGTATGCGTGGTTTAGAGGGGATTTTGGGAGGATTTGGAGGGTAAAGGGGGACTTTGAAAAAGGGGAAAAAGGGTAAAATGGGACATTATACAGGGATACAAGGGGAAAATAAAGGCCTTTTTGAGCACAATTTTTTATCATCAATGAGGCTTATTGACTCAAGAACAGCAGAGGGAAACAATCAAAAGGCAGGGAATATGAAAGGGCTTCAAGGATGATGTGTTTTCAAAAGAAATGCATTCCTTGAAGGCTCATAAAACAAATTAGCCCCTTGCTTGCTTGTCAAGGAATTTATAGGGGGCTAACAGTGGCTCCACATGGGGATGGCTTCTTCTTGAAGGAGTTAAGAATTCAGAAATGATCTTTGGAGTAGGCCAGATGCCTGCTGCTTGAGCCACCTTTATTCTTTGGTTTTTCAGCTGCCACAATTGTGAAGACATCAATTAGCAGAAACATTACCCAGACAATCTACCTACCCATGCTACAATCCTAGCATTTTTTCTTCTAGGGTGCATTTGAACTAGCAGACCCTTTACATCATTTTTATTTTTTACAAACAAGGAAATAAACCTATTCTATCTCTACCCTTATTACTCCATGAGGTCAGATTAAACTGTTGGCCTCACATGTTTCTCTACCTAATATAACATCTGTTGGTATTAAACTGTCCAGTAGATATCTTCTCTATATTCTACAATGGTAATTTAAAAACAACCAAACTAGGATTAGACAGTCTAGTTTGTTGTGGGTCCAAGGCATAAAGGCAGTTGCACATGGATAGAAACTTGCAGAAAACTAAAAACAAAACTTTGAAGGCTTGAAATCTGAAGATTGAAGCATCCTTCTTCTCTTTGTGACTCAAGTTTTGAGCTTGTTAGAGTCACTTTCCTTTTTTTTTTCTTTTCAGCTCTAGTTTTGGGCTTGTTAGAGCTGAGTCTTCTTTCTTCTTTGCTGGTCCAAGTTTTGGGCATGTTTGAACCAGCTATCTCTACTTTCTTTGGCTTAGGTTTTGATCATATTAGAGCCAATCTTTGCACTTCAAAGTTCCATGTTTTGAGCATGTCTGAACCTCTCCTTTTCTCTATTTTTCCTTGTTTTTTTTTTTGAAACATTTTCTATTTTTCTTGAAAACAAACACTGCAATGGTATGTAAAATGGAAATGGAAACTAGAAATTGGAAATCAGCAGAAGCAGTGTTTGAGCATCCTGCCATTGACAGGACCCCCAAACAGCTCTGTACCATCTAACTCTTTTAGAAAAAAGGCATTTGGACCCACAGTGGCCTGGATGATGTAGGGACCTTTCCACAAACTGTAAAACTTGCCATGCTTTCCTTTCCTTTGTTCTCTCTCCTTGAGTCCCACTTCAAAACTTTATCTCCAATTTTGAAATCAGAGGCCTTAGTTCTTATGTCAAATAACTTCTTTATATTTTCCTGAACCTTGATAGCTCTGTTATAAACCTCTTCCCTTATTTGTTGGAGATGAATTGTCTGGTTTATTCTCCTCACCATGCTATCTTCTTCTGTTTGTATCTCTTAAACAAGTTTAATCACTGGTATTCCAAGGCTGGTGGGAAACATTGCTTTTGTTCCATAGACAAGCTGATATGGTGACATGCCAATGGATTTCTTTGTTGTAAGCCTGTCAGCCCACAGGGCATGCACTAACTTGTTATGCCATGACTTTTTGTTCTCTTCCAACAACTTTTTGATGATGGTCACCAGGCTCTTGTTTGATGATTCAGCTAATCCATTACATTGAGGGTAATACGCAGTTGAATGACCGAGTGCTATTTGATACCTATGAAAAAAATCAACCATTTTCTTGGATCCGAAAGCAGCAACATTATCAGTGATTATTTTCCTTGGGTAGCCAAACTGAGAGAGGATATGACCTTCTCGGAACCTAATGATGATTGAATCTGTGGAATTCCTATTAGGTATGGCCTTTATCCACTTAGTGAAGTAGTCTGTGGCTGTTAAGATCCATTTTTGTTGTGCAGAAGAAGTAGGGTGAATTTCTCCTATGAAATCTAGGCCCCGTTGCATAAAGGGACCTTCAACAGTGATGGGTTGTAGAGGTAAGGGGAGGAGTTTTCCTTTGCCTTTGGAAATCTGGCATTTTTGGCAGGCAATTATCATCTGATGGATATCATTGAAGAGCGTAGGCCAATAGTAGCCAACTCTGAGTATTTTGTTTGCAGTGGCTTTCCAGTTCAGGTGGCCCCCACACTCTCCTTCATGGAATTCTTGTTTAATCCTTTCTGCTTTAGATTCAGGCAAACATTTAAGCAATAGGCCGTTTGGATTTTTCTAGTATAAGCCTTCATTCATTATGCAATAGCTTATGGCCTTTAGCTTTAAGAATCTAGCCTTGGTATTTGATAGTTCAGGAGGGGCATTGAGGTGTGTAAGCACATACAGAATGTCAGAATACCAAGGAGAGCTCTGAAACTTCTCCTCAACAGTGGGATCAGGTAATCCCTGTTGCTCATCCAAGGCATCTACCATGTTAATGTCTAGGGCTTGTATATTTGATTCAACCATTAGTTGAGCTGGGCCTTGACCTTTGATCAATTTTGTGGGTTTTATATCAAGGTCGTACTCTAAGATCACAACAATCCATTTTCCCCTCTTCCCATCTGGGTCTTGGGACAAGATGTCTTTAACCACTATGTTGGGTACATAGGCTATGGTGTGGGAATGCAGTATGTACACCCTAAAGTATTTCAAGGCCTTAACCAAAGCATAGGCCTATTTTTCCATAATGTTGTATTTCAAGGGTGCGTCTCTGAGTGATTTTCTGAAGAAAGAAATGGGATATTCCATTCCCTCTGGATTTTTCTGGAGTAGAACTGCAACTATCGTATGCTTGGAAGCAAATGGAAAATCAGGAAATATTTTTGAGAAATCTGGGCTGATTAGGACAGGAGCCTAGGTGAGTGCAAGGTTAACTGATTCAAAATATTTCTTAGCTTCAATAGTGCACTTAACTCCTACACCTTTCTTCAGCATGTTAGTCATATTACTAAGGTGTTCAGCTAAGTTGGGAATAAACATCTTGAGGAAGTTGATTTTCCCAATAAAGGATTGTAACTCCTTGATGTTTCTCGGGTGTGTGATTTATAGTATTCCCTCAACTCTTTGTGGATCTATCCTAATCCCTTTCTCAGATATTATGTGGCCAAGAAGCTTACCTTCTCGTAGCCCAAATATAGTATTTTTAGGATTCAGTGACAAACCAAACCTTCTACATTTTTCAAACACTCTTCTCAGGTGTTCTAGGTGTTCTTCCTCAGTCTTGGAATAGAATATTATGTCATCTAGATAGATGACAATGAAGTGTCCTATTTCATCTGAAAAATATGTGTCCATTTCTCTTTGGAAGGTTGCACCAGCGTTCATCAATCCAAAGGGCATCTTAACATACATAAAGGTGCTCCATGGAGTGGTAAAAGTGGTCTTGAGTTGGTCTTCTGGGAGTACTAAAACTTGGTTGTAACCTGAAAAACCATCTAGCAGGGAGATCCTTTTAGAACCTACTACCCTATGAAGAATATGTTCCATTTTTGGCAAAGGGTAATTGTCTTTGAGTGAGGCTCTATTAAGATTCCTGAAATATATGCACAATCTGATCTCCCCTATTTTATTTCTCACAACCACTAGGTTTGATACCTAATCAGAGAACCTCACAGGCACAATTATACCTGCCTCATACATCTACTTAATCTCTTTTTCCACTGTAGGAATTTTTTTTGGGTTTATTCTGCGAAGTTTTTGTCTGAAGGGCTTCTGATTTTCTTTCAAAGGTATTTTATGTTGTATGATGTTCATGTCATAGGCCCTTAATTATTCATAACTCCAAGAAAACACATCCATAAATTCCTTGAATAGTTCAATGTATTCCTTTTTCATGTTTGCCGGCAAGGACTTAACCAATTTAATCATTTTGGGTTTATCTTCAGTGCCTATATTGCTTTCCTCGACATCAGAGTCTTCATGTTCTATGGTGGGCTTTTTTGCTACATCATCAAAGTCAAAAAGGTCTTCTACAGGTGCCAGGCCTTGAGGTATGTTCTTGTCTTTGGCTTGCAGCACCTCTACTTCTTCACTATCTGCATTTTCACATTTTTCGTTTGGATTTCCATTCTGTTTGTCCAAAGAGTTTATTTCTATGTTGCAAGGTGGTTCTTCCTCGTGCAAGGGCTCTTCACTTAGGCAGCTATCATCAGATTTCGAGTCTGAATCAGAAAATTCAAACTCGTTCCTGCCCATCAAGAAATCCTCAATTTTTTTATCACCCTCAAAGACCTGCCAATATTTTTCGTTATCCGGCACTGTAGGTCTGAATTTGGTCTGTATTATGATTTTCTGGTTTCTTGGAGTCTTAGGGTATAAACTATCTAGGCAAGCTAACCCATTTGCAATGATGTTTTGACTCTAGGGACAAACACTAATTTGTATTCAACAAATTTTTTCAATATATCCACGACATCGTTCCTATATGATCTCAACCTAGGGTGTTTGACTGTGTATTCATCGTTCACCTGTTTTATAACCAACTCAGAGTCTCCCTGTACGGCTATCCTACGAGCTCCTATTTTCTTCAAAAAATTTAAGCCTAGGATAAGAGCCTCATACTCTGCAACATTATTTGTACATTTGAAATGCAGGTTGTAGGCGTGGCTCTCCGCGTAGTCACTCTCTGTGTTATGTAGCCACACCCCTGCCCCAGTAGTTCTCTTGGTGCATGACCCATCGAAATTCATTTGCCATAAGGTTTCATTCTCGAGTTTATCATCATTTCGTTCTTGGTGTGGTGTATGTGTTTGTGAAGGGTGACTAATCAGCTGATTGCATTTTGCTTCAGGTTCACTTTGAGTTCTTGTTTCAGTGCACTGTTCAAATTTTTCTACGTCTTTCTCCTCCGATTCTAGAGTAGCCATTATGTTAAAGTCCATGGGATCTATTTCCTTGTTTGTATCTCTATTTTTGGACTCTGACCCTTCCGAGGATTCATCATTACAAAGGATAAAGGAGTCAAGGTCTGTATGTAATGAGTATAAAGGTTAATTTTCAGGCTTTTCGGGGCTACTAACCATGAATCATTTGTGCCTCTCTGTACAATCTTCTAAGTTGGCCAAATATTGGGATTGTGGCATAGGCCCCATCCATCTCCATTGTGCCTTGCAGCTTGGCTCCCCGTGATCTTGACAATAACATGCCATACTTGGGTGGCACATCTGCCACCACAACATCCATGACCATAAATTTTGTTGGAATCTGGGTAAGGCTTACACACAGGTCTTTGATTAGGCCAAGACACTTAACTCTGCTAGAGTCAAATGAATATAGGTCTTTATAGGGACGGGTTATCTTTAGGCCTAATATTTCCATCACTACTTTAGGCATCAGGTTGTGTGATGCCCCAGAATCATGCATTGCATTGTGGAGAATCTTATCATGGATATTAAGACTGATATAAAAAGGGGGCACTACCCCTTCCTGAAACTTTCTTTCTATCTTTGGACCAAACAGAAGGGCAGGTTGATCATCACTTAGATTTACAGTGTCACTGTTGTCTCCTAAATTTAATGATTTCAAAATTTGGCCTTTATATACATCCTGATTGGCCAGCTCAAAGAGTGGTACAGAGATTTTATTTTTTGCAATATCTAAATTGAAAGTGGACTGACTCTTTGGAATGTTCAACTCTGTTTTGTTAGTCACCACCTTAGTGGCTGAATCAGTGTGCCGATTCTCGTTATGTACAGTGTTTGTGATAGTTTTATCAGGAGCACTAACTGCAATGCTAGTGCCGCTAGTTGGTTTACCTTGTTTATCAGTGTTTCGGTTGTCTTTTTCTTCATTCTTCCCAGAACTTTTAGCTGCTGATTTGTTACCTTCAACAGTCGCTTTAGAAATTTTCTTAGGTCTTTTCTTGATGGTAATCTCAGAAGCTTTGGGTTTGGAATTATTTAGGCTTTTCTTGCTACTAAGTTCATATTGTCTGACCTGCATGATGGCATCTTCAAATCCAAGTCTGTAATCCTCAGATTCTGATTTTTCCTCATCCCAATATGAGGGTGAGGGCTGATCTTCTTCTTTGTAACAATTATGGATTGAATCTTCTGTTTCAAGCATGTTTATGGTGTTTCCCTCAGACTCTTCTATGATTCCCTCATCTTCATCAAGAAATTTCTCTTGGAATGGGGGAATAACTTGCTGATCTGATTCTCTTTGTCTGTTGGGAGTGGCATTGTTTCTTCTAAAGTTTTGGTTCTGGTTATGGTTTTGATTTCTGTTTAGGTTACTAACTATGACAACCATTTTTTCCATCATTTGTTTTAGGTTTTCCATGTCTTTGGACATGTGGTCATTATTGGGGTCAGATGTGGAAGCTACATTGTCATCTCTATATGTTACCCTTTTCTCAGTCCTCAATCTTCCTCTTTTCTCAATCAAATTAGCCTGTACACTCACTGCTCCTTTTTGCATGTCTTCCAACGTGTTGTAGTCTCTCTCCATAAGATGGTAGGCCATGTCAGAATCAAAGCCTTCAGGGTATTTCACTAGAGCCATACCTTGGGGAGGTTTCATATGTGGAGGAAGAGCATTGTAAATGCTGTTAAATCTCGTTGAGTAATCATGGACACTCTCTCCTACGTTTCTTTTAAGGTTGATGTATTCTGCTAGGATTTGGCAAGGATTGGCCTTGACTTCCCATTTGCTTATGAAGGTATGATATAAAGCAGGGAGGTCTTGGATACTATTAGGAGGTAGGATTTTGAACCATTTCTTCACCTCACCTCCTAAGCTCTGGGCAAAGATTCTCATTTTGACTGTATCATCATCTATCTCCATGTAGTCAAAATAATCTTCCATCCTATCTCCATGGTGTTGGGTTGTGGTAGACTCTTTTGCAGTGAAGTGTGGGATCTTTTATTGATAATCATTGGGTAAAGGTACCAGAGGCTGAGGTAAAACCAGAGGTGCATACCAGGCTACCATGATGATGTTCTGGGGAGGTAGAGGGTTAGCCTGAGCAGATGGTATATGGATGGTAGGGATATTATGACCAACGGAATACTGTTGAGCAGATTTAGGGTGGCAGAGCCCCAAGTTTTGAAGGAAGTGAATATCAGGGGGTGTAGATGGAGGGGTCTCTCTGTCCCTAATGTGTTTACCACTGTGAAATGGTGAATCGGGAAGCTCGAGGTTTGGTTGGTCTGGAACACTGAATGACCTAGTGCTTGGTAGTATGTTTGGTAGGTCTCGGTCAAAAAATGGGACTGATAGAGCTGTAAAGTCTTCTGGAGCAGAGTTAGCTCTATGGATGTGGCTGGAAATAGTTGGCCTTTTAGGTGTAGGAGATCTCTTGAGGATGCTCTCAGGGTTTTCAACTATTTCAGGTGGGTTTGGGTTAGGATAAGCTCTTGTGTGAATGGTTCTGAAAGCCAGAATGTTGTTCTCCAACAAGGTAGCTTAACCCTACTTGTTACCTTTATTGTGGTTTGTGTTGTTTTAGAGGCTGGTCTTCCAGTGGAGTCTTATGTGAAACGAAGTTAATCAGCAGGCCTACTGATCACCAGTGGAGTCTTTGATCTTTAAGGAGCTACGGAGTCGCCAGGTGGAGGGTTTAGAATTCTTTCTGGAGGGTACACTGTCCACCACAGTGCTTATGAAATATCCCTTTTCAAGGATATATTCAAAACACATCAAACTCTAACCAGAGATTGACAAGGGGGGCTTTTACCAGATATGTCACCTCTAAAGAGTGTGAGATCTGGAGGCTACCTGGCCCTTTCCAGACTCTGTCTAAGAGTGTGGGAGAAACACAACAAATGTTAGAGAAGTTGGAATGCAAATGGAAGTGTTTCACTACCAACCTGGCCAGAGTTTCTAGGTCTCTGAGGTTCTTATGATGTAGTAAAGTGGAAAATACTCAGAAGATCCCCAGTGGAGTCACCATTATGTTGGGGTTCCCATGTTTTGGCAAGGCTGGAAATACCAAAAGATGAAACAACATCAAACCACTTTCAGACCCTAGGATCTAGCCCTCCTGGGTCCAGAGAGGGATCTCTCTATGATTGTCAAAGGTATATTTATTTGAAGCTCAAAGTTAAGGTGTTAGGCTATTTATAAGGCTCGGAGTTTGTCTTTTTAATTGTGAGTTTGGTTGCTGAGAATCAGGAAGGAAGGGTTCAATATAAGACAAGGCTAAGCAAAGAAGATTTAGGAAAAAGAGAGATAATTCATGGAACATTCGAGACCATTGGGAAATGGAGTCAGGAAAGGGTTTACTTGCTATTCAATATGCAGGCTTTCAGTTGGGCTAGTCATCTAAAACATTGGATCTTAAAGATGATAGTGTGGTATGGAATGGTAAGGGAGGAGGAACAATAAAGATTTAGAAGACAAAGTTAAAGACCTGATATCAGAGAGAGACTTTGAACTCTCAATGCTTCGACCTCCAGCTTGAGGGGTCTTAGAAGGGTTAAATTAATTGAAAAGGATCCTAGTGAGATAGAGACATGGTTCTAGACCTCCCAGTGTTCCCAATTCATTCAATTAAAGCCTAACAAGAACATCTAAGAATAGATTCATTTAATTCATACATCAACTAGCAGGCAATAACATCCACTACACTGGTAAAATAAACTGAAATAAACTCTTAGATAACACATTCAGTAGAAAACATCAAAGGCAAGGAGAGTAGAGACATAGGGTACCTAACAAGGGTAAATCCTATGCCAGATTTCTGATGCAAGCTAGTAGAAATGAAATGAAACGGAATGTAAGTTAAACACAAATACAGAGATAGAAAAACATCACCGTTGCTTTAGATTAGGATCCAAAGAAATGTGCTTGTGATATTAAAAAGCAACACCAGTCAAGTACATCATTTCCAATAGTTGGATACTCAATTAGAAAAAATCTTCCTCAGCCTATCTTACAACTTTACATAGAGACTATGTCTCAGAAGAAACAGCTTGCAATTATTTGATAATTGATCAACAACCTTTACAATGAGTTTCTTCCTAAATTTGATTGCTGAAAGATGAGAAGAGGAGGTAGGTGAAAAACTAAATGGAGCATTAAAAATTGGAAGAGGAAGAGGGATGAAGCCCATTCTGTTTTAAATCCTGTGCATTTATCTCTGGCACTCTTTTGGATGCAGGAGTGGTATTCCTCAAGCTTCCATTTACTGCGGTATGGCTCTGATGCACTCTGGATGCAGTACTCTGTAGTACTTATGGTGAATAAACAAACAAGATAGATAAATGACTTTGAGGTCTGCCATGTTGCATAACAAATGCTCTGGTAGCATCGGACTGTTCCGTCAGGGTGGAAATCTTCTAAGGAACACGGTATATAAGGGTACAATATGGGCGCTTTGTCCTGTCCCAAGTAGGAATGTTCTGCTAATGTAGCTACCCTGGTAGTATTGTTTCCTGTATGCTGGGCTTTCCATGTGATCTACGATGTCCTTGAACTGGTAACTTTGCCTTCTAAATCCCTGAAAAAGGCTCAAAATCTTCTATTACGTGCCTTGAACTCTCTGCTGCTCCCGTACTATCTTTGTCGGTGAGATCTATGCTTTAGTGGCTCTAGGGAAGATTTTCTAGAGTTTAAACTCTGTTCTTTAATGCGGCCCTGTCATATGTCTTTTCAAAACCTTCTTCATGAGTTCGGCTCTTTGAAAATGATCTTTTCCTGTTTCTCTGTAACTGTACAGAGATTTTGAATCATGGCGGTTTTTCGCCGCTCGTACCTTGCAAAAACATGCAACTCTGTTATGAACTCCATGCATAGGGGAGGATGGCTATGGAGGACGGAGAGAATGATAGCGCGACAGTGATAAAACAGTGTTTTCAGATAAAACGATGGTGAATAATGCACTGATATGGTGCACACAACGACTAATAGGGTTTGGTGGAAAAATGTGCATGGACCATTTGATCATGGTCTGTTGGGGTAGATCGACGACGGAGATTAAACAACAAGATGGTTTATGAAGTCAGGTGGAATGAATGCGAAACATTAAATTTTAATGTAAATTGCGAAAGTTTGGACATAGGAGAAAATGCAAAGAAATGACTGAAAATGCAATGAAAATGATCGCGTGTCGTGGGACCCAGCATGGGTGGAGGGCGATTCACTTAGGACCGTCGGATCTCAGGAGGAGATCGACGGCTATGATCTAATTGGAGAGAAGAAATGGGAGGGTCAACAGTCCGATTGAATGATGGTGCAATTATTTTATGACCGTTGGATCTGGGGCCAACGGACGGTCGAGATTGAATCGAGAGATCGCAATCGCAATGGGCGGAAGGCGGCAGCAATTGAAACATGCGATTGCGATTGGAGCTAGAGAGCGCAGGCCGTCGGATCAACAGGGGAATCAACGGCTAGGATGGAATCGGCAGATCGCAATCGGCGAATGCAGTTGGGTGGCGCATTTAGACCTTGCGATTGTGATGGGGAGCGATTGAGCACCAGACGTCAGATCTGGGTTCAAGTCGACGGCAGAGATTGAATCGGCGGGGAACAGAGAGGAGCGAAGGAGGGGAGCGGGATAAATTTTGACCGTTGGGTTGGGGGGTGGGGGTTGGATGGCTCAGATCGGATCAGGGCGTCGCAATCGGAAGGAGCGGAGAGGTGTCACGGTGGAAGTTCCGATTGCGATCGGGAACGGGAGTGTGAATAACGCCGGGCCGTTCGATTAAGATGATAGATCAACAATGGAGATCGCAGTGGAGGCCTGGAAGACCAAACTCAATCACATCAGATTTTTTTTGTTTAACAAAGGGAATGCACTTCTCTGATAGTTTCGATTGTGATTAGCGCTTGAGTCCTTTGCGCCTGGTTCTGGGCGCGGGTCACGTGGGGAAGTGGTTTTCGGGCTAGCGGGGAAGGGGCTAGGCCTTAATATAAGGTGGAAAGTGGGTTTTTGCCCCTTTTTAATGCATTTTGAGGTTGGGAAAGGGTAACGGTAAGGGAATAAAGGGAAAATTAAACCAGACCAGGGGTGTATGCGTGGTTTAGAGAGGATTTTGGGAGGATTTGGAGGGTAAAGGGGGACTTTGAAAAAGGGGAAAAAGGGTAAAATGGGACATTCTGTAGGGATACAAGGGGAAAATAAAGGCCTTTTTGAGCACAATTTTTTATCATCAGTGAGGCTTATTGACTCAAGAGCAACAGAGGGAAACAATCAAAGGGCAGGAAATATGAAAGGGCTTCAACGATGATGTGTTTTCAAGGGAAATGCATTCCTTGAAGGCTCATAAAACAAATTAGCCCCTTTTTTTCTTGTCAAGGAATTTATAAGGGGCTAACAAAAACACATCTCCTTCTGTCCAAAACTTCTTTTGAAAAACATGTGTAAAACAGGAAAACTCTGTTTCTGAAAATAGGGCTTCAATGAAATCACTGTATCTCCCAACTTATAAAACCTGCCAGAAATTTTAGAGAGGTTTTTGTAGCTGGGACTATGATGAAGACAAACCTCATTCATAATTCTAAAAAACATTTCATTTGGCCAAAAATGGAACTTGAAGTTGACTGCTAAAAAGTCATGTACAGGATATTTTAGTAACAACAGTTTCATAGTGAATTTTAATTTATCAATTTCTCTAACCTCCTAATGAATTTAATTAAAATGAAAGAGGTTTTTATATTTAGATATGTTATGAAGAAAAACCTCTTTCATATTTCTAAAATTCATTTTCAGTTGCTCAGAAACCGCCTTTGAAGTTGATAGCTACAAAACTGCGTTTTTGTAGCACCTGTAGTGTATTTTTTGCATTTTGCGCTACGAAAGTAGCAGCGCTTTCATAGTGAAAATCCTCTTTTTTGAACTAGCAGCGCTACGAAACGGAGGTTTCTGGCTAATTGAAGAAATTTAACCTGAAACCTTATGGATTGACCCCTAGATGGAAAATGTTAATATTTGATCATGGAATGGACCTCTAAAGACTTTATTTGAATCCAATGATGACCTTTAAACTTATAAAAACTATAACCTACCATTAACCAAATCCTAAAATGACTTTCAAACCCATTTTAGACCATGATAAAAAATAGAGTTGACACAATGATGTTTTGAAATTTTTTGGGTGATAACGGTACCTGAGGAAAAATTTGTATCACTCTCATTAGTACTTCTGAAGGGTGCCCTTGCGAAGCTCGGGTACTTTCACCAGAAAAGGATTTTTTTAGGAGGTTAGCTTAATTGTTTATGTTACCTTCAATAGTAGGTGTTGGATGCGGGAATCAAAGTTAAGAAAACTCCTCTCAACACTTAATTGTCAACCTGGGGTTCGTAAAATTAGAGACGAAGCACAGGAAATGCCAGAAGTGGTATGAAAAATTCCTATCCATTCCTACTTCTCAAATCAAGATCTTACAGAATTGAAAATAAATATCACACAAAAATTTACACCAAAGAAGTTTTAGTGTCGGAAAGCAAAATAAAGTACTTTGTGAAAAAATAAAATAAAGGAACTTTCACACATTCTGTAAACAAAATTGATTGATGAAATGAAATTCTATGGTTATCTCGAGTATGGTTGTTGGCAGGTTCACAAGTGGGCCCCTGGAAAGATCTTCCTTCTTAAGGATTTTCCTTCGTGCACCAAGTTGTTATTCCTGTACTCCTGCAATCTATTTGCACTAGTACAGGTACAATGCTTAGGCATGGGAAGTATATTTTTCACTTGCACTGGAGATTTATGTCTTTGTGTAGGGGGCTCAAAGCTTCTAGCTTCAAGCACTCTATTCCTGTACCAGAACAAAGATTCCTTCACCAATTTTCCAATTACTTTCGAGAAAAGAAAGAGCGTGTTAATATATGAAAGAAATTTGCAAAGAGCGAATCAGAATTCTGAAATAACTTGCACACGAAAAAGAAATGCTTCAACCAAACTGAATCTTGCAATGAAAATAACTTTGAAATAAAACAAAACTCCAAAATTTAAAGCACACTTTCTTCAATGCAATGAAAGAAATAACTCAAGCATGACAAAAATATTTTATCCCTGCGATAGTTACTTACATAAACCAGATCTACCTCTAATCTTTGTAGACTCATAAATGTTCCTTTTAATTGTTCAGATTTACGTTTTAATTATTTCCTTTTAGACATATGAAGTGTAGGAAAAAATCGATGTATTGTAACAACATTCGTTCATCAGTTAACTAGACGTCTTTTTATTCCTAAGTTTTAACTTTTAATATTGAAAATAATTCTAATTACTAATGAACATTCACTTTAGGAAATAAATAAAATTCTTGCAAAGGAAAAGAATTGAAATAATCTTGTTGTGATGAACCGAAAGACTTAGTTGTAGAAATTATAATCGCACTAGTGTAGGAATATGCTTGCACTACTCCAGGAAGAAATCAATTACGATTTGTGAAAAATAAAATGACTGAAAATAAATCGAACTCTAATTAAACACACCACAAATACGTCACACTTGGTTGTTAAGGAAATGAAATCAGAATTCTTATAAATAAATGAATTACAAATTAAATCCACACTTTGCAGATATAAAATCAGCACGCACACCTTTAATTGGACGAAAGCACGAGAGGGAAAATCAGTTAGGTTGGCTGGGCCCTAACCAACCACTTCATTTCCCATTTAGGAAATATAAAAATTTAGCGCTCAAAGATACATCAATGACAGATCAAAATGCAAGATGTAAAAAACATGGTGTAGCTCCTTGTATTAATTCAATTCAACAAAAATACATGATAAGTATAGATCCAACTGATAACAAGGGTGGCAACAAAAATTTACAAATTTTCCAGAGTTATAGTAGCATGGCTATCGCTCCATAATTTACTATCTAAGATCTAGATTTATACAACCCTTTCGGCCTTGGACATAACAAAATTACATAGTGTCATCTAATTCCAGCCTTTCAGCTGGAACGAAATAACAACCAACGTTACAAAATAATTCATCGACTATGACAAAATGCTAGACTATTTGTTGGCCGATGAACCAATATTTAGCCATATCCTTGATTATCCTCTGCTCCAAATTCCACTCAAGATGATCGTGGTTGAACTGGTCGAGCTGGAATGAAAATCCCATGTTAGGTGATGAGATATTGCGAAAGTCTAGGAGCGGTCGACTGCCAATGGTGCATGAATCTACCTGCACTAGACCATCCTGATTCGAGATTAATATATTCAATTATAAAAATACTTTTAGGAAGAGAAATATTAGTTGCAAGAATATAAAAGGCATAAAATATATTAAAAATTATTAATTAAGTACTTAATAAACCTTAAGTATGAAATATAAATTAGTGCAGGGATAGGATAAGATTCTTGGATGAGTGCAGGTATATGAAAGTTTATGAGGATAAAGAAAAGGTTTATGATCATGATTTTAAGGTATTAAAGGGGTTAAAAATGAGTTATTTTCACCTACTAACATCCTCCCATCCCTAAGTTGTTGTGTATCCTCACACAACCTTTACCTGCTGCAAAAATTAAAAAATGAGAAGTTTCCTTTTCAGTCCTGGACTTGTATACTGAAACCTACTTCCACTGTCCTTACTCTTTTTCCTCGAGCCTTCTTAAGCTGTTGGGTCGCCTTTTTAAGCCTTTTATAACATTTCAATATCTGAAGCTTCCATAACCTAACCTCTCGTTTTTTATGTCTCACTTCTTCTGTCAATTCCATTTTTCCTTGTTTCTGCACTATGTCCTACTCCCTCAAAGCTTGGTTCAATGTTTCCAGGGCATGAACTTGTTGCTCAAGTTCTTCTACCCGATTACTCAGGTAGAGGGTGTTGTTCTCTATTTACAACTTGTTTGGTGCAAGAAAATTCTCTGCAACTGACTCTAAACATGTATCATCATTGTCACGGTTAATGTTATCTTGGTCGCCCAATCTCTGCATTTCAATTTCATTGGGGTTTCAGTGCCTGGAACTTCGATATCACCAAGGATATTAGTATCGGCCATGTCGATTTTTCCAAGGGCTTCAATACCCTGCGCTTTCATATTCTCAAATCTCCTCAGGGGTTTCAGTACCCTATTCACTTATTTCATTAGTGGTTTCAGTACTCTGTTCCTCGAAATTATCGAAGGTCTCAACCTATTGTGCCTCCTCATCTTGACCCTTTTTCGGTTCCTTTCTTCGGGACTGGTGTACACACGAACTGATCTAGTACAAGTACGTGATGATGATTGGAAGAGGTGGTGGTAACGGTCATGCACGGTTGAGTTATGAGGTAAGGCAATTATCGATAGGTGATGCAAGATCTTTCAAAAAGAGGTAATTTTTGGGTTCAGATGGGTTTGTACTATCCCACATTTGTTTCATGATTTCAAATAAGGTGTACTTTGATACCCATTAAGAAGATAAGGCTTGATGACCTAAGATATGTTGTACTTAAAATAATTTCTTCCTACATTAGTAAATGACAAAGCAAAGTCTTAACCATAACTTAAATAATTAGATGCTATGGTCCATTGATGGGGAAGTCTTCTCTGATTGCAAAAATATTAATATATAAAATTTTTGATACATATTTTTGCATCAGAAATCATGCATTAGATTAATAATTCTTGCATGTGTTTTCACCATCGGGCATGTGCCTACACAGATCGTGCTTGCACCGAACCTGCTTGCATTGATTCTACCTGCACCGCAATGTGCCTTCACCGAAATGTGCCTGCACTAATCCTGCTTGTACTATAATGTGCTTGCAATGAGACGTGCCTGCACCAGGGATCTCTGTAACATTGATGAAATAAAGGGACAAAGAAAAATTCTGATAGAATACAATTCATTGGCTGGAAAAAATTGCATGGTTATACAAAGAAGATTTATTCGCCATTCTTTGGTGTCAAGTATGCCTTTCGATCTAACTTACAAATTCATATCAAATCTTGTAATTGATCCATGATGGAAAAAAAAAGTGGGAAGTATTAATTTTTAGAATGTGAAGGAATATCATGGCAGGGATTCTAAGAATGAAACCACCAAGGGGGGTAAACGAAAAAGGGAATTTGGGGAAAAAATTTAGGGGAAAAGAGGGAAGTAAAAAATCAGATAGTGATAGTTTCCTTAGAAGAAAAAGGAGGTTAATTCATTTCATGATTAGAAGAAATAAATAGCAGGAAATTATGAAACGAGAAATAGAAGAAGGGTAGAATTTACCTCTGAAATCTGCATGCAATGGTGCCGGAAAAACTAAATGCAATGATAATTGATAGTTGTTTGGATAAAAATTTCCATGCTACTTACCCCAAACTTGGGTAAGGGCTTGGTTACCATCTGAACCTGCTTCTTCTTGGTGACAACCAACATATCTAAAAATAAAAAAACATTCCCTTTTTATTGAAATTTTTATCACCTTACCAACATGTTGGTTTTCAAGTTGATCCTTCTGCAATAATGTCAGTCAACTGATATTCACAATTACATGAATTTATTTTTCTTTTTGTATTTTTATCATTTTTTTTTCTTTTTAATTTTTTTTTTGGAAAATAAAGAATCAGATTTTCAATAGGTTGGCATTGCCACCCACCATCTCCTTCTCAGATTACTTTTGGACTTGTTGCATGAAATTCCCTTTAGTGAGGGGTTGAAAATATACCTTTAATCTATGCCCATTCACCACGGACACTGAATTATGTCCATCAATAGTTTTAATTTCTACTGCTCCATTTTCAAACACTTTGACCACCTCATAAGGTCCCATCCACTATGTATGGAATTTCGCTTTAAAGTATTTAAATATAGAATCATAAAGGAGTACCCAATCACCTGGTTGGAACTGCTTCTTTCAGATGGACTTGTCATGCCACTTTTTGCGCTGTTATTGAACCAATATGTTCTACTGAACAAAATCTATTCAAAATCCATCTATCTCATTCAACTGTAGAAGATGTTGTTGTTGTGCTTCAGAGAGGTCTAGTACCAACTGGAATGCAGTCCTGAAGGTCTTGATCTGGAACTCTATCGGTAAAAGGAATTATTTCCTGTATACCTGCTCATATGGTGTATGTCCCGTGTTGTTACTCCAAGTGGTTCGGTATGCCCACAAGGCTTCTGGAAATATATTAGCCCAATCCTTTCTATGCATGTTCACTGTCTTTGTGAGGATGGACTAAATTACCTTGTTTGTGGACTCCGCCTGACCATTTTCTTGCAGGTGATAGGTGTGGATTTCCTATGTCAAATTTTGTACTACTCCATCACACCCTGTACCAGATTAGAAATAAATTGCGGACCATCGTCAGAAATAATATCTCTAGGCACACCAAATCTAGTAAAGATTTAAGTAAAAATAAAATAAAAAACAACTCTCTAAGTAGCAAAAGAAACATCTTTAGCCTCTACCCATTTTGTAATGAAATCTGTACAAACCAAAATATGCTTTTTATTTGATGATGTCAAATTTATAGGTCCTACGAAATCAATAGCCAAATTTTCAAAAGGCTCAATCATAACTTGAGGAAATAAAGGAATTTCATTGGTTTGATTAGGTTGGCCCACTCGCTGACAAATATCACATCGCTTGACATATTGTTTTACATCTTTAAATAAGGATGGGAAAAAATAGCCAGCCCGTAAAATTTTGTATGCAGTCCGCTTATTAGAAAAGTGACCTCTGCAAGGTTCATCATGAGTAGATTTTAAGGTTTCAAACACTTCCTCCTCTCTTACACACCTTTGGATAATGAGGTATGGCCTAGTGTAAAAGAGGTATCCTTGAACCCAAGAGTATGCAACACTTTTCTGTATAATATTCCGCTTTTCATGAGTAGATAAGTGAGGTGGTGTATTTATAGTGACTAAATAGTTAACTATGTCAGTGAACCATGGAGATTCCATTGACACAAGAAAAATATGTTCATTAGGAAAATCATCATCAACGTGATTTAATTCACCAGAATTATTTAATCTCGAAAGATAATCTTCTACTACATTAGATTTTCCTGGTCTATCAACAACAATAATATTAAATTCCTGTAATAATAATAACCACCTAGTCACTATACCACTAGTTAATGGTTTATTCATCAAATATTTTATTGTGTAATGATCAATATGCACAAAGACTTCATACCCTATAATTTAGTTTCTAAATTTATTAATAGCAAAAATTACAGCTAAAAATGATTTATCAGTAACTGTGTAGTTTAATTTAGCATGTGACAAGTTTTTACTGATGAAGTAGATAGCATAGGATTGTTTGTCTTCTTCCTGTCCTAAAGTTGTGCCAATGGCAGTATCCGAGGCATCGAGGAAATGTGAAATGGCAGGGACGAGTTTGGTCCTCTCAAAACTAGTTCATGTACTATTTTTTCCTTCAATGTCTCGAATGACTGTTGGCAAGCTGTGGACCAAGAAAATTCACTATCCTTAGCTAAAAGTCGAAAAAGGGGGGTAGATATCCTAGAGAAGTTCTTAATGAATCTCCTATAATAGCCTGCATGTCCTAGGAAACCTCTCACTTCCCTTTCAGTTTTGGGTGCAGGAAGACTCAAAATAATTTCTATCTTTGCGGGGTCAACCTGGATACCTTTGTCAGAAATGAGATGGCCAAGAACTACACCTGATTTGCACATTAATATACATTTTTTATCACTCAAGGAAATATGATATTATTGGCAACGAAGAAGCACCTTTTCTAAATTTTTAGGCCATCCTGAAATGAATCACCAAACACAGAGAAGTCATCCATATATATAATTCTACACACTCAAGGTAAGAAAAAATGGCCAGGAATTCCCTTTGAAAGGTAGCTGGGGCATTACATAGCCCAAAGGGAATCACTCAGTACATAAATGTACCCCATGGAAATGTAAAGGTGGTTTTGTCTTGATCCTCGGGTGTAGTTTGTATTTGGTTATTACCACTTAAGCCATCTAGAAAAGAGAAGTACTTCTTACCAGCAAGAGTATCAAGCACCTGATCGATGAAAGGAAGGGAGAAGTAATACTTAAGAGTAGCTTTGTTTAGTTATCTATAATCAATGAAAATGTGCCATATCCCATATTTTTTTGGGACTAACACCAATGGGGAGACCCACTGACTGTCGGAAATAGGATAGAAAAAATCAACATCCAAGAGTTTTTGCAATTCTTCTTTTACAAAATCTCTTAGAGCTAGGTTCATGTGCCTTTGGGCCTGTCGGATAGGTCGAGCTCCATCCTAAATATAAATATGATGATTACAGGTTTCAAGAGGGATGCCTTTCATATCTTTATAACCCCATGCAAAGGCATCAAGATGGTTTCACAACAAATTCACAAGCTGCTCTTGCCGGGATGAATCCAAGTTTAAACTGATATGTAAATATTTTCCTGGACTAATCTCAACAAGAGTGGTATTGGGCTCAATAGTACAAACTGGAATTGCTAGAGATGGTGATGAGGTAGTTTGAGAATTGTGACTTTCCTGTAAATCCAGTCTAAAAGTTTGACTCAATGACTCAAAATTAGGCATGGTGTCTTGATTTTTCGGGAAGTCATGTATCTCACTCTCCTCTGAGGAATTAAAAAAATGATGTAACATGGATACAGACTAAGTCTCTCATCACTACTGTAATATGGCCATAAGGTGTCTCAGAGCTCCTGAATGGATATAGCAGGTGGGTATAAGGTGACCTTCTTCCTAGAATCTCCATCGGAAATAAACATGTCACCAGAGAGGCATCCAATGTAAGCGTCGGCCATAGAAAGCCATGGTCGTCCCAAGATTAAGGGATGCCCTCCCACTGGATTCCCAAGAGTCTAATGAAACGATCACATCATCAAACACTCCTTTTGGCTTGATTTTAGATTTGTCTGCCAATTCAAGAACAGTGGGAGTAGGACGAATATGGACCAATCCAAGTTGATCCATGGTTTGTTTGATTATAACATTAATGGCATCCCCCAGGTCTATAAGCACATTAGAGACAAGGACATAACCTATATGAACAAAGAAAATAGAGTTTCCGGGGCCAGTGTATTTTTCCATGGGTATACATCCCGTCGTTAAATCCGCTGCTCTTCCAACAAATTGAATGGTTTGGGGTTCGAATATTCTCCTTCCTGGATTCTTCAGATAGAGATCCCTAATGATTTTTTTATAGATGGGTATTTCTTTGATATTTTGGAGAAAAGGTATATCTATAAAAAATATTCCTAAGCTCAGAATCCAAGCTAGAATCAGGAATGGGGTCATTCCTCTCCACAACTAGTCTCTTAGATAGGGAGGCTGGTTGGAAGGGGGTGGAAAAGGCTCTGAAGGTACGGGGATGGATTCAACGGTGACATCTCTCACTGAATAGTCAGGATTTTCCTCCTCACCTTTCTCTTCAATAATCGCCATAGGTTGCTTCTACTTTTTTGAGGTTACTATCTTCCTCGATCTCAATTGGAGAACATTGAATCCAACTGGCATATACTGATATCTGGATGGAAAAAGAGGGTTCATAGAATGGATCATTTGTACCGCTTTGTTATTGGGATTTGGTATGGGTTGGGCAGACAGTTGAGGAGGTCAAAACAGTGGAGATAAAGGTAATGGTGGCATAGGTTGGCTTAGTTGGGGAAATGATGGTTGTGGAATTGGGTAAGGTGCATATGTTGGTGGGTATGATTGCATCGGTGCATGATAAGAATGTTGTGAATGGTTTGGCCCTCTCCATCCTTGTTGCCAAGATTGGGAGGGTTCTCCATAATGATATTGGTTCTCATGCTACCAATGTTGAGAGTGACTAGTGTTAGGATATGAATATGTGTTAGGTCCCTATATTACTAGTATAGTCCCTTATTCTTGTTAGTGTAACCCCCTTATTGTTATTATTTTACCCTTGTAACCCCCATATTGTTATTATTGTGCCCTTAAATTATTACTGTTAGGTCAGCTAGGATTACATTGTGGCCCCACTAGGATTACATTGTGGCCCCATGGACTCCTATATATAGAAAAGAGGGTTTTTAATTTGAATCATCCAAGAATTGTTCATTCATGTAATGTATTGGAGGTTTCCCCCTCGAAGTGGCTTATTTCTAAGGCATTGATATCTCTTTTCTTCTCTTTTTGGAGCTGGTTTCACAACATTTGGTATCAGAGCTTTGAGATTCTAGGGTTTCGCTGCTCCAAACAGGTCATCGTGGAATTTTCACTACAATTTTTTTTCTACGAAGGTTCAGAATCTAAAATTTTTAGAGTGCGAAGCGAAAATCCTGAGTAAAATTTTCACAAAATTTCAGAGCTTGGTTCACAATATTTTCGGAGATATGATCTATGCAAGTTAGGTCATTTTGCAGGCTCCTGAATTTAGTCTAAACAGGTCATCGTGGTATTTTCGTAATAATTTTTTTTCTACAAAGGTTCAGAAGCTGAAATTTTTAGAGTGCGAAGCCACAATTCTAAGGAACATCCTCACAAAATTTTAGATATTGGTTTGCAGCATTTTTGGAGATATGATCTGTGGAAGTTAGGGCGTTTTGAGGCTTCTGAATTTCATCTCAAAGAGGTGATCATGGGAAAATATTCATAGCTCTCTCTTTGAGCATCGGATTGGAATGCTGTAAAATTGGCCACCAGTACATGAACTTTATTTTTTGGTCAATCAATTTTAGAGCCAAAGAAGGAAACAGTGACACATGGCAAACCGTACAAGTTCACTCTACAGAACTAGTCCAAAATTGGGTCATTTTGGGAGATTGGACATAACTTTGCCTTGAATAATCCAAATCAAATCAGACCTATGGAATTTGAAAGAAGATTCAGAGGGCTACTACAGGGCTGAATTTCATATATTTAGGATTTGCAATTATAGAGATAATTCCATTTCAATATCAAGCTCCTCAAAAGCAAGTAAAAAGTGTGTATTTTTTTTTCCCGAATTGCATAAGTCTTGTTTGAAGAATCAAGTTGAATTGATTCAAAGGGCATATTGTAGAATAGATATCAGAATTGGATTCTAAAATGGCCCCTAAAAATAATTCAACACCCATTAAGCCTTTAGAAAGCTCTACTATGACTCATGAAGATGAAGAATGGCAACATGACATATCAAAATTACAAGAACAAGTGCAACAAATTTCGCTCTCGCAAAGAACAACAAAAAATGACATGGAAGTTTTGAAGAAAGGTGTGGAAACTGAGATGGATGGTTTGAAGAAAGGCGTGGAATCTAAGATGGATGGTTTGAAGAATGGCATGGAATCTAAGATAGATGGCATGGAAACTGGCATGGAATATAAGATGGATGACATGGAAGCTAATATCGATGAGAAAATGGAAAACATGAAGAATGATCTAAAAGCAGACATGGAAGGTTTGAAAAATTTGATACAAGAAATGTTTCCTAATGGTGAAAAGATAGTAGAGGAAACTCATGATGAGAACAAAATAAATGTTAATCGTGATTTCATAAAATCTAATGTTGGTGGGAAGAACCACCATATTCCAAAAATGGATATGAGGAAGTTTGATGGAAATGATCATGTAACATAGATACTACATATGGAGCAATATTTTGATCTCCATAATGTGCAAAACACACAGAAGGTACGCATTGCAACTTTACATTTAGAACAAAATACATTTGTATGGTATCGATGGCTTTGCTCCCGTAAAAAAATTGTTACTTGGTCAATTTTTACGGAGGAAATGATAGCACATTATGAGGATACAAAGAGCAACACCTTTTTTAGCCAATTGGTAAATCTCAAACAAAAGGGTTTAATAGGGGAGCACATTGAGGACTTCCAAAAATTGAATATAAGGGTAACTGATATTCCAAAGGAACACAGGATTGATCTCCTTATAGGTACTTTAAAGGATAACATCCAACTTGAAGTTTGCGTTTTGGAACCTAATTCATTGGAGAAGGCATTTAGACTGGCAAGAAAAATTGAATGTAAAATTATGGTGACAAGGAAGCCTACCACTCACTTCTATAAAGAGGGAAGTGTTGCTACTCCTAGATTTCCACAACCTACAAGGTTGACACCACAAAAATTGGAAGAAAAAAGAGAAAAAGGGCTTTGTTACAGCTGTGATAGAAAATACACTAAAGGTCATAAGTGTGCTGAGAAGAAATTAGTTTACATAGATTGTGAAGAGGAAGAATAAAATAAACAAGAAGAGGATATACACCAAGAACAAACCCAAGAAGAGGAAGAAATAAGTCTAACCATATCGTGTAATGCATTGGCTGGAATTACCACTCCTCAAACTCTCAAGATAGAAGGACATATCAAGAAGAAAAAGGTAATAGTGTTGATTGATTCAGGTACTACCCATAATTTTATTCATTGTAAGGTAGCCAAGGAATTGAATTGTTTCCTATACCCAACACCATAATGTCAAGTGATGGTTGCAAATGGAGGAACTATAAATTGCTCTGGAAAATTCCAGAATATCAAGCAAACCATGGGGTAATATGTATTGAATAGTCCAATGCTTTCCATTCCTATGAGAGGTGCTGATGTTGTACTAGAAGTACAATGGTTACAATCTTTGGGGACGGTAGATTTTAATTTTCAAGAACTTTTCTTGAATTTTTTTTCAGAAGGAAAGGAAGTCGAATTACAGGGTATAGTAGGGAAGCTGGGAAATATAAAAAGCTCTAATGTCATGACAAAGCTTCTAAAGAAAGAACAACGAGGCATAATTGCACAATTATGCTCACTAGAAGTTCTAACATCAAAATCATCTATTTCTGCAGATCTCCAAAAAGTCTTGGACAATCACTCCAAGGTTTTTGAAACTCCAAAAGGACTCCCACCTATTCGTGATCATGATCATGCTATTCATTTGATTCTAGGAATTTTTCCTCCAAACATCAGGCCTTATAGATATCCTTATGTCCAAAATAGCGAAATTGAACATATGATTGCATAAATGTTAGAGGCGGGTATAATTCAACCTAGTCAAAGTTCTTTCTCTGCTCCTGTAGTATTGGTACACAAGAAGGATGGATCATGGCGCATGTGTCTGGATTATAGGTAGCTCAATAAGCTCACCATTAAAGATAAATTTCCCATTCCTGTGATTGATGAATTATTGGATGAATTACATGGAGCAATTTATTTTACCAAATTGGATCTTTATTCAGGGTATCATCAAATTAGAATGAAGACTGAAGATATTCCGAAAACAACATTTCAAACTCATGAGGGTCATTATGAATTTTTGGTCATGCCTTTTGGCCTTACCAATGCACCTTCTACATTTCAAGGGTTGATGAATTCCATTTTCAAACCCTTCCTTAGAAAATTTGTACTAGTATTTTTTGATGATATACTAATCTACAGCAGGTCTTGGAAGGATCATGTTGAACATGTTGACAGGGTGCTCAAACTATTGCGGGAGAAACAATTATATGCAAAAACATCCAAATGTTTCTTTGGAGTACAAGAGGTGGAATATCTGGGTCATATTGTATCTCACAAGGGTGTTAAAGTAGACCCTAACAAAATTAAATCCATTAAGGAATGGAAAGTCCCCACAACCATAAAGCAGTTGCGAGGATTTCTCGGGTTAACAGGGTATTATCGCAAGTTTGTTAAGAATTATGGGAGAATAGCAGCACCTCTAACAACATTATTGAAGAAAGATGCATTTTCATGGACTCTTGAAGCAACTAAGGCCTTTGAACATCTTAAAGAGGCAATGTGCCTAGCACCGGTCTTAGCTATGCCAGACTTCACAAAAACGTTTATTGTGGAATGTGATGCCTCAGGAAATGGAATTGGTGTTGTTTTAATGCAGGAAGGAAGACCCATTGCTTTTGAAAGTCGTCCAATCAAAGGAAAGTATTTACATAAACCTATTTATGAGAAGGAAATGTTAGCAATACTGCATGCACTAAAGAAATGGAGAACTTACCTAATGGAAAGACACTTCAAGGTAAAAACTGATCATGATAGTCTTAAACACTTTTTGGAACAAAGACTATCTTCAAAAGAGCAGCAAAAATGGGTCACAAAGATGTTGGGTTATGACTTTGAAATAATATACAAAAAGGGAAGCTAAATGTTGTTGCAGATGCACTCTCAAGAAAGAATGAAGAGGTGGAAGCATTGCTTTGTGCCATTTCTATTATCCAACCAGATTGGATAACCGAAACAAGAGATGAATGGAAGAAGGACAAAGATGTATGGACACTCATTCAAAAGTTGCAGCAAGATCCTAGTACATCTGATACATTTAGTTGGAAAAATGATTCCTTATGGTACAAAGATCGCTTATATCTTTGTAAGAATTCCCAACTAAAACAAAATATTCTTTTCGAATTGCACACTTCTCCTTTAGGAGGACACTCAGGATTTTTAAAAACTTACCACAGGGTGAAGAAAGAATTTTTTTGGGATGGCCTTAAATCTGATATTCAAAAGTTTGTGGCGGAATGTTTGATTTTCCAGCAGAATAAAGTTGAGACAATTAAGACCCCGGGTCTTCTACAACCTTTATCCATTCCAAGTCAACGTTGGGAGGAGATTTCAATGGATTTTATCACAAGTTTACCTAAGTCCAAAGGAAAGAGTGTCATCATGGTGGTAGTTGATAGACTTACCAAGTATGCACACTTTTGTGCATTATCTCATCCATTTAAAGCAAGTACGGTTGCTACTACATTTATGGACACAATTCAAAAGCTACATGGAAACCCAAGGGTTATTGTGAGCAACAGAGATCCCATTTTTACTGGAAATTTTTGGACGAAGTTATTTTCTTGTTTGGGTACTCAATTAGCTCATAGCTCATCTTATCATCCCCAATCCGATGGTCAAACTGAGATAGTAAATAAATGTTTGGAAGGATATATATATATATTTTTTATCTGATAAACAAACACAATGGGTCAAGTGGTTACCTCTAGCTGAATGGTTGTATAACACTTCCTTCCATACTGCAACAAAAATGACCCCATTTATGGCACTTTATGGATATCATCCACCATCCATCACATCATCTTTATGAGAAAATTTGAAGGTTCAAGCAGTGGAAGATCACATCGAGCATTAACAAGAAGTGCTCCAACTCTTAAAGGACAACCTGAATTTGGCACAAAATCGAATGAAACAAAGGCAGATCAACATTGCAGCGAGAGAAGTTTTGATGTAGGAGACTGGGTATTTTTACAGCTACAACCATACAAATAAATGTCCCTCAAGCAAGCTAAGAAGGATAATAAATTATCGCCAAAGTACTATGGTCCTTACAAGGTGTTGCAAAATATTGGTACTATGGCATACAAATTGGAGATTCCTTCTTCTTCACGAGTGCATCCAATTTTCCATGTTTCATGCTTAAATAAGTTTATAGGTGAAAATATTCCAGTTCAAACAATATTGCCAGAACTTACTGAAGCAGTCACGGAAAAAAGAACTCGACAGCTACAAAATCGATCAATTTAAAAGTATCTCATCAAGTGGAAGAACTTACCCACTAAAGATTCTACATGGGAGGATGAGAATTTTAGACAGAAGCACCTAGAGTTACTCAAGCGTTGAGGAAAACACTTTTTTGAAGGAGAGAGGCATGTTAGGTCCCTATATTACTAGTACAGTCCCTTATTCTTGTTAGTGTAACCCCCTTATTGTTATTATTGTACCCTTGTAACCCCCATATTGTTATTATTGTGTCCTTAAATTATTATTGTTAGGTTGGCTAGGATTACATTGTGGCCCCATGGACTCCTATATATAGAAAGGAGGTTTTTTAATTTGAATCATCCAAGAATTTTTCATTCATGTAATGTATTGGAGGTTGTCCCCTTGAACTGGCTTATTTAGAAGGCATTGATTCTCTTTTCTTCTCTTTTTGGAGCTGGTTTCACAACAATATGGATGTGCATTATAGCCAAAAAAATGTGGTGGAAGTTCAGGAGCCATACCTACACTTACCTGTGGCCAGTTTATTCGTGCTCCCATAGCATGCAATGATTTGGCTTCAGGTTGTCCTCCCTCAAATACAACTTTCAGCCCAAGTATGGAAGGAAATTTCTCCGTGGCATGGTTCTCTACACAAATTTCACATTTATTAGTTACTTTAACATGAAGAGGACATTCTCTTAAAAGATGTTTTTTTCTACATTTTGGAAAAAAAATAGATAATGAATCTTGTTCCTCCATGAATTTTTGCTAAAATTTCAAAGAGTCTATTTGTTTTCTAATAGTATTCATTATTTCAATTTTCATATTATCCATTTTTTTCTCCAATCCAATCATAGCATTAGTAGATTCAATTTTCTTATTTTTGCATCGAATTCCTTTACCAAATCTATGTTGATTCCTTGATAATTTCCTTCACAAGTCACCAATTTCATCAAAAGGTTTCTAGGCAATATCTCCTTGTCCTAAAAAAATTAAATTATTCCTACCATCATCAATAAGTCCATGTAAGAACAAGGTTCTAATGGTACTCAGATTAAATTTGTGCTTTGACCTTTGAAGGATATACAAGAATCTCTCTAAGTAGTCCTCTGGGTCTCATCATCATTTTGAACAATAGTAAAGATTTCATCTTGAATATCTATAGTTTTACAATATTCCTGATATTTTTACAAGAACACTGTCTTCATCAATTCCCAAGAAGCTATAGTGTTTCCCCCTAGTCCCATGAATCGGTGTAATGCTACATCCTTGAGAGTTGCGGGAAACAAATTTAATTTCTAAGCATCAGATGAATAATCATAGCTCCTACACAAAATATCAAACTCAAATAGAAAATATTCTGGGTCTTCATGTACCTTACCATAGAAATGAGGAAGAGATGATGGTGGTATGTTCCTCATTTTCACAATTACATTAGGATCCACAATTGGGAATCCAAAAGTGGATTGTTCCTCATTTACCTGATTTTCGCCAGTTCCCTAGGCATGGTCCTCATGATCTACCATTGTTGTTCCTCCAAGTGAACCTCTATGATGCAGCAAAAATGAAATTTTCTTCAATTCTTAGATCTGTGGGTTATGGGCCCATGATCTGAACGAAACACTTCACTTTGCAGAAGAAAAACATAGGCTCAAGGCGGATTTTAATTCAATCCTCCAAAATCTACTCTATTAACATTAGACTAAAGGGTATTAAAGATTACTACCCAAATCTGAGCCACATTGAATATAGTGCTACCATCAATGTCCACATTCGGCTTCCAGACATTCAACCCTGCACTTACTTGATAGACTAGCCACTCGGTTTGAATGACACACCACCATTTGAATAGATTCCATCATCGGTCCACGATCCAACACCATAGTAGTTATTTATAGCATAACAGTCATGTGAAAAACAACGTTGGCCGAGAAGGTTCATCATATGGTACCTTAACGCAATTATGAACCTCTACGCAATTTTAGATGGATTCAAGCTTGTACAGAATTTAAATGTTTGATCTATTAAAAAAACCACACAGTCTCACACGAGAACTCAAGAACTAATACTCTCGTAAACACACCGACAGAAAATAACAAACATCATATTTAAGTTAACTTCGAATTTGAATTACAATTCAATTATAAGAGCCAGATTGCCCTCTCAGCATTGGATATTACATTCTGTCTGGCCTCCTTCAATTGCATGAAGACTATAGTTTATAACAGTGGAGAAAAGAGGATTGGATCATTCCAGATCTGATATTTCCTCATAAGATCTCTAAAATCACTCTATAAAATTTCAACAACCTCTATTAATAATATGAATTTAACTAAAATATTGTCCTTTAGGCCATGTCCACTTCTGTAAGGTTTGAAAAAATAAATTTGACTTAGGCGGGTTGATGCTCCTACATTAGACTCTAAAGGTACAAAATTTCTATGACCTCCTGGTCATATGTATTTTTCATTTCTTAGCAATTCTACCCACATCCTCTGTGGAATTTCCTTTTGTGATCTTTGCGTAACAAAATTCTTTGAGAAATTCTACCCACATCCTTTGTAGAATTTCCCTTTGTGAGCTACAACAAAACCTCTGCAATAGCAAGTCCTCCCTACTACCAATACCTCACCAAGATTCCCTCCTTTGAGCTCATTATTTCAGAATCTCTCTATTTCTCTTTTCTCTGGAACCATTTGAGCACCCCTGCTCTAGGATGCTGCAATCTTCTCACCTTCCTCTGCTTCTACCTTCATAAAATATAAAAACCACAAGATTTGAAAATATTCAACAAAACTGTACCTCTTCTTTCTTCACAGGAAAATTCTTCATCGCAGGAAACCTTTTCCCTGCTCTGATACCACTTTGATGTAGAAAAACTGTAATTTTATTCAATCCTTAGATCTGTGGGTTATGGGCCCATGATCTGAATGAAACACTTCACTTTGCAGAAGAAAAACATAGGCTCAAGGAAGATTTTAATTCAAGCCTCCAAAATATACTCTATTAACATTAGACTGAAGGGTATTAAAGATTACTACCCAAATCTGAGCCACATTGAATATAGCGCTACCATCAATGTCCACATTCGGCTTCTAAACATTCAACCATGCGCTTACTTGATAGACTGGCCACTCGGTTTGAATGACACACCACCATTTGAACAGTCTCCATCATTGGTCCATGATCCAACACCACGGTAGATATTGATAGCACAACAGTCATGTGAAAAACAACGTTGGCCGAGAAGGTTCATCATACGGCACCTTAACGCAGTTATGAACCTCTACACAATTTTATATGGATTCAAGCTTGTACAGAACTTAAATTTTCAATCTATTAAAAAAACCACATAATCTCAAATGAGAACTCAAGAACTAATACACTCGTGAACACACCGACAGAAAATAACAAACATCAAATTTAAATTAACTTTGAATTCGAATTACAATTCAGTTATAAGAGCCAGATTTCCCTCTTAGCATTAGATATTACATTCTGTCTAGCCTCCTTCAATTTCATGAAGGCTTTAGTTTATAACAGTGGAGAAAAGAGGATTGGATCATTCTAGATCCAACCTTTCCTCATAAGATCTCTAAAATCACTCAATCAAATTTCAACAACCTCTATTAATAATACGAAATTAACTAAAATATTTTCCTTTAGGCCACGTCCACTTCTGGAATGTTTGCAAAATTAAATTTGACTTAGGTAGGTTGATGCTCCTGCATCACTCTCTCAACAAGCTGAGAAGGTTGACTATGGGTTCCAATAGTCTTTTTATTCCACTTCATGGGCTATGTCACTCGTGGAATATTGTTGCCAGAGTCCAAGTGGACAATTCCTGTGTGATGAGTCTGGGTTTGTTTGGAATTTCTACCAGCAAAAGAAGGACCAATATTTCCTTGGCCCTTAGTGGGCTTCAGACCCCTACCCCTTTTCGGCATTCATTTCAAAAAATGAAAAAAAAAATTCAATAAAATGTTACAGTTAAAAAGTAACTAAACACCTAAAAATTTGTTCAATCAATAGAAGCACACTGCATAAAAAATAATAGTAGACTTATGCCTATTGCAGAAAAATGGAAAATTCTTACCATTTCAAATTGCCTCCCTGGGAACAACGCCAAAATGTTGGGTGCGGGAATTGCAGTTAAGAAAACTCCTTTCAACACTTAATTGTCAACCCAATGTTCATAAACTTAGAGACGAAGCACAGGAAATGCCATAAGTGGTATGAAATTTTCCTATCTATTCCTACTTCTCAAATCGAGATCTTACAGAATTGAAAAGAAATATTACACAAAAAGTTACACCAAATAAGTTCTAGTGCCGAAAAGCGAAAGAAAGTACTTTGCGAAGAAATAAAATAAATGAACTTCCACACTTGTTGTAAAAAAACTTGATTGCTGAAATGAAATTCTATGTTTATCTCCAATATGGGTGTTGGTAGGCTCACAAGTGGGTCCTTGGAAAGATATGCCTTCTTAAGATTTTTCCTTCCTGCACCAAGTTGTTATTCCTGTACTCCTACAATCTGCTTGTAGTAGTACAAGTACAATACTTAGGTGCAGGAAGTATATTTTTGACTTGACTAGAGATTTATGTCTTCATGCAGGGGGCTCGAAGCTTTTGGCTTTGAGCACTCTGTTCTTGTAACAAGATATTGGTTCCTTACTGGAACAAATATTCCTTCACGAAGTTTCCAATTAATTTCGAGAAAAGAAAGAGCATGTTAATCTATGAAATTTTTTTGCAAAGAGCGAATCAAAATTCTGAAATAACTTGCACACAAAAAAAAAAATGCTTCAACCAAACTAAATCTTGTAGTGAAAATAACTTTGAAATAAAACAAAACTCCAAAAGTTAAAACACACTTTCTTAAATGCAATGAAAGAAATAACTCAAGCATGACAACATGATCTTATCCCTACGATAGTTACTTACATAAACCAGATCTGCCTCTAATCTTTGTAGACTCGGAAAGGTTCCTTTTAATTGTTCAGATTTACATTTTAGTTCTTTCCTTTTAGACATATGAAGTGCAGACACAGATCGATGTATCGTAACAAAATCCGCTCATCAATTAACCAAACATCTTTTAACTCCTAAGATTTAACTTTTAATATTGAAAAGACTTCTAATTACTAATGAACATTCACTTGCAGAAATAAATCAAATTCTTGAAAAGGAAAGGAAATGAAATAATATTACTGTGATGAACTGAAAGACTAAGTTGCAGAAATTATAATCACACTAGTGCCGGAATATGCTCGCACTACTCCAGGCATAAATCAATTACGATTCGTGGAAAATAAAATGACTGAAAATAAATCGAACTGTAATTAAACACACCATAGATCTGTCACACTTGACTGTTAAGGAAATGAAATCAGAATTATTTTAAAGAAATGAATTACAAATTCAATTCACACTTTGCAGAAATAAAATTAGCACGCACACCTTTAACTGGACGAAAGCACGAGAGGGCAAACAAGTTGGGTTGGCTGGGCCCTAGCCAACTAGCTCATTTCCCATTTAGGAAACGTAAAAATCCAGCGCTCAAAGATACATCAATGACAAATCAAAACACAAGATGTAAAAAACATGGCATAACTCCTTGTATTAATTCGATTAAAAAAAAATACACGATAAGTACAGATCCAGCCTAGAACGAGGGTGACAACACAAATTTACAAATTTTCCAAAGCTAGAGTAGCATGGCTATCAATCCCTAATTTCATATCTAAGATCTAGATTTATACAACCCTTTCAGCCTTGTCCATAACAAAATTACATACTGTCATCTACTTCCAACCTTTCAGATGGAATGAAATAACAACCAATGTTACAAAATAAGCCATCGGCTATGATAAAATGCTATACTATTCGTTGGCCAACGATCCAATATTTAGCCATATCCCTCATTATCCTCCACTCCAAATTCCACTCAAGATGGCCGTGACTGAAAGGGTCGAGTTGGAATGAAAATCCCATGTTAGGTGATGAGATGTTGTGGAAGTCTAGGAGCGGTTGGCTGCCAATGGTGTTGGAATCTGCCTGCACTAGACCATGTTGATTGGATATTAATACATTCACTTATCATAATACTTTTAGGAAGATAAATATTAGTCGCAAGAATATAAAAGGCATAAAATATAATAAAAATGATTAATTAAGTACTTACTAAACCTTAAGTATGAAATATAAACTAGTGCAAGGACAGGACAGGATTCTTGGACTAGTGCAGGTAAACGGACGTTTATGAGGATAAAATAAAGGTTTATGATTGTGATTTTAAGGTAGGAAAGGGGTTAAAAATGAGGCATTTTCACCTACTAACAGTAGGCTTGGGGTGTAATTACCTCAGATTATTCTCGCAAGGTCCTCTTATTCGCTTTCTTGTATTTTGGTGGCTGGTCCTAATAACCCAGAGTGGAAATACCTGAAGGCTAGTTGATTGTTGTATCTTAGGGACATTTTTGTAGAGAGTTTGCTTTGCTCCTAGATTTCCATAGCTTCATAATTTTTTGAGTCTAGCTTAAAATATCATAATTATTAAAAGTGGTTGACTGATCAGTTCATCGATCAAGGAGGCTTCATGGGCTTTTTGCTGCATGGGCCAAGCCTTATTCAAGAAGCCGTAGGAGAAATTATGTTGGTGATTTTCATCCAGTAGTTGCAAATGCATCGGAGAGTGATCCTCTGCTTGGGGCTATTATTTCGGTGGGTGGTCCTACTACTAGTGGTGATAGAGAGAAGATTACTCCACTCATCTCTTAAGTCCTTTTTCCAGCATAAGAAGTTGAGGTATAAGAGATTCCTAAACCTCCAAGTACTCCTTCCTCTCCTCTTTTTTCTATTTTTCTGGATGTTCTTTTGTACGTTGGGCCTCCGTCTCAAAAATCGGCTAGCCCCCATATCTTTCCTTTTCTTTTGATGGCAATAGATGGGAAAAAAAATTCGGCTATGTGCACTTCGAGTGTGCATACTCCTCTTTCGGTTGAAGGAGGAGGTGCCATTGCTATTTCTACAATCACTCCCAGTGCAGAAAATTTTGGCTCTACCTCCATTCCATCTATGAGTGGGGCACCCAAGAATTTTCTTCCCATTTTGGTCCCTTTTCTCATGGAATGTCATCTAGTGCAATTCCTTCTGCTTCCTTCACTACTACTTCTGCTGTCTCCACACCCATTTATTCTATGGCTAGTGGGTTAGCTTCTTTTCAGGGTTTCCCCTTCGAAAGTGGTCATATCCCTCATTCAAACTCTTCCTTAGGATATTTGCCTTTCTCCGCTCAGGATCAAGGTTTCAATGCTTTTCTCGAAGGCCAAATATCTAATTCTTTTCAAGGCTGGAACCTCGCTTTTATGGGGTTGGGAACTGAGAATCATTTTTTCTATGGTCAACAAGGGAATGTACCTTTCTCCTCCGTAGGTGCTTATTAGGGTTTCTCTCCATTCGCCAATGCTTGGAACCCTTATCAAGGGGTTTCATCTTCGTTCAACACTTCAATTGGGGGACATATCCCTATTTATGGTAATGGGAGGGGTCCTACTCCAAACGATTCTGGGCCACAATGTTTCTCTTATGGTTCAAATTTTTCTACGACAATCAATGGAAACTTGGTGCCTTTTCAAATCTAGGCTATTCTTTTCATAATGTTAGGAATCCTTCTGTTGGTGGATGGAATTCTCCAACTCCTATGCGCTTACCATTCCTGGTAACTTTGAATTTTCCAGATTTATCAAAATCAACGAATGATCCAATTTTATATAGCCCGGGTTGGCCTCTAGTCCCTACTAAACTTCCCTCAAACATTACAAAATTTGAAAGGGAATACTGGTGCAAATCCAACCAACCATGTTACCACTTTCCATTTATGGTGCTCTTCGAACTCCCTCATCGATGATTCGATTAGGTTGAGACTATTTCAGTGCACCCTAACTAGAAACGCTAAAAAATGGTACATTGAGCTTACTAGGGGCAGTTTTTTTACATTTGGTGAGTTGGATACCATGTTTTTGAACCATTTCTAGTTTCTTGTTCGTTATGATGTTGGGACTGATCTCCTAGCCAATATCCAGCAGGATAAGGCAACACACATTTATGATCATATTCAGGAATGGAGGAGAAGGAAGAGGCTCATAAAAGCCCATATTCCTAATGAATTCCTTCTTGAATGGTTTCTTAAATCGTTACAGCCAGAAATCTTGAAAGATGTATCCCTTTCTAGGGTATTATCTGAGGAACATGCTATCTTTAGGGCCCAATAGTTAGAACTGATCTATTCTAAGTCTGGGGTCCTTAATAAGATTTTGTTGGATGCTTTTCATTCCAAAGTAGATTTAGCCAAATCAAACCCAAGTTCTCATGCTGACGGGCTTGTCGGTTCGATTGATAGTGGCATGGCTAACCTTTTGAATCAATTGCAACAGTTATCTTTACAATCTGATCCTTATATTCAAGCTACGTCGTCGATGTCTACTCCTCCCCAACCCTTAAATATTAATGTTGTTAAGGCTTCTAACCCCAAAGGAAATCAACAATTTGATGGGAAGAAGAAGGGACAGAATAATAATAAGAAATGTAAGCATTGTAAGGGAAATGTGAACAAATCCAACGATAATGTTGGAGATGGTAAGAGAGAGGCAAAGAAGAAATTTAATTAAGTTTCCATGCACGTTATGCACCAGAGACCATCTTACTCATCTCTTCCCTAAAATTCAGGATGCTCAACGCTTGTTAGCTTAGCAGGGTTCCTCTAGTTCCCAAGCTATATTGACAAACCATTTTCCTCAAGGGTAGCAGCTGATTATTGGCGCGAATGCTAATACTGGAGCTCCCACTGGGGGCAACTAGGAAGGGGAAAATTCCTCAAATGTATATATGACGAGTGCTCAAGCTCATATCACTATGAGATCTCATGATTATGGTGAAGCTTAGTCTTCAAAAGCTAAGGGTGCTCCTAGTAATTCTGAGCCACTCCATATAGAGAGGCCTACAGTTGAGCCTATACCTCGAATACCAAAAGGTTCCACTAAGCGTACGAAAATCAACCCTAATGTCAAGGATGCCCAAAAATACTCCATTGTAGAAGATTTGGCTCAGATTCCTTGTGCTATGTCTGCGTTAGAGGTGCTCCAGTCATGCCCAACACAAAGGAGTGCATTTATCACTATGATCGGGGCAGTTGATCCAAAGAAATCTCTTATTATCACATTTGATAGTTCAAATCTTAAGAAGTGAATTCCTCATCACATGGATTTTCAGATTAAGTCTACATATGAAAAGATCAATATTTTTTTAATAGTAGTCAATCAGGGTGCTTCCACATGTGTCATGTCTATCTCATGTTGGAAATCCATTAGATACCCTTTAGCTATGCCTTCACCTACTCTTCTCACTGCATTTGATGGTCATTCTCACAGGCCACATGGCATTGTTCTAGCTTTTCCCATCTGTGTTGGGGGTAAATTTGCAAATATTGAAGTTGAGATAGTTGATACCAATTTGGACTGCAATCTTCTATTGGGGTGGAATTGGATTAATGAAATGGATGTTGTTGCTTCATATTTATTTCACATATTGTGTTTTCCCCATGAAGGGAGGATTTTCACTATCAATCAGATGGACTATTCTTTGATAGATCCAAATGCATATTCTGATTCGACTGTTCCCTTGGTGAATGATGCCAAGCAACCTATGGAGAATTTGGGGGTTAGAATATACACCTCATTTCATTTGGGGAATTTTTGAGATCTAAAATGGGCCTCCTAAGGAAATTATAAAATAATAGTAGAAATAATAAAATAATATTAGATTACATCATCAAATTTTAGAGGGAAAAAAGAAAAACTATTTTTTCAACCTGTATTTTAAACTTATCTCCTTATGGGTTTACTCAAATTTCAAGCGGGAACACTCGTTGGATAAAAATTTTGATTCCACATCCAAGGAGCACCCATGTTGCATAATTTTGATGGACCTTGCTACATGGAAAAATATAAATACATGAAAAACGTGATGAAAATGAGAAATACATGAAAAACGCGATTGCAATCACGTTTTTTCATGTATTTCTCATTTTTCGTGTAGCAGGGTCCATCGAAAGTATGCAACATGGGTAATCCTTGGATGAAGAATGAAAATTTTCATACAATGAGTACTCCCACTTGAAATTTGAGTAAAACCTTAGGGAGATAATTTGGAAATACAAGTTGAAAAAATAGTTTTATTATTTTATTATTTTTACTTTTTTACCCCAAAAACGGTGAATCATCCCCCATGGTTGATATCATCATATTGAATCTTATTGGTTCATATAAAGTTTATTTTGTTTGCACATTTTTATTAGGAGGCCCATTTTAGACCTCAAAATTTATCTAATGATGGGCACCTTTGATCTTCTGCCTCCTTTCATTCATATTAATGCTATCTGATCCTCCATGGTTCCTACTCAAAGAGATTTCTTTCAAACTCATTATTTTCATATCCTTGGACCTTAACTTCTCCTGCTTCCACATTAGAGGAAGGTCAAGTGGGTGGAGTGTCATTCCCTATGTCTGCATCAGATATTTCCTATCAAACTATTGTTGACTCTGCAAATTCCATTCCAGTTTCTCTTTCACCAGAGGATTTGGATGGAGATGTGGCTCCGGTTTGGACACTTAGTTCATATTCTGCTTAGGATTTCCTTGATAATTTTCTTCCATCCGAAGAGGCTATCCTTGAGGAAATTATTAGCGTGGAAAGACCGTGGGATTATTTGCATCATCGGTCCTATTTTCTACCAGATTTTTGGGAAGTTGAATCGAGATTGTCTAGCCCTGTTTCTTCTGGTCCTATTCACTCTGTATTGAACCCTTTAGCTCCAACACAAGTTTTTGCTGAAGGGAGAATGGCTGTCATTTCTGAAAATATCTCGATGATAATTTCCAGAGATCCCAACGTTATTGAGAATGTCTTCATCGGAGCTAAATGTTCCCCTGAAGAGATTCAAACTTATACCAATATCTTTAGAGAGTTTAGAGATGTGTTCTCTTGGTCTTATGAGGAAATTCCTGGAATTAATCCATCTATTGTCCAACATGAGATCAACGCTTATGAAAATTATAAGCCTATAAGGCAAAAGCTTCATCCATTCAACCCTAGGAAAGCAACAACTATCAAGGCCGAGGTTGAGAAGCTTCTGCAGGTAGGTTTCATATACCCTGTTCCTTTAACTGAGTGGGTTTCAAATCTAGTGCTTTTAGAGAAGAAACAAGGAACGATCTGTGTTTGCATTGATTTAAGAGATTTGAATAAGGCATGTCCGGAGGATAATTACCCCACAACATTTGTTGATCAGATTATTGATGAGTGTGTAGGGAATGTGATTTTCTCCTTCATGGACGGTTTCTCAGGATACAATCAGATTACCATCCGTCCTAAAGATCAACACAAGACTTCTTTGATTTTCCCTTGGGGTACATTTGCATGAAAAAAGATGCCTTTTGGCCTTAAATATTCTAGAGCTACTTTCCAGCAGGCCATGCATTATGCCTTCCATGACATCAAGCATATCATTGAAGCTTATTTGGATGATTTAGCTACTCGTTATCGAAAGAGAACTGATTATCCCTCTCATATTTGACATGTTTTTGAATGATGTCGTAATTATTAAATTCAGTTGAACCCTAATAAAGTGCATTTTCACCGTCACATCTGGTTGGTTGCTGGGATTCATCATGACTACTGAAGGGATTCAGGTATATACCTTCAAGGTTGAGGAAATAATTCAATTGCCTCAGCCGTCTTCTATTCATCAACTTCAGAGTCTACAAGGAAAACAAATTTTATTAAGGATATTTATTGTTAATTATGTTGAGGTGACGAAAGGATTTATGAGGTTGTTTAAGAAAGGAATTCAATTCTTCTTGGGTGACTTTGCTCAATGATCGTTTGATGCTTTGAAAAAGGAATTGACCTCTGCTCCATTATTGATTCCACCTGATTATAGCAGAGACTTCCTTTTGTATCTCGCTGCAGCAGAATCTACTATAGGTATGGTTCTGGTTCAGGAGGATGATGCTCTTTGTGAGAATTTCATTTATTACCTAAGTCGAGGCTTGGTAGGTCTTAAACTGTAGTATTCCCCAATTGAGAAATTAGCTTTGGTAGTCATCCATGCTATCCAATGACTCAGGAATTACATTATTCTTCACAAAACTTATATTTTGGCAGCAGTTAATCCATTTCAATTTTTTATTAGTGGGTGAGTGATTGGGGGAAAATACAATCGATGGATTGTCATTTTGCAAGGGTTTGATATCGAATTTCTACCTGCCAAATCCAAGAAATCTTTGGTATTTGCAGAGTTGATCTCTGAGTTCCCTTGCGGAGATGAGATTATTTATGAGGAGTCATTCCTTGATGAACATATTTTCCTTATTTCTTCACAAGATCCTTGGTATGGAGATCTCATTGTTTATCTCCAGACTTCGAAGTTCCCCTTAGATTTTTCGAAAGATAAGCGTCAAAAGTTGCATCACTTAGAAAAAATTTATCTTATTATTGGTGACACTATATATCGTCACAGGGTCAATTCGATCCTTAGATGTTGCTTGATTCTCGAAGAAGCTGAGTTTTTTCTGAATGATTTCCACAGTGGAGCTTGTGGTGGTCATTTATCCGGGCTTTCTACAACCCAAAAGATGTTGCGTGAAGGATATTTTTGGCCCTCGATTTTCAAATATTGTGTTGAGGTAGTCAAAAAATGTCATCCTTGTTAGGTTTATACTCGGAAGATGCGTGCTCATCCATCTTTGCTCTTTCCTGTTGTCATTGCGGGTCTGTTCACTAAGTGGGGTATTGATTTTACTACATGTAACCTGCCTTCGACGAAGGGTCACAAGTACATTATCGTATTAGTAGAATACTTTACGAAGTGGGCCAAGGCTATGCCTACTTTTGTGAATGATGGTGAAACAACAACCCTATTTCTGTTGAACCAAGTCATTTCTCGCTTCGGTATTCCCAAAGACATTTTCACTGACCATGGAAGTCATTTTTAGAACACCATGATGGTTGAATTGGCTCTTAAGTTTGGTTTTCGGTAGGATCATTCATCTCCATATTATCCCTAGGCCAATGGGCAGGTTGAAGCCATGAACAAGTCTTTAAAGGTTATCCTTCAACAAACAATTAATAAAGGTGGGTCCAATTGGCATGTCATGTTGTATCCTACACTTTGGGCATACCGGATGTCTTTTAAGACTGCAACTAGGTTCACTCCTTTGCAACTGGTTTATGGTCTAGAATTTATCTTTTCTGTTGAGTTTGAGATTCATTCCATTAAGTTGGATGTTGATATTCTTCCTGACACTTCATGTCTATAATAACACCTTATTTATCTAGAACATATCAATGAGCAACGGCGAGATGCAGCTACATTGAACGAGGCTCATAAGAAATGAGTGAAGGTTCAGTATGATAAGGATTTCAAACCTAGGGTTTTCTCCTAAGGTAACCTTTTTTTAGATTACTCTCAAGACAAGGATGCCTTGGGGGAAGGAAAATTCAAATCCATGTGGTATGGCCCTTTCATTGTTAAAAAGGTCCTGAAGAAGGGAGATTATGCCTTGGTTGATTTCGACAAAAACGAGCTAGCAGAGCCCATAAAAAGGCTCTATCTAAAGAAGTATTATGCCTAGGTTGTTGCCTAGAATTTTCTTTGTCTGTATATACTTTATTTTTTTTTTCATATCTATCTATTGATTTTTGGTGTGAATTTGATGATTTTGATCTACTTTGGTAGGTGTTTATGGATGAAATAAGTCATTTTGGCTTTGTCTTTGGTGCTAGTTGACATATCCAAAATATTTCTTCCGCGACTTGGGTAATTTACTATCCATATGGTCAGTTTCTAGGCTCAAGGGGCATGTGCATTGGTCCTGATTCAAATAATGTAGAAGAGTATACATCTGTGGTCAATCTACTTTCGAAGGAAATGTCTCTTGGTATTGATTCGTTATTAGTGTACTTGGATTCACAACTGGTGGTTTCACAGTTAAACAACACCAATCGTGTCATGGATCCATTTTTACATCGATTGTTTCTGAGAGTGAGTTTTTTGCAACGTTCATTTCATTATGTTACATTCATTCACATTCTACGTTCAGAAAATTCATTTTCATATTCATTAGATAATCAAGCAATTGATTTGCATATTAATCATTCAATACATTAAATATAAAAAACATCAATCATCATTTTACATATGAGACAATCATATCATATAAATCGTTGTATATATATATCTAGATTTTAGTTGTGTTCAAAATATACAAAAATTGGACAATCATGTCCTAAAAATTAGGGCTTATGCCCGATCATGTTCATCATCAAAAAATATTACTATAATCTGATCATAATAAAAATATATCCCTGTGGGCCCTGCCCTAGGTAGGTGTTACAAAAGAACACTATAGCTATCGACACACGGCGGAACAACCGCACCCAATCACGTGGTGCACCGACCACACATCTCTGTACATCGTCGAAAAGTTCCTCCACTGCAACCATAGGGACTTGGTTGGTCAAGCCCTCCAGGTTCCTCTATATAGCATGGAGTACTCTCCCTGGGTCTTCTACGACATCCTCAGCTTCTCTTCCCTGATGCCTGTGCCTTGGGAAGCCCTTAGGTCTCACTATTCCAATATCTGTAACATGATCCATAAATTTTTAAGTCAGTTGTCCTAACAAAAATAATTTCATTGTCATATATTTATTGAAAATAAAAAAATATTATAATAAAAAATCATTGTGTGATCTTACCAATCACCCCCCATGTTTCACTGGGTGGTAAGGGAAAATCTGGATCTCCCTTGAAATCCATGCCAACATAGGGATAATATTCTACCATGTTGACTTTCTTTCCCCACCATATGAAGAACTCATTATCCCAGGTAGTTCTAAGGACCTCGCCACCCCCCATCCTCTTCATCAGATCAATCCATCTAGCTATCCGTGGATCTTGAGGGCTGCTGATGGTAGAAATAATATTGGGGTGAAGCCCTGGAATCCTCTCGAAGAAGAATGTGCATAGAATGGTCCCATGACCAAAGTGTTTTGTTTTATTCTTCTAGATAGAGGTCAATTGTTTCTTCAAATTTGTCAATAAGTATGTGCACCAATCATATATTGTGGTCAGCAAATCCATTGCCAAACTCATGTTTCCTTGTGAATCTTGGTGCAAGGAAGCCGATACGACTACTCTGACAATGGTGAAAATAAGTATTTTCATGTGCAAATCTTGCACATCTCTAATTGGGATATGTATCCCGACCTTCTAAGTACCCTCAACACAATATACTTGAATATAATCTTCGACATTTAGCCCTCCTATGGGCTTGCCTTACAAATTTACCGATTCCCCTCTTCGAGAGAGTCCAGTTATGAAATAAATTTCCTCAGTCTTGATCCTTAATGGCATTTGATCAATCATGAAACAATCCTCCTCTGGGTCCCAATAACTTACAAGCATTTCGAGCAAGTGTTCGTTTTCATATTTGGAATTTTAAAGAACTTAAGCAATCTACATCCCCGGAGTATATCCAAGGATAATTTCTCCTCCATGACCTCATTGTCAATAGTGCTATGCTCCCTCTCTCTCCAGCTAATGGTCATCCTGGATCAATTCATTAAAAAACCATTAGAATTTAATTTTAAAATTCTGCTATGCGCATACACGAGTTGATTCATGTACAATTGCATCTATATGCGAGTTAGAAATTATGAACCCACATATACGTAGAGGGTTTCAGAAAAAACTTAAATTCTACAGTAAAATTCCTAAACAATTTCTCGAATTGACAATGAAATTGATGACTAAGCTGATTGAGAAGATTACCTGGGGGATTTGAGTTGATTCGGTTGATAATTGCTCCAGTTCCAAGAGGGGGATTTTTTTCTCCAGAGCTCTTTCACAAATTCTTCAAGGCACAAATGACCAAATGTGAGTCCAAAAGGCCTATTTATGCCCAAAACTCAGAATTTTTTCACAAATTACTTGTTTAAAGTTTTGTGTTTATTTTTTGAATTTGTTCATGACTTTATAACCTTTTGGATTGTAAGTGTTGGGATAGGTCTTTTTTAGGTCCATTTTGACGATTTTGAGACGCTTCCATTACTGCTTCGGTTCCATGACCGCTGACCTGTCATGGCAGGTATTTTTTTCAAAACTGGCATATAAGTTAGGGAATCCACTTTTAGTTGCACTTATGCATGCTAGCCTCCATACTGAAATCTTGCCATAGGATAGACCCCATTGTGTTATGATTATTAAACCATTTTCATTCTCCGACTTATAAATCATGATATGATGGTAGAGCCATCCTTTACATGGGCTTCTTAGTTAGATCCTCACTAGCATATGTCGCCCATGTTGAAAATTGTGTAGGTTCAAGAGTCCTCTTTAATCCTACCATGACTTATGCGTTGAAGCTTCATTCTTCTTCTTCTTCTCTATATTTTATGGCTTTATACCCTAGAGGCTCCCATTTTTTTGTTGAGTTGTTTTACTGCATTTCATATTGACCATTTGTATATCTTGGCCTTAAGCCAACTTCACTTGGACTCGTGTATAAGAAATCTTTTGACCCTGTCTTCCTGCAAAGTCATCCATGCAATCACTTTGCTTCTACGACTTGATACCTTTTCCCATGGATGGAACATTCCTCTGAGTGTCATGTACCAGTTTCACCACCTTTCATTGAGCATTGGATTTTTCCTATCCCAGGAACTAGTGCATCTGTTTATCGACACTCATTCTATCCATTGTAGTATAGGAATTATTTTATTCCTTTTCAGGATTTCAATATGAAAAAGATAAAAAATTAAATATCCCAAAAAGAGCGGGATCAAGATATTACTTCCGCATTTGATTGCAGCTAAAAATTCAGTTATGTTGCCCTTGAAAAAATCACAAAAAAACTAAGTCTTTTCTCCATTTTGGGATACATTTAGTTTGACTTAAGAGAAGCCATAACCTTGTTATCGAGTTAGTACTCCCCCGGTTTGTTATATCTTCCAATCATATGTAGCGTTTTTTCATGCCTCCTACATGAAAAACTTATACAAAGTTATCATATACTGCCATAGTCAAAATGAGTCGTGCTTTTGTTCAAGGGAAGTAAACCTGAGTTGACCTTTCTGCGGTGTTTCTTGACTCATTTTTTAGTCGGCCATTGCCGGTCTATCATAGTATTGTTCTATCACATCAGCTATTTGGTCCTTTTCTCGTGCTGGTTTGAGAAGGTCTCCATTGACTTCTTACCCGTGGGTTTGTCTCTTATCGACTTCGAAAAATTTCTCTAAGAGTAAATCTAGAGCTGCACCCTGGCCCTATTTACATCATTGATAGGTGACATTGTGCTCAGCATTTGATCAACGCCACGGGTCTTTGACTGAGTGGTTTCCCTAATGTTCGACTTCAAATTTTATTATCACACTTGGTATTCGTGTAGTGCCTTGGTTTCAATTTGACCTTATCGATGGATTCCTCGCCTCGTTGTCAGCTTTCGTTATTGGTTGTTTTAGAGGGTTTCTGCCGTGTGATAGCTACATTTTGTGCATATCAGAAACGTGCTTCAGGTTGGTTACTTCACTTTTCTTCGTTTTATTCCTTCAAAATTTTGGCCCGCGGGTTACACTCGCACTGGATTGATGTGGGATGCCTTAATGCTTTCCTTCCAGCAGATATTTTCCCATCAACTCTGACTCATTGCTCTGGGAATAAGATCTAGATTGTTTTGTGAGTACCTTAGGGTTTGTAGACATTAGTGGCAGATTCCTTCATTGTCAACAGTGAGAATACATCAATGTCTCTTGATTGGTAGAATCTCTCAAGTGTTCAAAATCCACTCATTCGTTCGCACTTGTTAGGTTGTACTAGGGTACCTTGACTATCATCATCATTATCAGTGATTTGTCTCGCGTTTGTTAATGGTATACATTAATGACCACTAATCAAATGATTTCTCACATGGTCAACTCCAACTCAATTATTCCCATTGTGTAGAATTGTACCATAGTGACCAATGAAGACCTCAGGCTTGCATCAGCATGTTTTGGTTCACTTTGAAAACTCCTTCAGTTTTCTTCTAGTGACACCATCCACCCTTATATGTTGCAGTTCATCACAAGAGCATTCTATATTTTGACACCCGAGTTGCGTGCAATACCATTTTTTCCACCACTTATGATTTGGTACTTAGAGATTCAATTTTCACTTCAGTGATCAGATATCTTTGTAGCATCATTGATCAGTCTTCTATATGTGATACTTGGAAATGATTTTGATATGTACTTTCTAGGCAGTGACCAAATGATTCACTATGTACTTTACATTTTTTGCTATACTTGTATACATATTGGATCCGCTCCATACTTGTTATGCAGACATGCTTTTATTTCATTGAGAATGGGTATATCCACCTCAGACATGAGCTTTCTTTCTTATTTATTTCACTAGTTTTTGGCATGCTGAAATTTGGTGAAGTCCTCTCAAGTCCTCGCAAGATTCTTTCTTATGCACATAATACATTTCGGCCATCATGTACCCCTTCTGACTTGATATATTAGGGGGAATCTGTTATAGCATCATTTATCACCTTTATATACTTGATGAATTATGTATTGGCCTTGGGCAGCTTTTTCCTTTCAGGCTTGGTAAACTTCTTAAGAAACATTATTTTTAATTCCATGCATGACTCTGCCTAGACTTTTATGCATGCAGACGCGGGTTTGATCATATCTGACCCGCGTATACAATTTAAAATATTAAAAAAAATATAAAATCCTTATTAATTAGGTAGGGTTTATGAGTTTTACCTGAGAACCGCCTACACCAGTCCGTGGCCAAACTATTTCCCAACTGAAAAGCTGATTTGAGGAAGTATAAATACACCTCATTGGGAAGGCCTAAGGGAGGAGAGAAAATGCTATTGATACTATAGGTTGTTATAGCCCAGATCAAGTCTGATTATCCCTATGCCTCCTGCACTTACCAGGTCCAGGAAACCATTGTTTCCTTGTGATGATCACCCCCTTTTATGTGACATCCTTTGTGCACCTCTTATGGAAGAAGATTATTGAGGCTTGGGCTGGACGGATCCGAAGGACAATTTCTCTTGGAGTCATCTCTGATTTCAAGTGATATCTCCACTTTAGTTTTACACACATCAATAAAAGAAGCTCTATCCCATTCCTGATGTCATGTTCTTATATGTTTCATATACATGTTAATGATGTTGTAATCATTATTTCATGATTCATTTATGAGTTTATATGATCTAACATACTGACATTTAGGATATATATGTTGTACAACTAGTCTCTGTGCTTTTTCTTGAGTGAGTTGCAGGTTTTGAAGCACAAAGAGTAGTAGAGGGTTTGCAACCTGCGGGATCAACCTCAAATGTAGGACATATGGATAAGGTCACCTATCCCTATTTTTATAGTTTAAGCATTAGGACTTGTAATTTTAATTCTTCTTGTGATTGTATGCCTTTTGCTTTGTTAGGTCCCTCAACCCAGACCTTAGGGTATATTTTCCTGCAACACTCAGTTCCAACATCATATTGGATGAGAAACTAAAAATGGTTCAAAAACATAGTAGCTAGTTCGTCAAACATAGCAAATGCACCCCCACTAATATCTATATACCTCTTCACAGCAATTCCAGTTAGGGTGTGTTGGAATAATCTCAACCTAATTGAATTATCGATCAGGAAGTTGGATGAACACCATAAGTGGAATGTTGTTACATGATCTGTTGGATCCTCTCCAAACTTTCCTTTGAATTTTGGGATATTAAATGGAAGTTTGGTGGGCATCGAAGGCCAAGCTGGATTATATCGGATCAGATCATTTGTCCATTTTGAAATATCTGGAAAATTTAGGGTTTCCAGGAATGGTAAGCATGGAGGATCTAGAGAATTCCACCCACCAAGAGTAGAATTTCCGACGTTAATAAAATATTATCCTGGATTTGCAGAGGCACCAAGTTGCCAAGGACTATTCATATAAGAATCTGAACCATAAGGAAATTCTTGTGGCCCAGAGGTATTCAGAGGGTATCCACCCCTTACCGTAGGGTTACCAAACATAGGAAAATTCTCCCCTAATGACACATTGAAAGGAGAGGAAAGTCCTTGACACGGATTTCATGCATTGGATAGAGGAGAGAAAACTAGTGAGGTCTCGATAGAGGGAAAAGGCATATTCCCCTATTGACAAAAAAAATGACTGATTCACGATCCCTAAAACACTAACTGAAGGGTTTTTCCATCCTTGAAATCCTTGAAAAGGATTTAAAGTCTGACCCTGAGTGGAGAAAGGTAATGATCCTATGTTCAAAGAAGGGTTTGCATGAGGTTTATGACCACTTCCAAAAGGAAAACCCTGAGAAGAAGTTGAACCACTTGGTGTAGAAGTCATTGATGTGGAAGAAACAGATGAGAAGGTTAAATGAATAGAGGGAATTTCACTAGATGGAATCCAAAAAGGATTGGAATCAGTGTAAGAAGTAAAAGGTTGGGATACCCCACTCGAAACTGGAATGGAGGTAGAACCAAGAACTGCGGTACTAGGTGTGGTATTAGATATAGAAATTGTACCCGCTCCTTCAACTGAAATAGGATTATGCACACCAGAAGTATCCGTAGTCAAAATCGTGCTTCTAACATTGGTCATCGAAATAAAATAAGAATATAAATCAAGGCTTGCTGGCCTGTGAGTCGAGGTTCCAACGTATAATAGAATGTTTCAAAAATTAAAAGGAAGGGGTGAAGAAGGAGTCTCGTGGGACTCAGGAACATCTTCAACCTCAACCTCATCTTCCGACTGGAAGAGCACCCTAGAAAGGAAAAAAGTGTTCTTGTCCAAATTACGACTTACAATAGGTTCACCCTGTGAAACAATAGCCCCAAGCGAAGGATCAATCTCCGATGCATTTGTTGCTACTAGTTGAAAATCACCAATAGAATTGCTCCTACACCTTCTAGATGAAGGCTCGAAACTCTTAGGTGAGAGCCCATGAAGCCTCATAGACTGATGAACTGGTCTATCAACCAATTTTCATTATTAAGATAACTTTTAAAGACTCAAAAAATTAAAAATCTATGGCAATCTAGGAGAAAAGAGCACTCACTAAAAAGTTCCTAAGGATAAAACCAAACAAGCTACTTCTAGGTATTTCTGCTTTAGGTTTTATGGTTGGACATAAAAATACAAGAAATTGAATATAAGAACCTTTCGAAGATATTCTAGGATAATTATGGCGTAAGCATACCAGCGAAGGTAACATAACTAGTTACACTGACCTCCAGACAAAATTCTTTTCCAGTGCAAGTACCTGAGCTTTGCAAGGGCACCCTCCAGAAGTACTAATGAGAGTGATACAATGTCTTCCTCATGTACCACAATTATTCCCCCCAGTCACCTATGTGGTCCCTAGGAAAGGCAACTAAGGTCACCAGTTCATATCGGAAGCTAGGTAGAACAGTCTTTGGGTGGGATCTAACAAGTAAGAGAGGGGGTATCTATCTTCCCTGTTTTCACTCGTCCTCGTGCTTAACTCCCATGTAAGAATATATTTCTCGGAAATCTTAACGATACTAGATTTGACTCTTTTAATCAACTTCTATGTTTTAATTTAGAGTGGCCTTGGAGAGTTAGCTCTACACACACCTATTCCAAGGCCCTAAATTCCCTAGACTAGTTGATGTATATATGAAAAATAAAAAATTATAGTTCATTTTAATCAAGCGCTTGATTTTAATGGTTGTTCTTAAATTCATGGGTAAGTGGAAATGCAACTTATGATTTTTTTGATGCAAGAATAAACCAATAGAAAATCTGGCTACATGAAATGCAACTCTTTTTCTTCGATGAATAGAGATAGCTTCAAAGGTTCTACGAAAAACTATGAAAACCTCTTTTTTTTTTTTAGAAAACAAACTCACACACTCGAAATATATAAAAAATACTACAATGCTTAAAGTAAAACTACCTTAATGCAAACTAAAATGCTTAAATGCAAGATTCTACAGACTACTTTTAAAACCAACAAATGTGTTATTTAAGAAGAACCAAAAGGAAAAACTTGACACACAAGGAGGAACAAAAGCAAGAAAATTTCTCCCAAACCAAGCAAATTTCAACCTTAAGGGAAAAATTTCACACGTTCAAAAACCAAAAAAAACCAAAAAACAAAACCAAAGGAAAGAAAGGAAAAAGAAAATGTTTTTATCTTTTATTTTTTAAGGATAAAGAAAATTTTGAGAAGGAAAAGAAACAATAATTCTAAGATCAAAATCAAGTATAAAAGACCTCAGCCTTCACAAGCGATAAGTAATCATGAAAATAATAAAACCTAAAGTGAAGAGAGACCAAAAACTTGAATAAAATGAAAACCCTAGGTTGACAATGTATTTTCACAAAAAGAAATAGGAAAATGATAAACAGGAAGAAACAAGAATTTTCCAGAAAAATGATGCATCCAAGGAAGCACTAAAAATGAGGCAAGACCTTTTACTGGAAACATGATTTTAAAAATTCAATCAAAACAAAATATACACGGATGTACATAGACAAAATTACGTATATTTGTGACTATGCCCAAGGAAACTAGCATATACTTAGGTTTCTTTGGAATTAAATCCATATGTATGTGACTGTGTGCAAGAAAAAATGTATATATATGTAGACCAAAAAAGAAAAACAAAAATATAGGTTTGATCCAGAATATCAAACTACCTGCTCAAGCTGCAATCAAACCAATGACACTGGAAAATTCAAGAAACCAAATAAAAAGGCCCAAATCAAGAGAGAAACAACCCTTACAAGGAAATACAAGATTGTATTTCCCAGCGAAGTTGCCAATTTTGTTGCAGGAGAAAACTCCCTAGGGTCAGGGTTGAGAACCCTAACATATTGAGGGGAATCAATCAACAATAAGCAAGCAATCACATAGTCCTAATTCATAAACTACTAAAATCGGGATAGGAGAGAGTACCCGTAGGTCCTACATCTGGTGTCTTTCCTGTAGGGTCCAAACCCTCTACTTCCTCCAAGTCTTCCAGACATGCAATAAAGTTTAGAGAATCAAGTATACAACAAGTAGTTCAAAGCATGTGCATGATATGAATGTTAGATCATTATACATAAAGATATAAATCATGAATCATACATAGTAAGATCATAATATGAATTATAACATAAGACCATAACATTAAGGAACAAGACAAATATTCTTTATTGATATCAACAAAAGAATATGGAAGAATACAACCTGATTCGACAATGGATCCAAGCAAAACCTTCCTTCGGATCCATCCAACCCAAGCCTCAACAATAATCTCTTAAGCATATACACATGGATTTCATGTAATGGAAGATGAACATCTCTATGAGGAAACAAAGGTTTCCTATGACTGGGAGTGCATGAGGCACAAGGAAACTCATACTTTATCGGGGACCAATCGACTATAATGTCAATATACTATTTCTTCCTCCCTTTAGGCCTTCCCATGACATGTACATATATCACCCAAAATCAGTTGATTCAGTTGGGATACAGTTAGGACATGAGCTCCTGTAGGTGGGATTTCGGTGAAACTCGTAAACCTTTCCTAAAAAAAATATTTTTATATTTCTTTTTATATTTTAAATTATATACTTTTGTTATATATGGATGTACCCGCATGTGTACACATTTTCTAAAGGACAGTCGTGTATGGAATTCAAATTTTTTTTTTAAATAAAGTGATCAAGTCTGAAGGGAAAGGGTTTCCCAAGGCCATAGAACATAGCATCGGATCTATAGGAGTGTTGAACGATGTTATAACAGTTAGGAAAAATCAATATCAATCCAGGAAATCCTCCATGGAAATGATAGATCATAACCAAGAAACCACATTCATATGCCTTGCATGCCAAAAATAGCAAGGAAAACATTCATGCAACTCGGTACTTGCAAGTAAAACCTATTGCACTTTCATGCTCTTATTTTTCCTTCTTTCTCCAAATCCCAAGTATGCCACACTCCTCCAAGAGTGCTCGAATGCAAACATAAGTGTCCAAGAGAGAGAGAGAGAGAGAGAGAGAGAGAGAGAGAGAGACGAAATAGAACGAGAGCTCCATAAACTGAACTTTAAAAAGCTATGAATTGATCCTCATAAGAATTTTTACTAACGAGGCCTCTATTTTCTTCAATTTCTATTATTTTCCTTCATTTTCATCCTCACATGCAACTTGTGACCTTTCACCTTCCTTTTCTCCTATTTTCCATTATTTTCGTAAATAAATGCCAACAAATGCCACTTTTCCTTTCCAAAGCCTTTGCCACTGCATTTTCCAATTTCTATAGCCACTAATTAATCACAAGTGATCATTGTCAATATTTTTTTCCCAACATTTGGCTTGGAATACGTGTCCCATGAACTTTTTTATTAATTTTCTTTTATTAACTTTATTACATGTATTTTTGACTAGGGCTATTACATAATACATATGGTGATGAATTCCCAAAGAAATAATATAATATCTTTCCTCCTTTAGAGGAATTAGATTTGTAAGGTATCAATTCAAAACCTTCTTCTTATACTGTTCAATATCCATTTATGGGTTGGGATGCTCTTTCAATTCAGAATGATCTTGAAATCCCTCTAATTCATACATCTTTAGATGAAAAACCTGAAGAGGTAAGTTGTCAAGTTTTTGAATATTTTGTATATCTTAGCCAGTCTAACGTTTGTATTTAACCATTATATTGATGACAATGGCATCGATTTGTTATTATTACAAGCTCAATCTGATATAGATACAATTGATGCTCCTTCCCCTGGGTCTTTTCATCTGTCCTCACCTCTAACACACTATTCATTGTACCCAAATATGTTATATAAGTATGTTATACCAGATATCCTTATAAATCCTTTAGATATTTATCCAACTGGTTGTGGTTGAAATTAGGTACATGATGGTGTGATCCTACAATCAGAGGATTAAAAGCTTGAACCTATTATTCATGATCTGTTCAATTATTAATATTTCATAAGTCAGGAGGAAGCTGTTAGGTCCCTATATTACTAGTATAGTCCCTTATTGTTGTAAGTGTAACCCCCTTATTGTTATTATTGTACCCTTGTAACCCCCATTTTGTTATTATTGTGCCCTGAAATTATTATTGTTAGGTCGGCTAGGATTACATTGTGGCCCACGAGGATTACATTATGGCCACATGGACTCCTATATATAGAAAGGAGGTTTTGTAAATTGTATCATCCAAGAATTGTTCATTTATGTAATGTATTGGAGGTTTCCCCCTCGAAGTGGCTTATTTCTAAGGCGTTGATATCTCTTTTCTTCTATTTTTGGAGCTGGTTACACAACATTTGGTATCGAGAGGTTTGGATTCTGAGGTTTCGGCATTTGCTCCAAATAGGTCATTAATGGAGCTGGCTCTATTATGACTCATGAAGATGAAGAATTGCAACATGATCTATCAAAATTACAAGAGCAAGTGCAACAAATTTCACTCTCGCAAAGAGCAACAAAAAATGAAATGGAAGTTTTGAAGAAAGGCATGGAAGCGAAGATGGACGGTTTAAAGAAAGGCATGGAAGCTAAGATGGATGGCATGGAAGCTGGCATGGAAGCTAATATGGATGACATGAAAGAAAACATGGAAAACAACATGGAAAACATGAAGAATGATCTAAAATCAGACATCGAAGGTTGACAAAGTTGATACAAGAAATGTTTCCTAATGGTGAAAAGATAGTAGAAGAACCTCATGATGAGAACAAAATAAATGTTAATCGTGATTTCATAAACTCTAATGTTGGCGGGAAGAACCACCATATTCCAAAAATGGATATGAGGAAGTTTGATGGAAAATATCCTGTAACATGGATACTACAGATGGAGCAATATTTTGATCTCCATAACGTGAAAAACACACAAAAGGTACGCATTGCAACTTTACATTTAGAACAAAATACATTTGTATGGTATCGATGGCTTTGCTCCCGTAAAAAAATTGTCACTTGGTCAATTTTTACGGAGGAAATAATAGCACATTATGAGGATACAAAGAGCAACATCTTCTTTAGCCAATTGATAAATCTCAAACAAAAGGGTTTAGTGGGGCAGCACATTGAGGACTTCCAAAAATTGAATATAAGGGTAACTGATATTCCATAGGAACACAAGATCGATCTCTTCATAGGCACTTTAAAGGATAACATCCAACATGAAGTTCGCGTTTTGGAACCGGATTCATTGGAGAAGGCATTCAGGTTGGCAAGAAAAGTTGAATGTAAAATAATGGCAACAAGGAAGCCTACCACTCAATTCTATAAAGAAGGAAGTGTTGCTATGCCTAGATTTCCACAACCTACAAGGTTGACACCACAACAATTGGAAGAAAAAAGAGCAAAAGGGCTTTGCTACGGTTGTGATAGCAAATACACTAAAGGTCATAAGTGTGCTGAGAAGAAATTATTTTACATAGATTGTGAAGAGGAAGAAGAAAATGAACAAGAAGAGGATATACACCAGGAACCAGCCCCAGAAGAGGAAGAAATGAATCCGACCATATCGTGTAATGCACTGGCAGGAATTACCACTACTCAAACTCTCAAGATAAAAGGACAAATCAAGAAGAAAAAGGTAATAGTGTTGATTGATTCAGGTAGCACCCATAATTTTATTCATTGTAAGGTAGCCAGGGAATTAAATTGTTTCCTATACCCAGCACCAGAATGTCAAGTGATGGTTGCAAATGGAGGAACTATAAATTGCTTTGGAAAATGCCATAATATCAAGCTAACCATGGGGGAATATGTATTGACTAGTCCAATTCTTTCCATTCCTATGGGAGGTTTTGATGTTGTACTAGGAGTACAATGGTTACAATCTTTGGGGACGGTAGCTTTTAATTTTCAAGAACTTTTCTTGAAATTTTTTTCAGAAGGAAAGGAAGTCGAATTACGGGGTATTGCAGGGAAGCCAGGAAAGATAATAAGCTTTAATGTCATGACAAAGCTTCTAAAGAAAGAACAACGAGGTGTAATTGCACAATTATGCTCACTAGAAGTTCCAACATCAAAATCATCTATTTCTGCAGATCTCCAACAAGTCTTGGACAATCATTCCAAGGTGTTTGAAACTCCCAAAGGACTCCCACCTATTCATGATCATGATCATGCTATTCATTTGATTCCGGGAAGTGTTCCTCCAAACATCAGGCCTTATAGATATCCTTACTTCCAAAAGAGCGAAATTGAACGTATGATTGCAGAAATGTTAGAGGCGGGTATAATTCAACCTAGTCAAAGTTCTTTCTCTGCTCTTGTAGTATTGGTACACAAGAAGGATGGATCATGGCGAATGTGTCCAGATTATAGGGAGCTCAATAAGCTCACCATTAAAGATAAATTTCCCATTCCTGTGATTGATGAATGATCTATAATTGTGAGAACAAAGTATTTCTTATACAGAGATTGAGAGTAGGGGCTTTTACTGGTTATTTCACCTTTACTAGAAAGGATGAAACCAAAAGCTTCTGGCCCACAAACTGGCTCTGCCTAAAGAAATATAATGTAAACACTTAAATAGATCCGATCAATGAAAGTATTTGTTTATGTGAAAATTATTCATTAATCAAAATTTTATGTGTGAATAAGCAAGTTCAAGTATTCTGCAAAGGAGGTAATGTGGTTTGAAGTGAAACTAAGGAGTTGTGTTCACTGTATAAGTCTGATTGGAAAAAGTGTACTTATGAAAAGTTACTATTTAATGAAGAAAAATCTGAAATATAATAGCAAAAATGCACAGCATAACAGTAAGCATTTTTTTAAGTAGTTCACCCCTCTCTTGGGCTACCTCTGCTGGGTCCAAAAGCCTCTAATTAGGCTTTTCCCTCTTTCATTAATGCTCAAATTAAGAATTACACTGTGTGCAAAGCCTCAAAAGGAAAAATTAGTTGCAAATTCAGAAAAAAAGGACTGAAATCAGTATAAATCGACTATTCATTCACCTCCAATGGATGAGTATAGTCCAACACAGCTGATCTTTCACCAAGCCCTGGTGGCTCCACAACCAAAATCGCTGATAAAATCACTGATAGAGCGCTCTGATGGCTCTGAAACCTATCCCAACAGCTCTAGAATGCTTCAATACCCCAAAATCAAAAAAAAAATTCATCCCAAATGGAATTTCCTAGCCAAAGTTATGGCTAACTGAAGTTCGCCCAGTGTCACCTAGAAAAACTCCACTAAATGTGGAGAACTGGAGTTAACTCCAGTAAAAAATGGCAACGACGCTAAATTTAGGGAACCGCCAAAACTGCCGCCGAATTGGAGGGGGCTAAGGGATAAGGCCACATGACCGCGCCCGTCTAAGAAGGTGGTTAAGACTTGAGTTATATGCGGCATATAATAAAGCTAAACCATATAATAAAAAACCGTGCCTGCACCAAGCGCTGTTTCCACGGGACCATGATCTGAGCACGTTGCACGCTGGAACGTTTGTGCCACGGTTCCGAGTGATTGTTCATATGATGGATGGGGCTGGCCCCCTTTCAGGCCCCACCCAAACAACATTAATGTTTAAATAGAAGTGTGTTGCGATACATAACAAGAACCTCCGTCGTGACCCAACGGTCGGGCTGCTCCACTATCATCTCGTCGACCCGGGATCGAATCTGTTCGCGACCAAACAAAATTTTGAATGCCATTTCTGTGTGACCCTTGGGGCCACGTGGCAGACTCTGGGCTGGCCACATGGCGCCCTTTCATTGGCTACCTGTGGAATATTCCATAGAATATTTTGTGGAATATTCCAAAGAATATTCCTAGAATATTCTGTGGAATATTCTTTTTTTAATAAAAATAATTTTTTTATAAAGGCAAATTTGGCCATCTTTTTATTTGAAATTGGCAAACTTCAAAGCTAAATATATTTCTCATACGGCGTCATTTTTCCAGTGTCGTTCGCGTCTACAGGATCATTTTTCTGAGCTCTTTCCAGTCAATCTAGTTTAGACCAATTCTGAGCAACTTCATTTTTGAGCAATTTTCTACAAGAGACTTGATCTCCTGATCACACCTCCAAAATGGGAAGATTTTGGACCCCAAAATCTCTTTGATTACTAAAAATAATGATGTGGAGACTGATTCTCCACTCTTCCACCCTTGAATAACTGAAATCTACCTGATTTCATTAAATGAAGCTTTTGAGAAAATGATAATCTGTCTCTGGAATCAACTGATCGACCATTGCTAATATTGACTGAGTCATGATGCAAATGATTAAAATTTGTAGAAAAAAATTGTAATCTGCAGAAAACAAACTTTTTCTACACTGATCAAACTTCCCAGAAGACTTAAAATAACCTTCACCTTGCAAATTGTTCCCATGGAAAATTCTACCATTCTGAAACCAACTTTTTCCCATGTTGAATTGTGTGTCCTCCTTGCTTGCACTGACTTGATTTGACACTTCATTCTCTGCATTGGCTGACCCAAAAGGTAATTTGTGCAACATAACATCATCTTCTTTCAAAGACAAACTGTTATTAAACTGAGACAAATCATTAGCAACATCATAAAAAGGTGAATGCTCAAAATCTGGTCGTTTCAAAATTAACAAAGTTAGAATTTGACTTGCATTAACCAGTCTTTTCAATTGACTTGCATGGAGTAAAGAAGATTCCAGCTTCTTCTTGTGTGCTCTCACAATTTACTCTTTACCATCTTTGAACAAGTGATACTTGTTTTCATGGCGATGAAAGATAGCCTTCCTGTCAAATAAATAAGGACTTCCCAAAACAATACTTGAGATATCAAGCGACACCACATCAAGTTCCACTGTGTCAATAAAGTGTGCAATTATTGCAAAGCGCAATATGCACTTCCTTGAGACTTGAAAATTAGCATCCTTGCATATCCATCCAAGTGGATAAGGCTTTGAATGTGGAATGGTCTCAAGTTTAAGCTGCTTGACCAAGTCTTCAGATATAAGATTCGCTTGTGACCCACTGTCAAATAGTGTGTCAATTTTGGTATGTTTTGAAATTACCCTCACATGGAAGAGCTCTATCCTCCTCTTTTCTTCATGAGTATCTTTGTGACAATTCAAAGAGTTAGAACTGGGAATTGTGTCTTGCACCACTTCTTTCCCCTTAATGTTCTTTAAAACCATGGCGATGCTTTTTGTCTCATCTCTTGAGTCTGACCCTAAGTCTTGCTCAACTATTGCTACAGTTTTCTCCTTTTCTTTGGTCTTGTTTTTGTTCTTGTATTTTTCTGGTTTCAGTTCAGGATGAAGCTTCCAACAATGATCTTCATCATGACTTGTCTTTGAACAGTTCTTGCAAAATAACTTTCCTTTTTCTTTTCTTGAATTTGCAACTCTCTTCTTTCCTTTGTTTTTGAAATTACTATCCTCATCAAAAGTATTCTTTCCTCTAGCTTCTAAATGCATAGCCTACACACAGACTTCATCTAAGCTGGTAGGATTGAACATTAGAATATTATGTTGCAGATAATTGTGCAAACCTCCTATGTATTTCAACAAGGTGTCTTGACTTTGTAAGTCTACCCCAAGTAGAATTGCTCTCCTTCTAAACTCTTGGGTATAATATTGCACATTTTGACCCTTAAGTTGCCTAAATTTTTTCCAATTCATGATTTCTTTCTAAATATGAGCAAGAGGATAAAACTGTTTCTTAATAGCTGTAATAAAATCATTCCAAGTTAGAGTTATCTTACCATGCTTTTTATTTTCCTCCTTGGTCTTGGCTTCCCACCAAACCAAAGCTGCTCCATCCATTCTCAAAGAGGCTAAGTTGATTTTTGTTTCATCATCATGAAAATTCTGAATCCTTAGATAGACTTCCAACTGTCTAATCCATTTATCCAATTTTTCGGCATTCACATCACCATTAAACATTGACAACTCAAACTTCACATCAAGCTTTAACAAAGAATTTTTAAGAGACGATTTTGTTTTGTGTGATTTATTAACAGAAGTAGAAGAGGATGATGTGGAGGAAGAGGATGACGATGGAGATGGTGGATCACCATTTCCTGCATTCCCTTTCTTAGACTCATCTTTGTATTTCTTTCCTCCTGAATAATCTCCTTCTTCTTTTTGGTTTCTAGATCCTTCTCCAGAAATCCTATCATTTCTCTCCTGGTATAGGATGCTAACCATCTCAGTCATGTCCAAGAAAGCTTTTCTAAAGACTCTTTCTTCTTCCTTGGGATCCATTTCCTCATGTACTTCTCCTTCTCTGGAAGACATGTTTGTGGCTGATTCTAAGGCTAATGACGATGAAATGGAAGGTGGATATAATGGCACTCTAGCCCTCCTTGGTTGAGGATTAACTTGTTCTCTAACCAATTAACCTTCCGTTCTTTTCAATTTCAGCCTATTAAGCATCAAATTTTGTAGAATAACACAATCTTCTTGAAAAAATTTCACAAACTTTTAAGCAAAACCTAGAGCTATGATACCAATCTGATCTGTAATTGTGAGAACAAAGTATTTCTTATACAGAGATTGACAGTAGGGGATTTTACTGGTTATTTCACCTTTACTAGAAATGATGAAACCAGAAGCTTCTGGCCCACAAACTAGCTCTTCCTAAAGAAATATAATGTAAACACTTAAATAGATTCGATCAATGAAAGTATTTGTTTATGTGAAAAGTATTCATTAATCAAAATTTTATGTGTGAATAAGAAAGTTCAAGTATTCTGCAAAGGAATTAATGTGGTTTGAAGTGAAACTAAGAAGTTGTGTTCACTGTATAAGTCTGATTGGGAAAAGTGTACTTATGAAAATTTACTGTTTAATGAAGAAAAATCTGAAATATAACAGCAAAAATGCATAGCATAACAATAAGCATTTGTTTAAGCAGTTCACCCCTCTCTTGGGCTACCTCTCCTGGGTCCGAAAGCCTCTAATTAGGCTTTTCCCCCCTTCATTAATGCTCAAATTAATAATTACACTATGTAGAAAGCCTAAAAAGGAAAAATTAGCTGCAAATTCAGAAACAGAGGACTGAAATCAGTATAAATCGACTATTCATTCACCTCCAATGGATGAGTATAGTCTAACACAGCTGATCTTTCACCAAGCCCTGGTGGCTCCACAACCAAAATCGCTGATAAAATCACTGATAGAGTGCCCTAATGGCTCTGCAACCTATCCCAAAAGCTCCAGAATGCTTTAATACCCCAAAATCAAAAAAAAAATTCCTCCCAAATGGACTTTCCTAGCCAAAGTTATGGCTAACTGAAGTTTGTCCAGTGTCACCTAGAAAAACTCCATTAAATGTGGAGAACTGGAGTTAACTCCAGTTAAAAATGGCGACGACGCTAAATTTAGGGAACCACTGAAACTATTGCCAAATTGGAGGGGGATAAGGGATAAGGCCACATGACCGGGCCCGTCGGAGAAGGTGGTAAAGACTTGAGTTATATGCGGCATATAATAAAGTTAAACCATATAATAAAAAACTATGCCCGCACCAAGCGTTGTTTCCATGGGACCATGACTTGAGCATGTTGCGCACCGGAAGGTTTGTGCCACAGTTCCGAGTGATTGGTCATATGATGGATGGGGCTGGCCCCCTTTCGGGCCCCGCCCAAACAACATTAACATTTAAATAGAAGTCTGTTGCGATACATAACAAGAACCTCCATCGTGACCCAACGGTCAGGCTACTCCACTATCATCCTGCCGACCCAAAATCGAATCCGTCCGCGACCAAACAAACTTTTGAATGCCATTTCCGTGTGACCCTTGGGGCCACGTGGCAGCCTCCGGGCTGGCCACATGGCGCCCTTTAATTGGCCGCCTGCAAAATATTTCACAAAATATTCTATGGAATATTCCACAGAATATTCCCAGAATATTCTGTGGAATACTCTTTTTTTAATAAAAATAATTTTTTTATAAAGTCAAATTTGGCCATCTTTTTATCTGAAATTGGAAAACTTCAAAGCTGAATATCTTTCTCATACGGCGTCAGTTTTCAGTGCCATTCACGTCTATATGATCATTTTTCCAAGCTCTTTCCAGTCGATCTGGTTTGGACCAATTCTGAGAAACTTCATTTTTGAGCATTTTTCTACAAGAGACTTGATCTCCTGATCAATGAATTATTGGATGAATTACATGGAGCAATTTATTTTACCAAGTTGGATCTTCATTCAGGATATCATCAAACTAGAATGAAGACTAAAGATATTCCAAAAACAACATTTCGATCTCATGAGGGTCATTATGAATTTTTGGTCATGCCTTTTGGCCTTACCAATGCACCTTCTACATTTCAAGGGTTGATGAATTCCATTTTCAAACCCTTCCTTAGAAAATTTGTGCTCGTATTTTTTGATGATATACTAATCTATAGCGGGTCTTGGAAGGATCATGTTGACCATCTTGACAGGGTGCTCAAACTATTGCAGGAGAAACAATTATATGCAAAAACATCCAAATGTTTCTTTGGAGTACAAGAGGTGGAATATCTGGGTCATATTGTATCTCACGAGGGTGTTAAAGTAGACCCTAACAAAATTAAAGCCATTAAGGAATGGAAAGTCCCCACAACCATAAAGTAGTTGCAAGGATTTCTTGGGTTAACAGGGTATTATTGCAAGTTTGTTAAGAATTATGGGAGAATAGCGGCACCTCTAACAACATTATTGAAGAAAGATGCATTTTCATGGACTCCTGAAGCAACTAAGGCCTTTGAACATCTTAAAGAGGCAATGTGCCTAGCACCGGTCTTAGCTACGCCAGACTTCAAAAAAACATTTATTGTGGAATGTGATGCCTCAAGAAATGGAATTGGTGATGTTTTAATGTAGGAAGGAAGACATATTGCTTTCGAAAGTCGTCCAATCAAAGGAAAGCATTTACAGAAACCTATTTATCTGTTGTGTAACCAGCTCCAAAAATAGAAGAAAAGAGATATCAACGCCTTACAAATAAGCCACTTCGAGGGGGCAACCTCCAATACATTACATAAATGAACAATTCTTGGATGATACAATTTACAAAACCTCCTTTCTATATATAGGAGTCCATGGGGCCATAATGTAATCCTAGTGGGCCACAATGTAATCCTAGCTGACCTAACAATAATAATTTAAGGGCACAATAATAACAAAATGGGGGTTGCAAGGGTACAATAATAACAATAAGGGGGTTAAAATAACAATAATAAGGGACTATACTAGTGATATAGGGACCTAACATGCCCCTCTCCTTCAAAAAAGTTTTGTCCTCAACGCTTGAGTAGCTCCGGGTGCTTCTGTATAAAATTCTCATCCTCCCATGTAGAATCTTCAGTGGGTAAGTTCTTCCACTTGATGAGATACTCTGAAATTGATCGATTCCGTAGCTATTGAGTTCTTGTTTCCATGACCGCTTCAGGTTCCAATATGATTTTTCCTTCCTCATCAAGTTCTGGCAATATTGTTTGAACTGGAAGATTTTCACCTATAACCTTCTTTAAGCATGAAACATGGAAAATTGGATGCACTCGTGAAGAAGCTGGGAGCTCCAATTTGTATGCCATAGTACCAATATTTTGCAACACCTTGTAAGGACCATAGTACTTTGGCGATAATTTATTATCCTTCTTTGCTTGCTTGAGGGACATTTGTTTGTATGGTTGTAGCCGTAAAAATACCCAATCTCCTACATCAAAACTTCTCTCGCTACGATGTTGATCTGCCTGTTGTTTCATTCGATTTTGTGCCAAATTCGGGTTATCCTTTAAGAGTTGGAGAACTTCTTGCTGATGCTCGATGTGATCTTCCACTGCTTGAACCTTCGAATTTTCCCTTAAAGATGATGTGATCGATGGTGGATGATATCCATAAAGTGCCATAAATGGGGTCATTTTTGCTGCAGTATGGAAGGAAGTGTTATACCACCATTCGGCGAGAGGTAACCACTTGACCCATTGTGTTTGTTTATCAGATACAAAACAACGAAGATATCCTTCCAAACATTTATTTACTATCTCAGTTTGACCATCAGATTGAGGATGATAAGATGAGCTATGAGCTAATTTAGTACCCAAACAAGAAAATAAATCCGTCCAAAAATTTCTCGTAAAAATGGGATCTCTGTCGCTCACAATAACCCTTGAGCTTCCATGTAGCTTTTGAATTCTGTCCACAAATGTAGTAGCAACTGTACTTGCTTTAAATGGATGAGATAATGCACAAAAGTGTGCATACTTGGTAAGTCTATCAACTACCACCATGATGACATTCTTTCCTTCAGACTTAGGTAAACCTGTGATAAAATCCATTGAAATCTCCTCCCAACGCTGACTTGGAATGGATAAAGGTTGTAGAAGTCCGGGGTCTTAATTGTCTCCACTTTATTCTGCTGGCAAACCAAACATTCCGCCACAAACTTTTGAATATCAGATTTAAGGCCATCCCAAAAAAATTCTTTCTTCACCCTGTGGTAAGTTTTTAAAAATCCTGAGTGTCCTCCTAAAGGAGAAGTGTGCAATTCAAAAAGAATCTTTTGTTTTAGTTGGGAATTCTTACAAAGATATAAGCGATCTTTGTACCATAAGGAATCATTTTTCCAACTAAATGTATCAGATGTACTAGGATCTTGCTGCAACTTTTGAATGAGTGTCCATACATCTTTGTCCTTCTTCCATTCATCTCTTGCTTCGGTTATCCAATCCGGTTGAATAATAGAAATGGCACAAAGCAATGCTTCCACCTCTTCATTCTTTCTTGAGAGTGCATCTGCAACAACATTAAGTTTTCCTTTTTTGTAGATTATTTCAAAGTCATAACCCAACATCTTTGTGACCCATTTTTGCTGCTCTTCTGAAGATAGTCTTTGTTCCAAAAAATTTTTAAGACTATCATGATCAGTTTTTACCTTGAAGTGTCTTCCCATTGGGTAAGTTCACCATTTCTTTAGTGCATGCAGTATTGCTAACATTTCCTTCTCATAAATAGGTTTTTGTAAATACTTTCCTTTGATTGGACGACTTTAAAAAGCAATGGGTCTTCCTTCCTGCATTAAAACTGCACCAATTCCATTTCCTGAGGCATCACATTCCACAATAAAGGTTTTTGTGAAGTCTGGCGTAGCTAAGACCGGTGCTGGGCACATTGCCTCTTTAAGATGTTCAAAGGCCTTAGTTGCTTCAGGAGTCCATGAAAATGCATCTTTCTTCAATAATGTTGTTAGAGGTGCTGCTATTCTCCCATAATTCTTAACAAACTTGCGATAATACGCTGTTAACCCGAGAAATCCTCGCAACTTCTTTATGGTTGTGGGGACTTTCCATTCCTTAATGGCTTTAATTTTGTTAGGGTCTACTTTAAAACCCTCGTGAGATACAATATGACCCAGATATTCCACCTCTTGTACTCCAAAGAAACATTTGGATGTTTTTGCATATAATTGTTTCTCCTGCAATAGTTTGAGCACCCTGTCAACATGTTCAACATGATCCTTCCAAAACCTGCTGTAGATTAGTATATCATCAAAAAATACTAGAAAAAAATTTCTAAGGAAGGGTTTGAAAATGGAATTCATCAACCCTTGAAATGTAGAAGGTGCATTGGTAAGGCCAAAAGGCATGACCAAAAATTCATAATGACCCTCATGAGTTCGAAATGCTTTTTTTGGAATATCTTCGGTCTTCATTCTAATTTGATGATATCCTGAACGAAGATCCAACTTGGTAAAATAAATTGCTCCATGTAATTCATCCAATAATTCATCAATCACAGGAATGGGAAATTTGTCTTTAATGGTGAGCTTATTGAACTCCCTATAATCGGACACATTCGCCATGATCCATCCTTCTTGTGTACCAATACTACAGGAGCAGAGAAAGAACTTTGACTAGGTTGAATTATACCCGCCTCTAACATTTCTGCAATCATACGTTCAATTTCGCTCTTTTGGATGTAAGGATATCTATAAGGCCTGATGTTTGGAGGAACACTTCCTGGAATCAAATGAATAGCATGATCATGATCATGAATAGGTGGAAGTCCTTTGGGAGTTTCAAACACCTTGGAATGATTGTCCAAGACTTGTTGGAGATCTGCAGAAATAGATGATTTTGATGTCAGAACTTCTAGTGAGCATAATTGTGTAATTACGCCTCGTTGTTCTTTCTTTAGAAGCTTTGTCATGACATTAGAGCTTATTATCCTTCCTGGCTTCCCTTCAATACCCCGTAATTCGACTTCCTTTCCTTCTGAAAAAATTTTCAAGAAAAGTTCTTGAAAATTAAAAGCTACCGTCCCCAAAGATTGTAACCATTGTACTCCTAGTACAACATCAGCACCTCCCATAGGAATGGAAAGAATTGGAATAGTCAATACATATTCCCCCATGGTTAGCTTGATATTATGACATTTTCCTGAGCAATTTATAGTTCCTCCATTTGCAACCATCACTTGACATTCTGGTGCTGGGTATAGGAAACAATTTAATTCCTTGGCTAACTTACAATGAATAAAATTATGGGTGCTACCTGAATCAATCAACACTATTACCCTTTTCTTCTTGATATTTCCTTCTATCTTGAGAGTTTGAGGAGTGATAATTCCTGCCAGTGCATTACACGATATGGTCGAATTCATTTCTTCCTCTTCTAGGGCTGGTTCCTGGTGTATATCCTCTTCTTGTTCATTTTCTTCTTCTTATTCACAATCTATGTAAAATAATTTATTCTCAGCACACTTATGACCTTTAGTGTATTTGCTATCACAACTATAGAAAAGCCCTTTTGCTCTTTTTTCTTCCAATTTTTGTGGTGTCAACCTTGTAGGTTTTGGAAATCTAGGCATAGAAACACTTCCTTCTTTATAGAATTGAGTGTTAGGCTTCCTTGTTGCCATAATTTTACATTCAACTTTTCTTGCCAACCTGACTGCCTTCTCCAATGAATCAGGTTCCAAAACGCGAACTTCATGTTGGATGTTATCCTTTAAAGTGCCCATGAAGAGATCAATCATGTGTTCCTCTAGAATATTAGTTACCCTTATATTCAATTTTTGGAAGTCCTCAATGTGCTGCCCCACTAAACCCTTTTGTTTGAGCTTTATCAATTGGCTAAAGAAGGTGTTGCTCTTTGTATCCTCATAATGTGCTATCATTTCCTCCGTAAAAATTGACCAAGTGACAATTTTTTTACGGGAGCAAAGCCATTGATACCATACAAATGTATTTTGTTCTAAATGTAAAGTTGCAATACGTACCTTTTGTGTGTTTTGCACATTATGGAGATCAAAATATTGCTCCATATGTAGTATCCATGTTACAGGATCCTTTCCATCAAACTTCCTCATATCCATTTTTGGAATATGGTGGTTCTTCCCTCCAACAGTAGAGTTTATGAAATCACGATTAGCATTTATTTTGTTCTCATCACGAGTTTCCTCTACTATCTTTTCACCATTAGGAAACATTTCTTGTATCAACTTTTTGAAACCTTTGATGTCTACTTTTAGATCCTTCTTCATGTTTTCCATGTTGTCTTTCATTTTTTCATCGATCTTAGCTTCCATGTCATCCATCTTAGCTTCCATGCCCACTTCCATGCCATCCATCTTAGCTTCCAAACCATTCATCTTAGCTTCCATGCCTTTCTTCAAAAATTCCATTTCATTTTTTGTTGTTCTTTGCGAGAGCGAAATTTGTTGTACTTGCTCTTGTAATTTTGATATGTCATGTTGCCATTCTTCGTCTTCATGAGCCATAGTAGAGCCTTATAAAGGCTTAATGGGTGTTGAATTCTTTTTAGGGGCCATTTTAGAATCCAATATTGATATCTATTCTACAATATTCCCTTGGAATCAATTCAACTTGATTCTTCAAACAAGACTTATGCAATTCAGGAAAACAAATACACACCTTTTACTTGCTTTAAGGAGCTCGATATTGAAATTGAATTATCTCTGTAATTGAAAATCTTCAATATTTGAAATTCAGCCCTGTAATAGCCCTTTGAAGCTTATTTTAAATGCCACAGGTCTAATCTAATTTTGATTCTTCAAGACAAAGTTATGTCCAATCTCCCATAATGACCCAATTATGGACTGGTTCAGTAGAGCGAACTTGTACGACTTGCCACGTGTCAATTTTTCGTCCTGTGTCTCTGAAATTGATATCCAAGAAACTAAAGTCCGTGTAATTGCAACCAATTTTTACGACACTCCAATCCGATGCCCAGAGAGAGAGTTATTGAACTTTTCCCACGATCACCTCTTTGAGATGCAATTCAGGAGCCTGAAAAAGCACTACCTTCCACAGATCATATCTCCAAAAATATTGCGAACCAAGCTCTGAAATTTTTTGAAGAATTTCCTCAGGATTTCCGCTTCGCACCATATGAATTTCAGATTTTGAACCTTTGTAGAAAAAACTTTATAGGGGAAATGCCACGATGACCTGTTTAGGAGCCTGAAAAAAGACCTAATTTCCAAAGATCATATCTCCGAAAATATTGTGAACCAAGCTCTGAAATTTTTAGAAAATATTCCTCAGGATTTTGGCTTCGCACCCTAAAAAATTCAGCTTCTGAAACTTCATAGAAACAAAGATACAGCAAAAATTCCACGATGACCTGTTTGGAGCAGCGAAACCCTAGAATCCAAAGCTCTGATACCAAATGTTGTGTAACCAGCTCCAAAAATAGAAAAAAAGAGATATAAACACCTTAGAAATAAGCCACTTCGAGGGGGAAACCTCCAATACATTACATAAATGAACAATTCTTGGATGATACAATTTACAAAACCTCCTTTCTATATATAGGAGTCCATGGGGCCATAATGTAATCCTAGTGGGCCACAATGTAATCCTAGCCGACCTAACAATAATAATTTAAGGGCACAATAATAAAAAAAATGGGGGCTACAAGGGTACAATAATAAAAATAAGGGGGTTACACTAACAATAATAAGGGACTATACTAGTGATATAGGGACCTAACATTATCAAAAGGAAATGTTAGCAATACTGCATGCACTAAAGAAATGGAGAACTTACCTAATGGGAAGACACTTCAAGGTAAAAACTGATCATGATATTCTTAAACACTTTTTGGAACAAAGACTATCTTCAGAAGAGCAGCAAAAATGGGTCACAAAGATGTTGGGTTATGACTTTGAAATAATCTACAAAAAAGGAAAGCTTAATGTTGTTGTGGATGCACTCTCAAGAAAGAATGAAGAGGTGGAAGCATTGCTTTGTGCCATTTCTATTATCCAACCAGATTGGATAACCGAAGCAAGAGATGAATGGAAGAAGAAAAAAGATGTATGGACACTCATTCAAAAGTTGCAGCAAGATCCTAGTACATCTGATACATTTAGTTGGAAAAATGATTCCTTATGGTACAAAGATCGCTTATATCTTTGTAAGAATTCCCAACTAAAACAAAATATTCTTCTGGAATTGCACACTTCTCCTTTAGGAGGACACTCGGGATTTTAAAAAACTTACCACAGGGTGAAGAAAGAATTTTTTTGGGATGGCCTTAAATCTGATATTCAAAAGTTTGTGGCGGAATGTTTGGTTTGCCAGCAGAATAAAGTGGAAACAATTAAGACCCCGGGACTTCTACAACCTTTATCCATTCCAAGTCAACGTTGGGAGGAGATTTCAATGGATTTTATCACGGGTTTACCTAAGTCTGAAGGAAAGAGTGTCATCATGGTGGTAGTTGATAGACTTACCAAGTATGCACACTTTTGTGCATTATCTCATCCATTTAAAGTAAGTACAGTTGCTACTACATTTATGGACAGAATTCAAAAGCTACATGGAAGCCAAAGGGTTATTGTGAGCGACAGAGATCCCATTTTTACTGGAAATTTTTGGACGGAGTTATTTTCTTGTTTGGGTACTCAATTAGCTCATAGCTCATCTTATCATTCTCAATCTGATGGTCAAACTGAGATAGTAAATAAATGTTTGGAAGGATATCTTCGTTGTTTTGTATCTGATAAACAAACACAATGGGTCAAGTGGTTACCACTCGTTGAATGGTGGTATAACACTTCCTTCCATACTGCATCAAAAATGACCCCATTTATGGCACTTTATGGATATCATCCACCATCCATCACATCATCTTTAGGGGAAAATTCGAAGGTTCAAGCAGTGGAAGATCACATCGAGCATCAGCAAGAAGTTCTCCAACTCTTAAAGGATAACCTGAATTTGGCACAAAATCGAATGAAACAACAGGCAGATCAACATCGCAGCGAGAGAAGTTTTGAAGTAGGAGATTGGGTATTTTTACGGCTACAACCATATAAACAAATGTCCCTCAAGCAAGCTAAGAAGGATAATAAATTATCGCCAAAGTACTATGGTCCTTACAAGGTGTTGCAAAAGATTGGTACTATGGCATACAAATTGGAGCTTCCTGCTTCTTCACGAGTGCATCTATTTTTCCATGTTTCATGCTTAAAGAAGGTTATAGGTGAAAATCTTCCAGTTCAAACAATATTGCCAGAACTTGATGAGGAAGGAAAAATCATATTGGAACCTGAAGCGGTCACGGAAACAAGAACTAGACAACTACGAAATCGATCAATTTCAGAGTATCTCATCAAGTGGAAGAACTTACCCACTGAAGATTCTACATGGGAGGATGAGAATTTTATACAGAAGCACCCAGAGCTACTCAAGCGTTGAGGACAACACTTTTTTGAAGGAGAGGGGCATGTTAGGTCCCTATATTACTAGTATAGTCCATTATTGTTATTAGTGTAACCCCCTTATTGTTATTATTGTACCCTTGTAACCCCCATTTTGTTATTATTGTGCCCTTAAATTATTATTGTTAGGTCGGCTAGGATTACATTGTGGCCCACTAGGATTACATTATGGCCACATGGACTCCTATATATAGAAAGGAGGTTTTGTAAATTGTATCATCCCAGAATTGTTCATTTATGTAATGTATTGGAGGTTTCCCCCTCGAAGTGGCTTATTTCTAAGGCGTTGATATCTCTTTTCTTCTACTTTTGGAGCTGGTTACACAACAAAAGCTGATCTTCCAATTCCATATGATCAAGGAAATTTTCTGATCAATGCCTTCAAATTTTCTATCCATCAAGAGTCTAATATGCTTAATCTTAAATATTATAAAACCAGTGGTACTAACGATGTTTTCATTAATACATATGATGATAATGGTGCATACCTACCTCTCTATTTTTCCAAGCCACACAAATTTGATGATCCATCATACAAAATTTCAGAGACCTATCAGGAAGTTGAGGCACTTTAGCCCCTGTTAATGGTTATGTCAGATTATCGCAATCCTAATGAGACCTCTGAAATAAGTTGGATCTAGTTTTTCATGCATAATTATTTCCTTAACATTCATCCATTTGTTGTGATCTCATTATTAAAGGACTTTTAATGTTTCCAAGTTAATCTCTTAATCCTCAAGATAGACTTTCTAATCAGATAAATGGTTTTTGTTTGGTTAGTCCCTTTTCACTTGAATCTCATATATTAAACCAAGGGTTGGAGATCATACATTTCACAAATTCTTACATTTTCAAAGCCTGTCATTCTGATTATAAAGATAAAGGTCATTTTAGGTTGGAGGATTTCTCTTTATCAAACTCTTCTGAGATTGTTCATCTTATTATCCATCTTATTTATCTCATGAAGTTAATCATATTTCTCGCACAAACTCTCTCCTTGAATTCTAGAAAATTCTTGTCATTCGATGGACCAAAACCCTTGTATTGACACAAATATTGGGGTTCATTTGGCACATGTTTCCAATATGTTGTCAACTCAGTATCCTAATTGGTTCCATGGATTTATGATGTCAATAATTGTTTTTAATTCCCTAAGATTTCACATTGTTGGTCCTACATGTAATTGTATACGAAGGGAATCGATAGAGAATCGAGAACCTTATGTGTTAATATACCAATATGATCATAATACTAAATATTCTCTTTGTGATTCAAATGTATTAACTGAAAATTTATTTTCTCATGAATCTCATGGCTTTCAAGTTGGTTGTTTTGAATATCCATATCCAATCATTGAATGGTTAGATAATCCTACTTGGAAATCTCCTATGCTAATAATAAGATTATGTTGATCGGTGGTTGTCATTGATGCCAACCCAAGCAGCACCAGGGGCTACCCCGATCTTGCATGGGAATTTTGACCTACAAAATTACTATATTCCAAGTCAAGAATATTTTTTATGGTTTCTACTTGTCGATATGTTTCAGTTGATATATGGCTCACCATGTAATTCTTAATGGTTTGAGATATATTCATGTTTGAAGTTAGTAACCCCAGTTAGTGGGCTAAAACCCCATGGGGTTGTGGCATGACACTAATAATTGGTTGTGATCATTGAATAGTCAATAATTAATAATTTTTAAGCTCCTAAAATCCCTCCCACGTTCACTTGTTGAAGACCCTCTCAACCTACGACTTTATATAGATTGTGATCCTCATATCCTCCTCATGTAGGGATTTCACTACTTGAAACAGGTCATCGTGGAATTTTTGCTATAATTATTTTTCTACAAATATTAATAAGATTAAATTTTAATCACGCAAAGACATAATCCTGAGGAAGTTCGGGTAAAAATTTCAGATCATGGTTTGCAATATTTTTGGAGATATGATCTGTGGAAGTTAGGGTGTTTTCAGGCTCTCGAAATTCATCTCAAAGAGGTGACCTTGGGAAAATCATCATATCCCTCTCCCTAAGCATCGAATTGGAATTATGTAAAAAGTGGCAGATAATGCATGGATCTTATTTTTCCGTATATCAATTTCAGAGCCGAAGGAGGAAGAAATGACCTGTGGAATGTCATACAAGTTCGCTCTACTGAACTAGTCTATAATTAGGTCATTGTGAGAGATTGGACATAAATTTATCTTGAAGAATCCAAATTGGGTCAGACCTATGGAATTGGAAAGAAGACTTAGAGGGCTACTATCAGACCGAAAATCACATATCGGGGATCTGAAACAGCAGAGATACATTAGATTCAATATCGAGCTCCTAGAAGGCAAGCAAAAGCTAGATCATGTGCTCTCAAGGGATGCAAATGACCAAACTTTCTAGGGCAGAAAGGCAAAGCATGGCGCAGAAAAATGATGCAGAAGAGGTAAGATCCTGGTAAGTATATTATGTATATGAATGTTCATCTCTTAATTGTATTAGGTTCTTTGTATTCTAATTTGTTTTTTTGTTTAGCACTGACATATGCTCTGCATGATGAGGTAATTTTTTCTATTATCATGCCATGGGTATTTCCTTGAAGACTTTTTGTAGGTATTATATATTCATCAAGACAAGACTCTGATAGGGTCCCGTGATTTAGTTGATTGGCAAGCCAAATGACAACGTAACATCAAACCAATATTTTGAGCCCGAGGACCTAGCCTTCCTGGACCAAGAGAGGGCTCTCTCTATTTATGTAAGGGATATCTGTGTGTTTTCTTATTGTGTTCTGATTTTAGGCTAGTTATGATGTAGGTTTTTTTGGTTTTGGTTTTTAGGTTGTGAGGGATGAAATTGATCAAAGATATAAGATAGGTAAAAAGATGTCAGATCAACTGGGCTATGGGGCTAAAGAGGTCAAGAAATCTATCAGATGGTGATACAAGGTTGTTGAAGGGCCGATTTAATTCGAGGTAAAATGGATCTTTGGGAAAAATGGAGTAAGATGGACATCAAGTTTGTGAATAACAAAGGATTTCAAGCACAAATAGTTTAAAAGCTGACATAAACATGGTAGGGAAAACCATTAATCATGAGAAATGTAACTATAAGCTAATCAATACATAGAAATAAACATTCAAGCCATGCATAGAGATATATAACTCTCTAACTTTGGGAAATGGCTATCAAACTTTGGGGAAATACACTTAAGATAGACAAACAACTCAAATCACTATGCCAGAATGCCTAAACACAGTACTTCAAGTTATTGGGCACTTTGAAAACAAGATTGCATAGTCTTAGGCAAAGGGAAAGATCAGAACAAGACCTCCTTGGTTCAACAAATGAAAATCTAATCAGTCAAAGAGAAATTTCATGGATGGAGCTATGGCTAGCCATGAGTAAGCAGGGCATACCATAAATCATACTTAGCATGCATAAAACCATGAATGAAACAAGCAACAATATCCTTAAGTTATTAAAGAGAAATCAAGAATTCTTTAATATGACTAAGAATGAAGAAAACATGGAAGCTATGAAGAAACAGGAAATTTGAGGTGCCTCCAAGGGCATGTCTCAAATTTTTTCTCTACTATCCTATAGCAAGCAAGAACATGGATTTATGAATGAAAACTAGAAAACAAAACAGAGAGAGAGACACTATACCATTCTACCAAGTCATGGAATCCAACAACAATCCTCTTTCATCATCCAAGAACATCCAAGAAACTATCCAAAAGCATGAGACAAGTATTTCTTCCAAAGCTTATATGACCATATATTGCTTCTATTCATCAAGTTTAGCTTTGTTTACAATGAAAGCCTTTGAAATATATAGGCCAAAGTGAGGAAAACCTCTTAGTTCAACTTGCAATCTCATAGGCCTATCCAAAATATCTTATTTTGTCCTTGAGGCTTTGCAAAGCCCAAGGCACAAAATATCTCATAAAATATCTAAAAAATGCTAAAAGAGGGAAATAAATTTACTTTTTATAAATTCTCATGTACAAAAATAGCTAAACGCACATGAGGAAAAAACAATTTTGAAAGGTTCAATTTTTACAAAAATACTCAAAAAATACATCAGCAAAAGGTCCCCTGACTTGCCGATAACTTTTGGAAGCCTTCCCGATGTTGAAATGAGGCTCATGATAGCTTGATGGAAAGATCTGAGTGTCTACTTTCTGAAAATATTTATTTTTCTCCCAACTGACCACCAGAATTCCTCCAAAAATAGGCTTGTGTGTAAAAACCCAAAAAATAAGCCTTGCTGATAAACGGGGCAGAGTGTAGAAAAAGCGAGTGTTTTTCACCATTTTTGGGGAGCAAATGATCTTCAAATTTTTTGAAAATCATTGAGTATGTGCCCCTAAAAATATGGAATCCAATGATACCATTCTCATCATTTGATGATGCCCCAAACTGAAATGGCGAGGCCTATGAGTTTTGGCCAAAAACCCAAAAATGACAAAAAACCAAAATATGTCGAATTTCGCCCAAAATTGGTGAGCATGACCCCCAAGGGTTTTCAGCAACATTTTTTGAAGAAAAGGCCAAAATTTGGAGTCTTGAGGTGTCTTTCCTCAACTTTTGTGCAGGGCGCTTCCCCTTAGCCTCCTTCAGTTTTTCTTGAGCAGCCTTCAACTTCCGCCGGGAAAACTGATTGAGCTTTTTATAATGCCCAGTCATCCTCCGTTGAAGGTCCAAGTCCCTGTTTGCCTTCTCCAATTTCTTCTCCAAGTGATCATTAACCCTCTCAAGCCATGTTTAATGTTGATTGTTCTCTATCTCTTGTTCGAACAATTCAGTGAGAGGGGTATACTGGAGAAGGGCATCTTCTTCTTCTTTTTGTTTCTAAAGGGCCTTTTTTAACCCCATCGTTCTTGGCCTCTTATTCCTTGCCATTCTCTTTTCTTTCGGTGGCTATTCTAGTACTCTTCCTCTTGGGAAATTCGACCACAGGCTTCTTTGGCAATTTTCCCTTGCTTTGGAGGGCCCTAGTTACATTTTGAGTTACAACTCTAGGCACCCTTTTCTTTTCTATCCGGGGCTTGGCGACTTTCGGAGAAGAGAGCATGGCCCCTTGCCTAGGAGAGGCAGCTAGCATATGCTCCATGGGATCTTTACCCTTGTCACTTTGCCCCTCACTTTTGCCACTATCTTGGAGTTCTTTATGGATGCCTTGGCTGTCCTTTTGCACTTCCCTTTGAGGGTTGTCCTCCTCACTGTGCTACAACTTTTTATCCTACTGCCCCTCTTCTTCTTGAGTTTGTTGTTCCTCTTGAGGAGGTTTCTGTTCTTCATCCTGAGGCTACCTCTGCTCATACTAATGTAGTTGTTGTGTATCATCTTTTAGCTGCCCCTGTTCATCACTTTCATGCCCTTGTTCATCACCTTCATGCTGCTCTTGTTCGGCACTTTCATGCTGCTCCTGTTCAGCACTTTCATGCCCTTGTTCATCACCTTCATGCTACTCTTGTTCAACACTTTCATGCTGCTCCTGTTCAACACTTTCATGCCCTTGCTGTTCTGTCTCACTGTGATGTTGCTGTGTATCATCTTCTTGCAGCCCCTGTTGCTTCTCAGCATCACTTTCCTCTTCTTGCTCATGTCCTTCTTCCTCATCATGGTCATGCTCTTCTCCTTCTTCAGGCTCCTTTTTTTGTTCTGTAGTAAACTTGAGCTTTTTGGGAATAGGTATGCTAGAAGAAGGTGAAGGATGGTGAGTAGGAGGTGTAGGGGATGTATGGACTGGAGGGACAGTGGAGAAATCTGGATGGGTGATGAAAGTATCCCAATAGACCTCCCTCTTTTCACGTTAATGAAGAATGATGACTTTGATGAGAGAGTGATGGAAGAGGCAAGCTATTTGCTGTGAAGGAGGCTTCTTATGAACAGTGGAGGCCATTTTCTCAATGCTCCTGTGTAAGAAGAAAGGAAGGTTTAGCAACTTGTCCTTTGTGATATGCATGAGCAGTCGAATGTGATAAGCATAGACTCAGGAGAAACTTCCCTGACAAGTGAAGTATTTCATGATGATCTTCATGAGGGGGCCGTAGCTAGTCAAAAGATATGAGAAGGGGAAAATGGAAGGACATGAATCTCTGTGCTCGGAATTTAGAAAGGGCTTGTAATCTTCTGAGTCCAAGTGGCTTTGTTTAAACCACTTCTCTCCAATATAAGGGATTTAAGTGGCCTTGGAGATGGACCTTGGAGAGAATTTGAAGTCTAGGCCTGCCAGCTAGAAATGCTTGTCTTGAAACCTCAAAGCGCAAAGATGTGTCAAAGGAGAAAAGCTCTTCACCTCTTTCACTCTTTGAAAAAAATCTAAACATCCAACCTCATGGAAATTGAACAAGACTGAAGGATGGGCATTCACTTCTTCAATGGAAATAGGCTCAAATCTCTTATGCAATCCACTCCTACTGTCCTGCCTGGGAGGCATCTTGTTTTGAATGCTCTCTGCAACACCAAGCTGCCTCAAAATGGTTTTTTAAAGGCTTTCTCAAACACAAATATTTCTTCTTTGTTAGTCACTATTTGACCAAGGAAGATCTCTTCAAATGCTACGTGAAATGATTCTTTAACAAAAAACCTCATGTTCCTTACAAAACACTATCTGTCTCCCTTTGTATGCCAATCAACCAAAAGTTATCAAAATAACAAGCACATAGTGAAAATGTTACCGTGGTTGGGTAAGTTTACAAGGATCCTTTATGCTTTGATAAAAACAAGACAACCTTCTATTTAGACAAAGGAAAAACACTCTTCCCAACCAAAAACACCGTCCTTGTATTCACTATTTATCACACACAGTTAGAGAAAACACCTTTAGACTGAGTTAAATATTTTTCACCACAATTTGTTTTATGGGATCAAAATAAGGTAGCAATAATCTCACTGTTTCACTTATTCGAAAGGAGACATTCTCTGAAGGTGACAAGGCATTCGAACTAAGACTACTGCTTTCAACATAGGCTCATTTATGTCACCTCACCATCACTGTGCTTTCATTAAAACCACTGCTTTACCTTTTAACAATGTTTTCACCATACACATGGTTGACAGAGGTTAGCTTTTCCCTATCATAGTTAGGGCACCTCCAACAATTTGACAAAACCTCTACTATTGTGTATATTTTAACTTGCAGTTTTATGTTTTAGCACTGTTTTGAGGGCAGTTTTTAGGCCTTTTGACATCGACATAAACACTCCACTTTCATTATGTCAATCTTCTTCAAACTATTTACCCTAACACACCTTGATTTACACCAGGAGTTTCATTTTTTTTCCACCATTTAGTCTTGACAAACCATAGCATTGATCACCCTCTTTAGAAAGTTGAATATACCAAGGAGGCAAATGAAATACCTCGAAGATCGATGGTGGCCTTTGCTTCAAGAGTTGAGCAGCTTCAAGACTTGTTGAAGGCGTTTTGAGTGTTTAAAATATGTGTGGCACGTTGAACTGGGAAGGCGCCGCACAATAGAAAAGGAGTCGGGTCGATGATGGGCAGTCGTGATCGGCGCCTATAGGCGCGCCGCGCGCTGCTACAGGTGCTCCGCGCAAAATACAACCTCTGTGTAAAAACACTCCTAAACGTGCTACACAATTTTCCAGGCACGCCGCACAATCTCCAAGCTTTAAACTTTGCAAATTTTTGCTCAAGAAATTCTTCTTCGGTCCAGTGAACAGCTAAGAGGAGTTGTTTGCGTTTTGAAATGCAAAATAGATACGGGCAACGGTCTTTAACTCCTTTTGAAAGTGAACAAGTCAATCACCCTTGAGTTTGATTTGTGAGGGTTTTGAAGGCTTCTTTCTTTAAAACAAATGCCTTTGTTCATAATGAAAAAACAAAAATGACTTTGAATGTGCTATAAGGGGCCCACATTTTAAATAACGTTGGTAAAAATGTTGTGCATGCTATCTAGACAGTTTTGATAGATACGACCCTTTCCACTTATAAGAAAATCATTCAAGGGCCAAAATCCTTTCACTTTTTGCCTATTAAAGGGAAAAATGTCTTTCCTCTGCTTATATCTGCTTGTTAGAGGGAAACCTGGCTCAAAGCCATATAGTGACTGTAGATGCATTCTCCAAATTACTTTTCTCTTTGACTGTGGGTGAGTCCTAGTTGTATTCACGTAGGCTTTACCATCATCTGTCCATCAAAAGGGAACTTCTTTTAAAAACCTCTCCTTTACTCAAAATACAACAGTAAGGTATCTTTGACCTATTTTTATAAGGAACAGGCCTTCATTTGTAACAGTGGCATGCTTTATTGGTTTTGAATGTTGTTCCAGAACCTGAAACACATGCCATAATTCTTCTTGCACATTTATGAACCTATGTGTTTAGTTGCAATGCCTCTTTGGGAAAACTAAGCTCAAATTGCCTTCTTGTTCACTATGATGAGTTATTGAAAGAAAATTCCTTATGAACATGAAGAACATAACTTTTTTTAAAAGAAATCATCACATTTTGGCCTGTGTCTAACCCATCTCTCAACCTCAGCAAGGTTGTTTCATGTTGGCTCCAGACTGCCTTTCGAAAGAAACTCTGATAAGAGATAAGACCAACCTCTAGGATTATTATAGTATCCCTGCTTTCTCTTTGTTTTTTAACACCATCTCTCTGTTCAGAAGCCTTCAACTATCTCCTACTGTTCTTAAAATTTGTCTCTCAGTTAGTGAAAATCCTAAAGTCAATCACTGTCCCTGGTCCTCTGCTTATAGATGAAGGAGACCTATTTTTTGACAGATGCCTAGTTTCTTTTCAACCTCTGTCTCAACCAAATGAGAATTTTTGATGAATATACTGATAGTGGTTTCCTTTATTCATGATGGCAGAAGTTAGTTTAAGACCAAGACTCCTTTGGCCAACTGCTTAATAATATTTCTTCATTGAAAATAACCTATTAGCTTCACATTGGATTTTAATAGCAGTGAAACTCATGCAAACAATTTTTTTTTAAAACACCACTACTTTTCCTTTGCTTTTAATACCATATTATTTCAGAAACCCTCAGTTGTTGTCTCTTGGTACCCAAAAATTGCCTTACAGTCAGTGAAATTCTTAAAATCAAACTTTATCCTTGGCCCTATGCTTATAGATGAAGGAGGCACTCTCAGTCTTCAACCCTCTACTTATAAAATGAAGGAGGTTTTCTCAGTCCTCAAATATTCTTCTTATAGTTGAAGGAGGTTTTTTTTAGTGATGCCATTTCATCAGCTTTTAACAGTGTTATTTTTCCTTTCACTGCCTTTTCATACTTGAGAAAATGAAGAATGAAAAATTGATAATAGTTAAGATGGGCACTTCTCTGAGACATGTAATTCTGATTTTAAAATATCTTTGTGCCTCTTTAGAAATCACAAGCAGTTTGGTTATTATTTGCAAAGCACTTCTTGTCATTCATAATTTACTAACCTTTGACTGTGATCGCAGAAGCTTAATGAAACAAATCTCTGCCCTGTAGCTACATCCCAGGCTCAAAATCACATGAGAAGCAGCTGTCTTATCATGTTGAGCCAAATACTGTCTTCTGGGATGCTGGTACACTTCTTCTCTTGAAGGATCCATTGAAAAACTGTAAAACCACCTAATATCAGTTTGACCTAGGGCATGTGCATTGCTGAGACTTTAGGGCTTGTTAGTGGCGCGACTTAATGTTGTAACCAACTTTATTTGTAGAATGGGAAGGTCGGTTATGATTGGTTTGTAGCAGATAGAGGTTCTTTAGCTTTAGGATAGTTTGCCAAGGGAGAAATGCCTAAAGCACCACTACCTAACTTAGGGGAGACTTCTTTGGACAGATTAGGATTGTTTTCTTTGGAGCTGATGGAAAAGCTAGTATGGCTGAGGCTAGATAGGGCTTTATAATGAGGTGTCATCTCGTCATGGGCGTATTGAAAAGGTAGGAGGGCAAAAAATGTTTATGGGTGTTTTCCAGCTGGCAAACTTGACAATTTTTTAGATTAGCTGCTAGAAAACTTGGTTGTTACAACTAGTCATCACCAACAAGTGAAAAATACTGATGACTAACAATGGCTCCATTTGGGGAGGGTAGCTCCTTTTCAAGAGGTGTCCAGAATTTCATATCTATGGCTTATGAAGACCAGTGCCTTATCCATTGGCGCAAATTTCATTCTTCCTTGATGCTATTTCTGAAATTTGGCAGTATGATTAGCATCAATGATATTTCTACCTACCCCATTATCTTTCCTAACATTTTTTCTTCCTTTGGGTGAATTTTGATGCAGGTTAACCCTGCAAACCCAGAATCTCACTCCAAGACTATGCATATATAAATGTTTCTCCAAATCTTTGGAAAATAAGACTTCAATCTGGCAATTTCACAACTATCACTTGCAAAAGATTTACAAACAGATGGTTCAAAAACCGCAACCCAACAATCTTCTTCAGAGGTTTCAAATAGCATTAAAAACCTCTTATAAAAAGTCTCATAAAGACTTTAACCAACCATCAGTTTCATTGTTTAATTTCCAGGCTTTTATAATTTAAAACCCCCAATGCTTCTCATTTAGTCATGCGCTCAATTCTCATATGTTTTCCAATTGACATTAAACATATTACATTTGGTTTAAATCTCAAAACATCAAACTGGCTCATGAAGTTTTAATTTCATTTAACATTTTAACCCAATTCCATGAGTTGTAATGCAGTTCTATTCCCCTTCAATTGCGTGTCATAACTTTCCAAAGTTCACAAGATATACATGCCATGTCAATATCCACAAAACTTTAGGATTCCACCACCAATTTTCTCCATCCTGCACTCGGTTTTACTACGACTTCTGATTGCTTGAAGTCGGATTTCAATCTGCATTTTAACGCTGCATTCCAACAACTTTTGACAGGCTCAAGCTGGCAATTCATACCACTGCACATCGATTTCATGCATCACAACATCAATGAAGTTTTATATGAAACTTCATGCAAGCACCACCATACCTTAATCTGTTCGATCTGTATCAATTTATGGCCTGCGCCTTCATGCATTCAACTATACAATGTGGTTTTAATGAATTGTATCAGCAATGTGCACCTCACGCGCTTTTCCATTTCCATCGTTTTGTCTTAATGCCTCTGCCACTCAACATGTCGTTTTCATTCATGCTCCACCTGCAATTTTTACTCAACACAAAACCTTCAACGCTAATAAAAATCTATCACCATACATAAAACATGGAATCGGTCCACAATTCGATCTGGCATTATAAACAGATTTTATCAAGCAAACTTATACAATTTTAAAACTGCCCAATTGATTTCTATTCGATTGCATACCACTCAATCCTGAAAGCTGCGTTCATCCTGAAAGCTGCGTTCTTATTAACTTGGCTTTAAAAATCGATACATAATGGACTGAGTTTTCTTTAAAAAGTCTGTGCCTTTCATGTAATTAAGCCATAAGAATTCACCGCCTCAACAAACCTTTCAGATTCAAAATCAAACTAATCGATTTTAACATTCTGACAACCAGAGTTTTAATCTCTATTAATTAAATCCTTGGTCTTGCAACTGTTATACCAGATATCCAATATCTGAAGGTCGATTTCAGTACTGACCTCAAAGGCTCACTATTAATTATCGACCATTGTTTGCAAAAACTCTGTTCCATATAGAACTTGCGCCTTTCCATGATTCCACTTACAATCAGTTCCAGCAATTGTGTCAACATTTATTTCGTTATTATTTCCAGTTCGGTGTTAGAATGCATTCTCAATACAACTCCAATTACAGAAAATATACACCTACTCAATAAATCGAAACACACAATTCTGAAAACAATTTTCACATTAATAATGAAAATACTTACAAACTTCATCTTTGCCAGATATTCAACATTAATGGCCTTCCAATTGCCGGAGGCTTATAAAATTTGGTTGTCCAAGCCTCACCTCTCCTCTCTATTCTATTCTACCTGATCTCTTTTTTCCTTTGAGGCATATCAATTTATACAAATTCAAAATGATCTAATTTGAGTTCAATCCCTTTAATATCTCAACAAATCCCCAAATATCTCAACACCCTTAAAGTCTAGATCTCTATCCCTAAAACCTTGAAACTAAATCTATCTTAGGCTTCCTAATTATCTCTTAGATATCTCTCATCTAATTTCTCTCATGTTTTCCAGTTGTTTGGAAACATTTACAAATTCTCACAAATAATTAATCACTCAAAATAATATTAATATTTACATGAAATTAATAAATTCTGAAAAAAATGAGACCCCTAGGTTTAATAAAAATACAAGGTATTTTTCCGAGCTAATGCTCCCGCATCAGAATCCCAAGGTTGAAAATGATCATGATCTCTTGATCATGCATTTTAAATCTTCGTCCGCCTGGATCCCACACTTTGTTCTGCAAGTTAATATCTGTTGTTTGCTTCTTTTCTCCAGGTCTCCATATCTTATGCTGTCTTGCTCCACTCGCTACACTTTCACAATCTGTCTCTGTCTTAATTTTGCTACTGCTGCTGCTTCTCTTCCTCTTTCCTTCTGATATCTTCCTCTGAGATACTTTCATCATGATTCTTTTAATTAATTCAATTTCTCGGTCCAATAATTCGTCATATTGCTGATTTCTTGATGCCTGCTGAGCTAAGACGGCTTGCTCAGTTCTTACTCCTATGCTTGTTTCCGTTCTTACTTCTATGTTTTCTTTTGTTCTTACTGCCTCCAAATCATCCATACCCTCTTGTTTTCTGAAACAGAAAACTTCTTCTATGCTTTCTTCTATCAGCAACTTACTGGACTGGTACATTGTGTACTCCAATTGAGATTCTCCCTGCATTGAATTTCGACTATTCAACATCATTTCCAGCAACATAACATCCTCATCCCATGGATTAGAAATTTCCACAAAATTCTCGTCTTTCTCCTTCATTTGACTGCTCAACTGAGTCAAATGTTTTCCATCACCTGCAACAATACCTGCATTCACAAAACACTTGTTAAAACAAAAATCATAAGGCATCAATGCCTTACTTCCCTCTTCCAGCACCTCAGTATGCTATTCTAAGTTTTCCTCCATTATTAGCACATCAGTATGCTGATCCAAACTTGTCAAAGAATTCTCTGAAGAATTCTCAAGACTATCAACCAGTTCTGTCTCCAGGATGTATTTCTTCTCTCGTTCACTGTACTGAACTCTTTCTTCTGTCATCTCTCTGTCATACTATGAATTCGCCAACAAATATTCCAACAATGCAATTTCTCTGTGGCATTGTTGAAGCATATCACCATCACTTACAGTCCCTGCATGCATGCACAACTTGTCATTTTGAAAACTAAAAGTTTCAACAGTCTCAACTGTTGGTTTATATACTAGCTCTTCAAGCTGATCCTCTTCTTCATTCACATGAACTTCTTCTTGTACTGTAACAGCTTCAAGTACAAACACATCACTGCTTTCTTCTTCAGAGTATTTATCTCCTGAAATATTCTTTTCCATACTTATGATAGCTTCACAAGATTGCGCATCCTCCTCTGTAAAACCTGTAATCACATGACAATTGTCAGCTACAAAAATACACGGTTCTACATTTTCCAGCTGATCTGGATCTGCCCAATAGTTCAGGAAATCATCAATGATATCCTCTTCTGTTTCACCAATGGAAACCTCTAATTTCAACTCAGTTGCCTGAGTTCTTCATGTCTCAACTGTATATCCATCATCTGCTCGAGCTTCCTCAGCTCTTCTGTTAACTGCATGTTTATCTGTCGATCTCTTTTCTATTGTAGTTTCTGCCACTTCACTGTCTTTCTCATGGTCCAACCACGTCTCTGGTTTCTCACATTTTCCTGTAAAAATTCCTTCAATAACTCGAGATGAATCGCGATCTCAAATTTCTCTTTCTCATACTCTTCATTAGTCCACTACTTCAATATGCCATTTTCCTTGGCATCTTTCTCCCTCATTCTACTGTGGCCTCTTTCTGAACCTCTGCTCTCTCCTTTATGAATTTCAGTAATCATCTCCTTCGCCATGAGTTTCACACCCATGAGTTGCACCAAGCCTCTGCAACAGTAAACTCTTCTGCTGCCACTTACCTCACCAATCCCTTCCTCCGGATCTGGTCTTTCGGTAATCACTAGTCCTTTGTTAGAACCTTTCGAGCATTTCTCCACTACTCCTTCAGGATTCTCTCATCTGCAACTTCATTCAACCTCTGTTGAATCTTCAGGTTCTGCCACATTCACCTAGAATCCCCTGCTGGACTCCTTCATCACTGCACTCCAGCGGTGATCTGCTTCTTCCTGCTGAGATTTCTTCACTATGCCTGCAACCAAATTCTGCAAACAGTCTTCAAACCAGAGTTAAATATCAACTGCAAACTCACCTTTCAAGATCCTGTTGATCTCGATTTCACTTCTTCAACTGCACTAGCATATCTGTGCTGCAATCTTCATTAGCTTCAAAACCAGATATTCATTCATCGCATGCAATTAACTCAATAAAAAAAACTTGAATCTTCAAAACTTAAATCTTCACACAGAGCTATTCCAGCTCTGATACCAAAATGATGCAAGTTAACCCTGCAAAGCCAGAATCTCGCTCCAAGACTATGCATATATAAATTTTTCTCCAAATCTCTGAAAAATAAGACTTCATTCTAGAAATTTCACAACTATCACTTGCAGAGGCTTTACAAACAGATGGTTCAAAAACCACAACCCAACAATCTTCTTCAGAGGTTTCAAATAGCATTAAAAACCTCTTATAAAAAGTCTCATAAAGACTTTAACCAAACATCAGTTTCATTGTTTAATTTCCAGGCTTTTATAATTTAAAACCCCCAATGCTTCTCATTTAGTCATGCGCTCAATTCTCATATGTTTGCCAATTGACATTAAACATATTACATTTGGTTTAAATCTCAAAACATCAAATTGGCTCACGAAGTTTTAATTTCATTTAACATTTTAACCCAATCCCATGAGTTGTAATGCAGTTCTATGCCCCTTCAACTGCATGTCATAACTTTCCAAAGTTCACAAGATATACATACCATGTCAATATCCACAAAACTTCAGGATTCCACCACCAATTTTCTCCGTCCTGCACTCGGTTTTACTACGACTTCTGATTGCTTGAAGTCGGATTTCAATCTGCATTTTAACGCTGCATTCCAACAACTTTTGATAGGCTCACGCTGGCAATTCATACCACTGCACATCGATTTCATGCATCACAACATCAATGAAGTTTTATATGAAACTTCATGCAAGCGCCACCATACCTTAATCTGTTCGATCTGTATCAATTTATGGCCTGCGCCTTCATGCATTCAACTATACAATGTGGTTTTAATGAATTGTATCAGCAATGTGCACCTCACGCGCTTTTTCATTTCCATCGTTTTGTCTTAACGCCTCTGCCACTCAACAGGTCATTTTCATTCACGCTCCACCTGCAATTTTCACTCAACACAAAACCTTCAATGCTAATAAAAATCTATCACCATACATAAAACATGGAATCGGTCCAGAATTCGATCTGGCATTATAAACAGATTTTATCAAGCAGACTTATACAATTTTAAAACTTCCCAATCGATTTCTATTCGATTGCATACCACTCAATCCTGAAAGCTGCGTTCATCCTGAAAGTTGCGTTCTTATTAACTTGGCTTTAAAAATCGATACATAATGGACTGATTTTTCTTTAAAAAGTCTACACCTTTCATTTAATTAAGCCATAAGACTTCACCGCCTCAACAAACCATTCAGATTCAAAATCAAACTAATCGATTTTAACATTCTGACAACTAGAGTTTTAATCTCTATTAATTAAATCTTCGGTCTTCCAACTATTATACCAGATATCCAATATCTGAAGGTCGATTTCAGTACTGACCTCAAAGGCTCACTACTAATTATCGACTATTGTTTGCAAAAAATATGTTCCATATAGAACTTACGCCTTTCCATGATTCCACTTACAATCAGTTCCAGCAATTGTGTCAACATTTATTTCGTTATTATTTCCAGTTCGGTGTTAGAATTCATTCTCAATACAACTCCAATTACAGAAAATATACACCTACTCAATAAATCGAAACACACAATTCTGAAAACACTTTTCACATTAATAATGAAAATACTTACAAAATTTGTCTTTTCCATATATTCAACATTAATGGCCTTCCAATTGCCGGAGGCTTATAAACTTTGGTTGTCCAAGCCTCACCTCTCCTCTCTATTCTATTCTACCTGATCTCTTTTTGCCTTTGAGGCATATCAATTTATACAAATTCAAAATGATCTAATTTGAGTTCAATCCCTTTAATATCTCAACAAATCCCCAAATATCTCAACACCCCTAAAGTCTAGATCTCTATCCCTAAAACCTTGCAACTAAATCTATCTTAGGCTTCCTAATTATCTCTTAGATATCTCTCATCTAATTTCTCTCATGTTTTCCAGTTGTTTGGAAACATTTACAAATTCTCACAAATAATTAATTACTCAAAATAATATTAATATTTACATGAAATTAATAAATTCTCAAAAACATGAGACCCCTAGGTTTAATAAAAATACAAGGTATTTTTCCGAGCTAATGCTCCTGCATCAAATTTGGACTAGCAACCCTTTGACAATATATATTTTTTTGAAAAATGAACCTATCTAGTTCTACACTTATCTCTGCCGGGAGTTTAGATTAAGCTGATGAACTCCTTCATTACTCTACCTATGCTAGATCAAATGTCAAGGTTAAGCTGTTTGACAAGATTTTGTTCTCTAATCTAAAACATGAAATTGAAAAATGATCAAATCAGGGTTAGACAGTCTGATTTGTCATGTACTTGCAGCATGAAAGAAAAGTTGCACACGAACATTATTTTGCAAAAAATGAAATCTAGAAAAATGGGGCTAGGATACACAATTTACTTTTCATTACCACTTCCCTCTTTGGTTTTGTTTTGAGCATGTGGAACTAGTATCTTTTCCTAATCTACTCTCTTTGATAAGTCAAGCTTACACAATGTTGACCATCTTTTCCACTCACTAACTTATCAACAAATAAATTTAAAACATGTTCAACTATGATTAGGCTAGATAACTGAACAAGACATTTGAGCACTAGTAGCGTCATTTAGACTTGCACGCTTTCTGAATGACTATTTTTTGAACATGGGGCCTTCTTTCTATTTTTCAAACCACCCTCTTTTTCTATTTTTCTATTGTTTTTGAATTTTCTGTTTTTATCTATTTTTCAAACAATGGTATATACAATGATTGAAAATGTTTTTCAAAATTGGAGCTCTTGACAGAAATAATTCTTTAATGTCCTACCATTCACAGGACCTCCAAAAGTTTCAGTCCCATCAAGTTCTTGCAGGAAAAAGGCATTGTTTCTGCTGACTGAGCTGATGATGAAAGGCCCTTTCCATAAATTTTCAAACTTGCCGTGTTTACCTTTGTCTTCTCTTCTATAAGCCCATTTTAACATTTTGTCCCCAATCTAGAAATAATTTTCCGTAGTCCTTCTGTCAAAAATCTGTTTTATTTTGTCTTGTGTTAACTGAGCCTTTTGGTAAACTTCTTCTCTTGTTTGCTGTAAATGGATAGTCTGATTTACTCTCCTTTGCATGTAATTTTCTTCTATTTGAACTTCCTGCAATAGCTTCATTACTGTAACCCCTAAATATGTTGGGAAAATGGCATCTATGCCATAAACTAGTTGGTAAGGAGACATACCTATGGATTTTTTGGTGGTTAGTCTATCAGCCCATAGAGCGTGTACTAGTTTTCCATGCCATGCTTTTTTATTTTGTTTAAGAAATTTTTTTATGATGTTGACTAGGCTTTTGTTAGAGGACTCGGCTAAACCATGACCTTGGGGATAATAAGATGTGGAATGTCCTAACAAAATGTGATATTTGTAACAGAAATCAACCATTCTTTTGGAGGAGAAGGCAGCGACATTATCTGTAATGATCTTTCTAGGACAGCCAAATCTAGATAAGATATTGGTTTCTAGGAACTTGATGATGACTGAATCGGTGGCGTTCCTAGAAGGTATGGCTTCTATCCATTTGGTAAAGTAATCAGTGGCTGTAAGGATCCACTTATGTTGAGCGGATGAAAAAGGGTGAATTTCCCCAATAAAATCTAGACTCCATTACTGGAAAGGTCCTTCGACTATGATGGGGTGTAAGGGCAAAGGTAAAAGCTTTTTCTTGCCATAAAAAATTTGACACTTATGGCATGTCATAACTAGTTTGTGAGTGTCAGGAAATAAGGTAGGCCAATAATAATCGGCTCTAAGGATTTTGTTCACTGTATTTTTCCAGTATAGATGGCCTCCACATTCTCCTTCATGCATTTCGTGCATAATTTTCTCTGCATCAGACTCAAGCAAACATTTAAGTATCATACCAGTGGGATTTTTCCAATACAGAAGACCATCTATAATGAAAAACTTTAAAGAATTGTGTTTAAGAAATCTTGCTTTTGTCTTTGATAAAGTTGGAGGATCATTTAGATAAAATAATACATAAAGAATATCTGCATACCAAGGTGAATTTAAAAACACTTGTTCAACATGAGGGGTTGTGCATTCTTCATGTTCTTCTAAGGAATCAACAAAATTTATATCTAAAGCTTGGAGGTTGGTTTCAGCCATTAGTCTTGCAAGTCCTTGTCCTTTAACCATTTTGGTAGGTCAGATTTCTAAGTCATATTCTAAGATGATAGCGGTCCATTTTCCCCTTTTACCATCGGGATCTTGGTTTAATATGTCTTTGATGATGGTATTAGGGACAAAAGCGATGACATGAGAATGCAATATGTAAACTCGGAAATATTTCAGTGCTTTTACCAATGCAAATGCCTGTTTTTCCATGATGTTATATTTCAAGGGAGCATCTCTTAGGGATTTGCTAAAAAAGGCAATGGGTTGCTCTTGCCCTGCTGCGTTTTTTTGCAACAACACAGTGGCTATTGTGTGTTCAGAGGCAAATGAAAAAATGTAAAAATATTTGGTGAAATAAGGACTTATCAATACTGGTGTTTCAGTTAGGGCCTTTTTAACTAGTTCAAAATATTTTTTGGCTTCTGTAGTCCATTTAACCCCGACCTCTTTTTTCAACATATTTGTGATATCTCTCAAGAGTTCAGCAAGGTTTGGGATGAATCTTCTCAAGAAATTTATCTTTCCGATAAAGGATTGCAGCTCCTTTATGTTTCTGGGGTGACTTATTTGTAATATGCCTTCGATTCTCTGGGGGTCTATTTTTATTCCCTCTTCCGAAATAATGTGACCTAGGAGTTTTCCTTCTTCTAGACCGAAGAGTGTTTTCTTGGGGTTTAGGGATAAACCATATTTTCTACATTTGTTAACAACCTTTATTAAGTGTACCAGGTGTTCTTCATCTGATTTGGAATATACCGTAATATCGTCAAGATATATGACTATGAAATAACCTATGTCTTCTGAGAAGGCTATGTCCATGGCTCTTTGAAATGTGGCACCAGCATTCATCAATCCAAAGGGAATTTTAACGTACATGAAAGTACCCCAAGGTGTGGTGAAAGTTGTTTTGTGTTGATCAGTGGGGTAAACTAGCAATTGGTTATAACCAGAAAAGCCATAAAGTAATGAGATCCTTTTAGCACCTACTACCTTTTGAAGTATGTGGTCCATTTTGGGCAATGGATAATTGTCCTTTAAACAGGCTCTATTCAGGTTTCGGAAATAAATGCAAAGTCTGATCTCACCAGTTTTTTTCCTAACTGATACTAGATTTGAAACCCACTCAGAGTACCTGAGGGACACGATTATCCCAACATCATACATATTTTTTATTTCTTTTTCAACCAATGGTAGTAACACTGGGTTTATTCTTCTTAACTTCTGTGAAAGGCCTCTAGTTTTCTTTGAGGGGAATCTTATGTTGAATGATGCTGGTGTCGTATGATTTCAAATCTTGGTATCCCCATGCGAACACATATTTAAATTCTTTAAACAAATTGATGTACCTCTGTTTTATGTGAGGAGGGAGGGTTTTGGATAGTTTGATCTTTCTTGGTTCTTCCGGGCTTTCTATGTTATATTCTTCTATGTCGACCTTGGTAGATTCCATTTTTGGCTTTTTGGCCACATCATTAAAATCAAACAATTCTTCTAAAGGCACAAGCCCTCTGGGTATGGTGTCATTTTCACAGTGCAGGACTTCAAGTTCCCTTTGGTCCATGTCCTCTCCTATATCAGTTTCATATGAATGATTGACCAAGTTTACATCTATCCAAGAAGGTAAATTTCGCTCTTGATCTTGATTTTTGCCAGGTTTCTTTTCTTCATTTTCTAAGTCTGTTTTGGTTATTTCAAATTCATTCTTAGATCGTAAGAAATCATCAATTTTATCGTCATATTTGAATATTTGCCAATGGTCAATATTATCTGGTACTATAGGGTGATGTTTGACCTGAATATTATATTGCTGACTTAAACATGGTATTTTTCCATTGCTTGTAGCAAAGGCGAGCTCATTTGCTAGGCTATTTTGAATCCTAGGAATATAAGTGAGTTCATACTTCTCGAAGGTTTTGAGGATGTCTAAAGCTGCATTCTTGTATTCTCTTAGTCTTGGGTTTTTTGTTGAATATTCACCTTTGATTTTCCTTATTACAAGTTTTGAATCTCCCTGGGCTGATACTTTCTTGGCGCCTAAGTCCTTAAGTATGTGTAGACCAAGGAGGAGGGCCTCATATTCTGCAATGTTGTTAGTACATTGGAATTCTAATCTGAAAGAATGACCTTCATTAGTATTTTGTATCTAGATGCTAGCCCCCAAACCAGTTTTTCCACAAGAACCGTCAAAGCTTATACTCCAAAGAGCTTCTTTTTCATATATGATACTAAGCTGTTTTTCAGGTTTCTTGGAGCTTTGGTCATCAATTTCTTCATCTAGTAATGGGAAATATGTTTTTGATGGTTTAAAAACCTCTTCATTTTCTTTTATCTGCTTGTTTATATCACTTTCATTGTATAAGATAAAAGAATCTAAATTGGAATGAATGGAATAAATGGGAGTGTTGTTTGGCTTATCCCGGTTGCTAACCATGCATTTCATGTGAGTTTCTCGATATAATCTCTTAGTCTGGTTGAAAACTAGGATGGTAGTGAATGAAATATCCATTTGAAGGTTACCTTGTATTTTGGCAGCCCATACCCTTGATAGTAGCATTCCATACTTAGGAGGGATATCGACCACTACTACGTCCACGACTAGGTTTTTTGCTGGTAGTTGTGTTAAAGCAAAACCCAAGTTCTTTATTAGACCTAAAAATTTGACCTGACTTGAGTCAAAGGAGTACAGGTTTTTGTAGAGTTGATTTACCTCTAGTCCCAGGTTTTCCATGATTACTTTAGGCATGAGGTTATGGGAGGCACCAGAATCTAACATGGCATTATGTAATATCCTGTCCCGTATGTTCAAACTCACATAGAAAGGAGAATCAGTTCCTTCTTGGTATTCACCTTCTATTTTGGGGCCGAATAAGAGCTCGGGTTTTTCATCGGTTAGATTTAAAGTATCTGCCTCATTTCCTATATCAAAAACTTTGAAGATTTAAGATCTATACTTATCTACAGTTATTAGCTCAGTAAGGGGTATGGTTATTTTTATTTTGGAAATTTCCCCTTCGAAACTAAAAGGAGTTTGTAGTTTGGACAAATTTGTTTCAGCTTTTTTGGACATGAATTTCTCTATGTTCTTAATTTGCTGACTCTGGTTCGGGACCTTGTTTGACACAGCCACCTCGGGAGTCTTTGTTGAGGTACTAGGAGTATCTGATCCAAGACTTGTTTGAATGGCTTTATCTTTGTTTTGGTCAATTTTCTTGACCATGATTTTGTTGCTATCCATGGCTTTTTTAAGAATGGTATGAGGGGTTTTAGCAGTGTCAGGGCTACCCTTCTTGGAGTTGTCTTGGTTTTTTCTGATTCTAAGGTTATACTGCCTATGAGCTTCTATAATGGCATTCTGAAAATCAATGGTAGGATCTTCAGGATCTTCATAGTTGGTTTCATCCTAATTCGAAGAGAAAAACTCTTGCTCTTCTGCTGTGAGGTAAACCTCACTCTCGTTATCAGAACCTATGAGGTTCAAATGATTTTCATCAATGGGTTCAGTATCCCTGTCATCCTCATCAACATAATTCTCACCGAAAGATGGTCTGATTTGTTGGTCTTTTCCCCTTGGTTTATTTTGAGGTTGGTCTCTTCTAAAGTTCTGGTTCCAGTTTTGGGGGTTTGGCTAGATGTCCTTAAGAGGTGCTTTTTCACTCATTTTTTCCCACATATTTGTCATGGACTTGACCATGCCATCTATTCTAGGGTCTGAGGAAAATACCGAAGGGGAAAATTCGTCATGGTGGGTGACTCCCTTTTCTGCTCTTATCCTAGCTCTCTTTTCGGCTAAGTTGGATTCTGCATTTATAGCCACTTTTTGCATTTCTTCTAAGGTAGGGGGATCCTTGTCTCTTAGCTAATAAGTCATGTCTGGGTCAAAACCCTCGGGGAACTTTTCCAAGGTGGAACCAAGTGGAGGTTTAAAGTGAGGTGGGAGGGCGTTATACACACTGTTGAACCTAGTGCAGTACCCCTGGACGCTTTCCCCATTTTACCATTTTAGATTGTTATACTCTGACAGGATTTTCCCACTTGTTTATGAAGGTTTGGTAGAGTTCTAGGAGATTGTGGATGTTGTTTGGAGTTAAGCTCTTAAACCATTTTTTGGGTTCTCCGCCCAGGCTTTGGGTGAACATCCTCAATCTGATGGTCTCGTCTTCTATTTCCATGTAGTCAAAGGCATCGCTAATCCTATCTACATGATGTTGAGCTGTGGTAGCCTCAACTCCGGTAAAGTGTGGGATTTTTGGTTGATAGTCATTTTTTAAGGGAGCCAAAAGCTATGGCAACACCAAAGGTGCGTACCAGGATGCCATGATGGGAGCTAATGGATGATGTACAAAATGAGGGCTTGTGGGATGAGCTGAGGTGGTTTGAACAGTAGTGGTTTAGATGGGTGTGGCGAATGTACTTGGACTAGTGATCTGATTTTGAGCAGATCTGGGATGGTAGGAGCCAAAGTGATAGAGAAGCTGGAAGTCGGGAGGTGTGGTAGGTGAGGCTTCTCTACTAGGACTCTTGGGTAGATCTTGTGGCTTAAGACAGTCAAAGTCTATCTTACTTTGTGACTTGCTTCTAAAAAGGGTTTTTGCTGATTTTAAGTCAAAAGGGGAATCCTGCAAGGTTGTGAGATGTTCAGTTACTGATCTTGCTTTACGGATGGACCTATCGGTAGCTAAATTGCCAGTTTCAGAAGCTTGCCACAGAATCTTCTCTGGGCCATCTACTATGATAGGGGGGATTTGGGTCTGGATGAGATCTGGTGTTGATTCTTCGTGAAGCCAGATTTTGGGTCTAGAGTTTAGAGAGGATGGTATTTGTGATTGTTTTGGATGGATGACCTCTCTAGGGTTTTACTAATGTGAAGGATGGTAAAAAAAAAAAGGATGGACTAGTGGAGTCGCCAGGTGGATTTCTATGAGAACTATGGGCCACCACCAACACTATCAAAGATGCTTTTGGGAAAAATTTTTATAGTAAACTTTGAGATGGAAACTTGCGAAGAAGAGAGATTCACTTGGTTTCGACAGTTTGCTAGGCTGTGTGGACAAGCTAATGGTTCTCTTGGCAAGAAGACTTCTGCTTAACTCCTATGTTTAGGTGAGGTCTTCTGAATCGATAAGTTATACTTAGTTTGTCACTGATTACAGAGTTTCTACCCTAAGCTTAAGTTTATGGAAGGATGAGTTAGCAAAAAGGTGTGGTTTATGAATTTTTTTGGTATTTTATGGAGTTTTAGGCCTACTGAAGGCTAGTGGAGTCGCCAGGTGGAACTTGGTTGTTTTTTTAAAGATGTAGCTATGGTCCACCACCAGTAACTAGGGAAAAGCCAATCTAGGAATGTTTTGGGGTTTTTCTGAGTTTTTATGTAGTCCTAAGGTTTGTAAGAGTGTCCTACAGCTGAGTCATGATTTTTCTAGGATGGTGAGACAACCAGATTCTACTCTTCTAAGTTTGACTGAGATTTTGAGAGTTCCTAAGGGATACCTAGGATGTTTTGACTCAATGTCCCACCATGATCGCCATTATGTTAGTGAGAGGTGGGATAAGTCAATCAGATAGTATTCCTAAGGCTGCTGGAAAGTTTAGAGAAACCAAGTTTGTTTATTACTCAGAGTCCCACCGTGATCGCCATTATGTTAGTGTGGCGATGAGGTGGCTCAATCGGATAGTAGCCTAGAGTTTAGTAAAGTAGTAAGGCCTACTGGAGGCTAGTGGAGTTGCCAGGTGGAACTTGGTTGTTTTGAGGTATATGTGTATGGTCCACCACCAATATTGACAAAAACAAATCTAAGGGAGTTTTTGGGGTTTTCTGAGTTTTTATGTGCAGCCTAGCTTGTAAGAGTGTTCTAAGCTGATTCATCACTTTGCTAAGATGGTGAAATAAGGAGTTTACTATAAATGATTCTATAGGCTGATGGTATGAGTTTAATGTTGAAGGACTAAAGAGTCTATAAGAGTTCACTAGACTGTCATGTACTCAGTGTCCCACCGAGATCGCCATTATGTTAGGGAGTAGTGGGATAAGTCAATCAGATAATATTCTTAAGGCTGCTGGAAAGTTTATGGAAACTAAGTTCGTTTATTACTCAGAGTCCCACCGTGATCGCCATTATGTTAGGGTCCCGTGATTTGGCTGATTAGCAAGCCAAATGACAGTGTAACATCAAATGAATCTTTGGAGCCCAAGGACCTAGCCTTCCTGGACTAAGAGAGGGCTCTCTCTATTTGTGTAAGGGATATCTGTGTGTTTGCTTATTGTGTTCTGATTTTAGGCTAGTTATGAAGTAGGTTTTTGGTTTTGGTTTTTAGGTTGTGAGGGATGAACTGATCAAAGACATAAGATAGGTAAAAATATGTTAGATCAACTAGGCTATGGGGTCGAAAAGGTCAAGAAAGCTTTCAGATGGTGATACAAGGTTGTTGAAGGGCCGATTTGATTCGAGGTAAAATGGATCTTTGGGCAAAATGGAGTGAAATGGACATCAAGTTTGTGAATAACAAAGGATTTCAAGCATAACTAGTTTAATAGCTGACATAAACATGGTAGGGAAAATCATTAATCATGAGAAATGTAACTTTAAGCTAATCAATGCATAGAAATAAACATTCAAGCCATGCATAGAGATATATAACTCTCTAACTTTAGGAAATGGCTATCAGACTTTGGGGAAATACATTTAAGATAGACAAACAGCTCAAATCACTATGTCGAAATGCCTAAACATAGTATTTCAAGCTATTGGGCACTTTGAAAATGAGATTGCATAGTCTTAGGCAAAGGGCAAGATCAGAACAAGACCTCCTTGGTTCAACAAATGACAATCTAATCAGTCAAAGAGAAGTTTCATAGATGGAGCTATGGCTAGCCATGAGTAAGCAGGGCATACCATAAATCATACTTAGCATGCATAAAACCATGAATGAAACAAACAAACAATATTCTTAAGTTATTAAAGAGCAATCAAGAATTCTTTAATGTGACTAAGAATGAAGAAAACATGGAAGCTATGAAGAAACAGGAAATTTGAGGTGCCTCCAAGGGCATGTCTCAAATTTGTTCTCTACTGTCCTATAGAAAGCAAGAGCATGGATTTATGAATGAAAACTAGGAAACAAAATAGAGAGAGAGGAACTATGCCATCCTACCAAGTCATGGAATCCAACAACAATCCTCTTTCACCATCCAAGAACATCCAAGAAACTATCCAAAAGAACGAGACAAGTATTTCTTCCAAAGCTTATATGACCATATATTGCTTCTATTCATCAAGTTCAGCCTTTTTTACAATGAAAGCCTTTGGAATATATAGGCCAAAGTGAGGAAAACCTCTTAGTTCAACTTGCAATCTCATTGGCCTATCCAAAATATCTTATTTTTTCCTTGAGGCTTTGCAAAGCCCAAGGCACAAAATATCTCATAAAATATCTAAAAAATGCTAAAAGAGGGAAATAAATTGACTTTTCATAACTTCTCATGTACAAAAATAGCTAAACGCACATGAGGAAAAAACAGTTTTGAAAGGTTCAATTTTTACAAAAATACTCAAAAAATACATCAGCAAAAGGTCCCCTGACTTGCCAGCAACTTTTGGAAGCCTTCCCGATGTTGAAATGAGGCTCATGATAGCTTTTTGGAAAGCTCTGAGTGTCTAATTTATGAAAATGTTTAGTTTTATCCCAATTGACCAATGGAAGTACTCCAAAAATAGGCCTGTGTGTAAAAACCCAAAAAATAAGCCTTGCTAATAAACGGGGCAGAGTGTAGCAAAAGCGAGTGTTTTTCGCCATTTTGGGGGAGAAAATGATCTTCAAATGTTCTAAAAATTGTTGAGTATGTGCCCCTGAAAATATGGCATCCAATGATACCATTATCATCCTTTGATGATGCCCCAAACTGAAATGGCGATGCCCATGAGTTTTGGCCAAGAACCAAAAAATGACAAAAAACCAAAATATGTCGAATTTCGCCCAAAATTGGTGAGCATGACCCCCAAGGGTTTTCAGCAAAATGTTGTGAAGCAGAGGCCAAAATTTGGAGTCTTGAGTTGTCTTTCCTCAACTTTTGTGCTGGGCGCTTCCCCTTAGCCTCCTTGAGTTTTTCTTGAGCAGCCTTCAACTTCTGCCAAGCAAACTGATTGACTTTTTATAATGCCCAGTCATCCTCCGTTGAAGGTCCAAGTCCCTATTTTCCTTCTCCAATTTCTTCTCCAAGTGATCATTAACCCTCTCAAGCCATGCTTCCCGATTGTTCTCTATCTCTTGTTTGAATAATGCAGTGAGAGGGGTAGATTGGAGAAGGGCATCTTCTTCTTCTTTTTGTTTCTCAAGGGCCTTTTTTAACCCCATGGTTCTTGGCCTCTTCTTCCTTGCCCTTCCCTTTGCTTTGGGTGGCTCTTCTAGTACTCTTCCTCTTGGGAAATTTGACCATGGGCTTCTTTGGCAATTTTCCCTTGCTTCAGAGGGCCCTAGTCACATTTGGAGTTACAACTCTAGGCACCCTTTTCTTTGTTGTCCAAGGCTTGGCGACTTTCGGAGAAGAGAGCATGGCCCCTTGCCTAGGAGAGGTAGCTAGCACATGCTCCATGGGCTCTTTACGCTTGTCACTTTGCTCCTCACTTTTGCCACTGTCTTGGAGTTCTTTATGGATGACTTGGCTGTCCTTTTGCAGTTCCCTTTGAGGGTTGTCCTCCTCACTGTGCTGCAAATTTTTATCCTGCTGCCCCTCTTCTTCTTGAGTTTGTTGTTCCTCTTGAGGAGGTTGTTTTTCTTCATCCTGAGGCTGCCTCTGCTCATACTGCTGTAGCTGTTGTGTATCATCTTTTGGCTGCCCCTGTTCATCACTTTCATGCCCTTGTTCATCACCTTCATGCTGCTCTTGTTCAACACTTTCATTTTGCTCCTTTTTAGCACTTTCATGCCCTTGTTCATCACCTTCATGCTGCTCTTGTTCAGCACTTTCATGTTGCTCCTGTTCAACACTTTCATGCTCTTACTGTTCTGTCTCACTGTAATGCTGTTGTGTATCATCTTCTTGCTGCCCCTGTTGTTGCTCATCATCACTTTCCTCTTCCTACTCATGTCCTTCTTCCTCATCATGGTCATGATCTTCTCCTTCTTCAGGCTCCTTTGTTTGTTATGTGGTAAACTTGAGATTTCTGGGAATAGGTCTGCTAGAAGAATGTGAAGGATGGTGTGTAGGAGGTGTAGGGGATGTATGAACTGGAGGGATAGTGGAGAAATCTGGATGGGTGATGAAAGTATCCCAAGAAACCTCCCTCTTTTAAAGTTGATGAAGAATGATGACTTTGATGAGAGAGTGATGGAATAGGCATGCTGTTTGTTGTGAAGGAGGATTCTTATGAACAGTGGAGGCCATTTTCTCAATGCTCCTGTGTAAGAAGAAAGGAAGGTTTAGCAACTTGGCCCTTGTGAAATGCATGAGCAGTCGAATGTGATAAGCATAGACTCGAGAGAAACTTCCCTCACAAGTGAAGTATTTCATGATGATCTTCATGAGGGGGGCGTAGCTAGTAAAAAGATATGAGAAGGGGAAAATGGAAGGACATGAATCTCTGTGCTCGGGCTTTAGAAAGGGATTGTAATCTTCTGAGTCCAAGTGGCTTTGTTTAAACCACTTCTCCCCAATATAAGGGATTTTAGTGGCCTTGGAGATGGACCTTGCAGAGAATTTGAAGTCTAGGCCTGCCAGCTGGAAATGCTTGTCTTGAAACCTCAAAGCGGAAAGATGTGTCAAAGGAGAAAAGCTCTTCACCTCTTGCACTCTTTGACAAAAATATAAACATCCAACCTCATGGAAATTGAACAAGAATGATGGATGGGCATTCACTTCTTCAGTGGAAACAGGCTCAAATCTCTTATGCAATCCGCTCCTACTGTCCTGCTTGGGAGGCATCTTGTTTTGAATTCTCTCTACAACACCAAGATGCCTCAAAATGGTTTTTTAAATGCTTTCTCAAACACAAATCTGTCTTCTTTGTTAGTCACTGTTTGACCAAGGCAGATGTCTTCAAATTCTATGTGAAATGATTATTTAACACAAAACTTCTTGTTCCTTACAAAACATTGTCTGTCTCCCTTTGTATGCCAATCAACCAAAAGTTATCAAAATAAAAAGCACATAGTGAAAATGTTACTGTGGCTGGCTAAGTTTACAAGGATCCTTTATGCTTTGATAAAAACAAGAAAACCTTGTATTTAGACAGAGGAAAAACACTCTTCCCAAACAAAAACACCCTCCTTGTATTCACTATTTCTCACACACAGTTAGAGAAAACACCTTTAGACTGAGTTAAAGAATTTTCACCACAATTTGTTTTATGGGATCAAAAGAAGGCAGCAATAATCTCACTATTTCACTTATTCGAAAGGAGACATTCTCTGAAGGTGACAAGGAATTCGAACTAAGACTACTGCTTTCAACATAGGCTCATTTATGTCACCTCACCATCATTGTGCTTTCATTAAAACCCTTGCTTTACCTTCTAACAATGTTTTCACCATACACTTGGCTGACATAGGTTAGATTTGCTCTATCATAGTTAGGGCACCTCCAACAATTTGACAAAACCTCTACTACTGTGTATATCTTGACTTGCAGGTTTATGTTTTAGCACTGTTTTGAGGGTAGTTTTTAGGCCTTTTGACATTGACATAAACACTCCACTTTCATTATGTTAATCTTCTTCAAACTATTTACCCCAACACACCTTGATTTACACCAAGAGTTTCATTTTTTCGCCACCATTTAGTCTTGAAAAACCACAACATTGATCACCCTTTTTAGAAAGTTGAATATACCAAGGAGGCAAAAAAAATAACTCGAAGATCGATGGTGGCCTTTTCTTGAAGCGTTGAGCAGCTTCAAGACTTGTTGAAGGCGTTTTGAGTGTTTAAAACATGTGCGACACGTTGAACTGGGAAGGCGCCGTGCAATAGAAAAGGAGTCGGGTCGACGATGGGAAGTTGTGACCGGTGCCTACAGGCACGCTGCATGCCGCTACAGGCGCGCCGTGCAACAATACAGCCTTTGTGTAAAAACACTCCTGAACGTGCCGCACACTTTTCCAGGCGCGCCGTGCAGTCTCCAAGCTTTAAAATCTGCAAATTTTCACTCAAGAACTTCTTCTTCGGTCTAGTGAACAACTAAGAGGATTTGTTTGTGTTTTGAGATGATATGGGCAATGGTATTTAACTCCTTTTGAAAGTGAACAAGTCAATCACCCTTGAGTTTGATTTGTGAGGGTTTTGAAGGCTTCTTTATTTTAAAAAAATGCCTTTTTTCATAATGAAAAAACCAAAATGACATTGAACGTGCTATAAGGGGCCCACATTTTAAATAACGTTGGTAAAAAGGTTGTGCATGGTATTTGGACAATTTTGATGGATATGACCCTTTCCACTTATAAGAAAATCATTGAAGGGCCAAACTCCTTTCACTATTTTCCTATTAAAGGGAAAAATGTATTTCCTCTACTTATATCTGCTTGTTAGAGGGAAACCTGGCTCAAAGCCATATAGTGACTGTAGATGCATTCTCAAAATGACTTTTCTCTTTGACTGTGGGTGAGGCCTAGTTGTATTCACCTAGGCTTTACCATCATCTGTCCATCAAAAGGGAACTTCTTTTAAAAACCTCTCCTTTACTCAAAATGCAACAGCAAGGTATCTTTGACCTATTTTTATAAGGAATAGGCCTTCATTTGTAACAGTGACATGCTTTATTGGTTTTTAATGTTGTTCCAGAACCTGAAACACATGCCATAATTCTTCTTGCACATTTATGAACCTATGTGTTTAGTTGCAATGCCTCTTTGGGAAAACTAAGCTCAAATTGCCTTCTTGTCCACTATGATGAGTTATTGAAAGAAAATTCCTTATGAACAGGAAGAACAGAACTTTTTTGAAAAGAAATCATCACTTTTTGGCCTGTGTCTAACCCATCTCTCAACCTCAGTAAGGTTGTTTCATGTTGTCTCCAGACTGCCTTTCGAAAGAAACTCTGATAAGAGATAATACCAACCTATAGGATTATTATAGTACCCCTGCTTTCTCTTTGTTTTTTAACACCATCTCTCTATTTAGAAGTCTTCAACTGTCTCCTATTGTTCTTAAAATTTCTCTCTCAGTCAGTGAAAACCCTAAAGTCAATCACTGTCCCTGGTCCTCTGCTTATAGATGAAGGAGACCTATTTTTTGACAGATGCCTGGTTTCTTTTCAACCTCTGTCTCAACTAAATGACAATGTTTGATGAATATGCTGATAGTGGTTTTCTTTATTCATGATGGCAGAAGTTAGTTTGAGACCAAGACTCCTTTGGCCATCTGCTTAATAATATTTCTTCATTGAAAATCAACCTATTAGCTTCACATTGGATTTTAATAACAGTGAAACTCATGCAATTTTTTTTTTTTTTAAACACCACTGCTTTGCCTCTGCTTTTAACACCATCTTATTTTAGAAACCCTCAGTTGCTGTCTCACTATACCCAAAAATTGCCTTACAGTCAGTGCGATTATTAAAATCAAACTTTATCCTTGGCCCTCTGCTTATAGATGAAGGAGGCGCTCTCAGTCTTCAACACTCTACTTATAAAATGAAGGAGGTTTTCTCAGTCCTCAAATCTTCTGCTTATAGATGAAGGAGGTTTTTTTTAGTGATGCCATTTCATCAGCTTTTAACAGTGTTATTTTTCCTTTCACTGCCTTTTCATAATTGAGAAAATGAAGAATGACAAATTGATAATAGTTAAGATGGGCACTTCTCTGAGACATGTAATTATGATTTTCAAATATCTCTGTGCCTCTTTAGACATCACAAGCAGTTTGGTTATTATTTGCAAAGCACTTCTTGTCATTCATAATTTACTAACCTTTGACTGTGATCACAGGAGCTTAATGAAACAAATCTCTGCCCTGTAGCTACATCCCAGGCTCAAAATCACATGAGAAGCAACTGTCTTCTCATGTTGAGCCAAATACTGTCTTCTAAGATGCTGGTAGACTTCTGCTCTTGAAGGATCCATTGAAAAACTGTAAAACCACCTAATATCAGTTTGACCTAGGGCACGTGCATTGCTAAGACTTTAGGGCTTGTTAGTGGCGCGACTTAAGGTTGTAACCAACTTTATTTGTAGAATGGGAAGGTCGGTTATGATTGGTCTATAGCAGATAGAGGTTCTTTAGCTTTAGGATAGTTTGCCAAGGGAAAAATGCCTAAAGCGCCACTACCTAACTTAGGGGATACTTCTTTGGACAGATTAGGATTGTTTTCTTTAGAGCTGATGGACAAGCTAGTATGGCTGAGGCTAGATAGGGCTTTATAATGAGGTTTCATCTTGTCATGGGAAGATTGAAAAGGTAGGAAGGCAAAAAATGTTTATGGGTGTTTTCCAGCTGGAAAATTTGACAATTTTTTAGATCAGCTACTAGAAAACTTGGTTGTTACAACTAGTCATCACCAACATGTGAAAAATACTGATGACTAACAGACTCAATGCATGATCTAATGTTTTGAAGAGTGAGAAAGGGTAGCATGACAAGAGCATCAATCAAGGTGCAGAACAACAACAAGAATTTCACATGAAGTCTTCAAGTGGGTAGCGCTGCATACAGTAATTGCAAAGGTATCATTTTACTAATTCATTGCAAAAACATCATTGTAAAATTTGTTCTAGTGTCTATCTACCAAGAATTAAAGAGGCAGTGTCGGGAGATCTAGGATCATCATTAGGTGGTTGTGTCATAGTTGGGGTTATGGTCTAGTGTGTCTTTTTCTTCTACATCATTCTATATCATTGTAAAGTGGACCATTTTCCCTGGTACGGGAGTCCATTTTTCTTTTATTCTTCTATAGGGTGGTAAGGTGGTGCTACGTTGGTGCATGAAGTCACCAACATGTTTAAGCCTATGAAAAATTTAGGGTGAGTTGTAGCTCGTTGGGTGTTGGGGCATCTATTCAGTTGACTACTCAAGAATATTGGGCGTTGGAGAATCCATCCAGTGGGAGCTGGAGAATAATGTTCTTCTAGATTCTAGGATGTTGGAGCTTTATTTTGAATTGGATTTGAAAATTAAAAAATTATTAGAAAATCATTCAGGTGTTTTTTGTCCCGGAGGGGGTTTCCACCTTAAAAACTATGTGCATTTGTGTTCCTTTTGTTGACTTCTATCATTGTACAAAAATTGATAATAATTGAAGATTAACTAATGCTCTGAAATATTAATAATAATACTAATTGAAAGGAATATTGATTCACCCCCCCTCTCAATATTTCCAACAATTGGAATCGGAGCTTGGCTCCTTCAATAGCAGTTTAACAGTTGGAAGGAGGTCATGGAGCATACCAGGAATGGTGTACCTCTATTCAATGAAAATAATTATGCTCTCTGGAAAGGAATAATGGAGGTATATCTCTTGGCGCAAGATTACGAAGTATGGGGCACTGTTCAAAATGGATTTACACCAACCGCAGATGAACAAAGTAAGAAGAATTTGGTAAATGATGCAAAAGAAAAGAATATTATTATGAGTGGACTTATTGAATCTACTTATCATAAGGTGTTGGGTTGTAAAACTACCAAAAATGTATGGGACAAGCTTGAGAATATATATGCAAGTGACTCAAATGTCAAAGAAGCAAAGCTTCAAATCTACAAAGCAAAATTTGAGCAACTCAGAATGAAAGAAGATGGCAACATTGCTACATACTTCCAACACATTGATGAAATAACCAATACTCTCGAAAGATTGGGAGTGTCTGTTGACAAGAAGACTATTATATGAAATATTCTTAGAACGTTACTAGGGAGATTCAACCTAAAGGTATCAATCTTAGAATAGAGTGAAAATATGGACAAACCCAGCAAAGAGGAATTACATGGAGTTATCATATCATATGAAATGAGACTTTATGAAGAAGAGGGCACTTCACATCTAGAAACTGCGTTCGCTGCATCTAAGAAAACTAATAAGGACAAACAACCTTCAAAGGAAAGTACTTGCACCTACAAGTGTGAAGAAAAGGAAGATGATGAATAAGTTCTTTCAGATGGAGAATATGCTTACTTTACGAGAAAACTAAAAATTGGTAAGGGAAAATTCAAAGGTAAACTTCCATTGATATGTTTCAGCTATGGTGAGGTTGGGAATTTCACAGCAAAATGTTTGAACAGAATTAATGGCAACTCAAAAGGAAAGAAAGGCTTTAAGAAATTAAACAAGAAAAGAAAAAATAAAGGATTCAAAAGGAAAATTCTCTCTAAATAAGATAGCTTATCATCCGATGAAGACAGTGACAACGAAGAAGAGGCCAATGAGAGAGTATTTTTATGGCCAAGCACAATAAACAAGAGGTATCAAACAACAAAGAAGAAGGGTTGACCATAGAATAATTTTCTAAGGAGGCAATCAGGCTTATAAAAGAGCTCAAGGATGAGAAGATCCATTCCAATACCCTTGAAGAACAAGTTGAAGGTCTCAAAATTGAACTTGAAGAACACAAATGTATTGAAGAGCCACTTCAAAATAAGTTGGAAAAAAGCAACCAAGAAAGGGAAGCATTAGAAGTCGAAGTAGTCTCGCTGCGAAAGGAAGTGAAGAAGGGAAAAACTGTCCAAAACTATGCCAACAACTCAAGGTCATTGGAAGAAATTATTAACAATCAACGCTCTTACAACAATAGAACTAGCCTCGGTTACAAAGAAGAAGAAGTAGGACCTTCTACAACAAAATACAATGAACCTATGAGATCTAACATGCATGTAGAATTCATTGTACAATATTCGCAAGAACAACCTTGGAAGAAAATTCCCTGATGAAGATTTCCATCCAGGTGCCAACATATTTTTTTATGGCTATTGTTATCCATGTGGAAATTTTTTTCATAAATTTGTAGAATGCCGCACGTACCCTAGGAACCAATACAATTACATGAGATCTATCAAATATGAACCTCCCAGGGCTCAACGAAACATCAATAGATTTGAATATTTAAGAAATAATATGGAATGTTACAAATGTCGAAACTTTGGACACATAGCCAGAGACTGAAAACTTGAAAATCCTCCAGAAGAATATTTGAAGCCACAAAATGAATGAACATGGAAGAAGAAGAAGACTGATAATTTTTCTCTTGCTTTCAAGGCTCAAAACAAAAAATCTGTGTGGTATGTTGATAGCGGTTTCTCAACGCATATGACTGAAGATAGAAAGAAATTTGTATCTCTGAAAGAGAGGAAGGATGGAACCATATCCTTTGGAAATGATGGATCTTCAAATGTTATAGGATCATGTACCATCACTCTTGGAAGAAAAGATGTTCAAGTCAAGAATGTTCTATTTGTTGAAAACATGAATCACAATTTTCTTAGTGTTGGACAAATGTGTGATCAAGGAAAAAAAATGCTATTCAATTCCACAGAATATTAAATCAGGAAAGGAAGGTATGGTAAAATTGTGGCTACAGCAAGTCGAGCTCTAAATGACATATATGTTCTGGATGAAGCAACTAAAGCATGTCTACAATCTAAAGAAGATGAAATTTGGTTATGGCACAAATGAATGGGTCACATAAACTTTGACAATCTTGTAAGGATAATAAAAAAGGAAGCAATATGAGAAATGCCAAAAATCTCAAAACCTTCCAACACACTATGTGGTCCATTGGAATTGATACATACTGATCTAGGTGGTCCTGTGAGAACAAAAGGATTAGATGGAGAATTATATTTCATGTTAATGATAGATGACTATACCAAGATGACAGCCGTCAGTTTCCTAAAGAAAAAATATGAAGCATTTGAGTGCTTTAAGATCAACAAGGAGTTGGTCGAAAGTGAAATTGATTTGAATATAAAGTGTCTAACATCAGATAATGGCGGAGAATTCACTTCCAAATTATTTCAGTAATACTGTGACGAAAATGGAATAAAAAGACAATTTTCAACAACACGAACACCTCAACAAAATGGAGTTGCTGAAAGAAAGAACAAAACCATATAGGAAATGGGTAGAACAATGTTGAAGGACTCAAAATTGGATGAAAAAATCAAGGTTCAAGAAATTGATATGACAGTCTTAATTATCAACCGAAGTCTTCTAAGAAATAATTGCAACAAGACCCCATATGAATTATGGAAAGGAAAACCGGCTAATATAAAAAATTTCAGAATCTTCGGAAGAACATGTTATATCAAAAGAGAAGATCAAAAGTTGGGTAAGTTTGAATCACGTGTTGATGAAGGTATCTTTGTTGGTTACTCATGCAAAATAAAGTCCTATAAATGCTATAATCTAAGACAAAAACAAATAGTGGAGAGCATAAATGTTACATTTGACGAAGATGGTGTTCTAAAAAATAATGACGAGGACCTAGAAACTTTGAAACTTGAGATAGAGGCTAAAAAGGACACAGAGAAAATTATATAACAAGAAGCAACTATCAACCAGAAAGAAGTAAATAGTGAGCATCAAGATATACAGGAACAACAACAAGAAGCTCCTCCAAAGAAAACAAAAGAATGGATTCAAAATAAGTATCCATCAAATCAAATCATTGGTGACATAAATGAAGGTCGACAACTCTGTTCATCAAAACAAGCTCACATTTCCTTTTTAGCAACCTTTGAGGCTAGTAGTTTTGACGAAGCCAACCAGAATGAACATTGGGTAGCAGCTATGAATGAATAATTGGATCAAATCAAGAATAATAACACTTGGGAATTAGTTCCACGACCAAAAGATAATAATGTCATTGGAACTAAATGGGTGTTCAAGAACAAATTGAATGAAGATGGATAGGTTACCAGAAACAAAACAATATTGGTTTGCAAAGGATATGCACAAGTGGAAGGAATTTATTTCGACGAAACATTTACACCAGTTTCCAGAATGGAAGCCATCCAAATCTTTATCACCTATGCATGTTCAAGAAAAATCAAAGTCTACCAAATGGATGTTAAGTCAACATTCCTGAATAGCGAATTAGAAGAAGAATTTTACATCGAACAACCTGAAGGTTTTCTACTATTAGAAAAAGAAGAATATCTTTGCAGGTTAAAGAAGGCTCTATATGGTATCAAGCAAGCTCCCAAAGCATGGTATGCTCGTCTTGATGAATATCTACATCAACAAGGGTTCAAGAAAGGTACTGCTGAGAGCAATATTTATGTACAAATAGAAAAAAATAATTTAACAATCGTTGAGGTATATGTGGATGATATAATATTTGGTAGCAACGATGATTGACTAAGTAAGAACTTTGCTACAAATATGCAAAGTGAGTTCGATATGTCTTTACTTGGTGAGCTGACATAACTCTTAGGGCTTCAAATATCTCAACAAGAGAAAGGAATATTTATATTTCAAGCCAAGTACATCAAGGAAATTCTCAAGAAATTAAAAATGGGAGATTGAAAACCCGTCCTTACTTCGATGGTAATAGGCTGCTAATTTAGCATAGATGACTCATCTAAGGATGTGTATCACAGGTGTACATATTTATGATTGGTAGTCTTCTATATGTAACAACCTCCCAACCAGATGTTATGCAAGCACTTGGACAAGTAACAAGATTCCAAGCACCACCAAAAGAATCACATATTATTGCCGTCAAAAGAATTCTTCGATATCTAAAGGGCATAATAGAATATGGCTTGTGGTATCCCAAGGGTAACAATATCATTATTCAAGTCTTTATAGACGCAGATTGGGCAGGAAGCATTGATGATCGTAAGAGTACTAGTGGAGCAACATTCTATCTATATGGTTGTCTCGTATCATGGTTGAGCAAAAAGCAAACCTTAATCTCGTTATCTACAACGGAAGCATAATACATTGCAGCGGCAACTTGCTGTACTCAAGTCCTTTTGATGAAACAAAATTTGCAAGATCTTCAAGTACAATTCAGTAAGCCTGTTCACATCTTCTATGATAACACTAGTGCCATCAACATCTCCAAGAATCGTGTCATGCATTCAAAAACAAAATACATTCCGATTAAATATCATTTTGTTAGAGAACAAGTCGTTGAAAAGAATATCAATCTTGAATATGTTGGTATAAAAGAAAAAATTGCTGATATATTCACTAAACCTTTACCTCATGAAGCATTTTAATATCTTCAACAGAAGCTTGGGATTCTCCCAAGTTCTCATTAGGTTTTCCGTAATTATAAAATAAAGGGGGAGTGGAAGTATGTACAGGTCCGCAGGATGGTTTTGTGTAAGGAGGAGTTACCCTTTGCCATTGATGTCAAAGTGGGAGAGAATGTTGTAGGAAGAGGTGTCATGATTGCAGAGGGAATACTTGTGTTGCCACTAATGACAAAGGGGGAAATTGGTTATAATTGGTTGCCATTGATGTCAACCCAAGCAGCACAAGGGGCTACCCCGATATTGCATGACAATTTTTACCTACCAAATTACTATATTCCAAGTCAAGGATATTTTTTATGGTTTCTACTTGTCGAGATGGTTTTGTTAATATATGGCTCGCCACGGTTTGAGAGATATTCATATTTTAATTTAGTAACCCTAGTTAGTGGGCTAAAACCCCATGGGGTTGTAGCATGACACTAATCATTGGTTATGGTCATTTAAAACTCAATAATTAATAATTTTTAAGCTCCTAAAATCCCTCCCACGTTCACTTGTTGAAAACCCTCTCAACCTAAGCACTTATATAAATTTTGATCCTCATATCATCCTCATGTAGGGATTTCGCTACTTGAAACAGGCCAGAGTGGAATTTTCGCTATAAATTTTCTTCTATGAAGGTTCAAAAGCCTGTTTTCAGGCCCCGAACTTCATCTCAAAGAGGTGACCTTGGGAAAATCGTCATAACTCTCTCTCTGAGCATCAGATTGGAATTATGTAAAAAGTGACATATAATGCACAGATCGTAGTTTTTTTTGTATCAATTTTAGAGCCGAAGGAGGAAGGAGTGACACGTTGCATGCCATACAAGTTTTCTCTACTAAACTAGTCCATAATTAGGTCACTGTGAGAGATTGGGCATAGCTTTGCCTTGAAAAATCCAAATTGGGTCAAACTTGTGGCATTAGAAAGAAGACTCGGAGGGCTACTACAGGACCAAAAATCACATATTTGGGATCTGAAATAAAAAAGATACATCAAATTTAATATCAAGCTCCTAGAAGGCAAGAAAATGCTAGATCATGTGTTGTTAAGGGTTGCAAAGGACCAGAATTTCTAGGGTAGCAAAGCAGAGCATGGTGCAAAAAAATTGTGCAGTAGAGGTAAGCTCTAGGTAATTATATTTTGTATATGCATGTTCATATCTTAATTTCATTAGGTTCTTTGTATTCTATTTTTTTTTTTTAGCACTGACATATGCTCTGCAGGATGAGGTAAGTTTTGCTATTATCATGTTATGGGTTTTTCCTTCAAGACTTTTTGCATGTATTATATATTCATCAAGATAAGACTCAATGCATGATCCAATGTTTTGAAGAGTGAGGAAGGGTAGCATGAAAAGAGAAAAAATGAAGGTGCAGAACAACAACAAGATGTTCACTACATGAAGTCTTCAAGTGGGCGGCACTACATATATTAATTGTAAAGGTATCATTGTACTGAGTCATTGTAAAAGCATCATTGTAAAATTTGTAAAAGTGTCTATCTGCCAAGAATTGAAGAGGAAGTGTCGGGAGGTCTGGGATCATCATTAGGTGGTTGTGTCATAGTTGGGGTTATGGTCTAGTATGTCTTCTTCTTCTACATAATTCTATATCATTGTAAAGTGGACCATTTTCCTTGGTACGAGAGTCCATTCTTCTTTTATTCTTCTATAGGATTGTAGGGTGATGCTAGGTTGGTGCATGAATTCACCAACATGTTCAAGCTTGTGAAAAATTCAGGGTGGTAGGGTGGTGCTCGGGTGATTTGTAGCTCATTGGGTGTTGGGGCATCCATTCAGTTGACTACTGAAGAATCTCAGGTGTTGAAGCATCCATGCAATGGGAGATGGAGAAGAATGATTTTCTAGATTATAGGAATTTGGAGCTTTCTTTTCAATTGGAGTTGAATATTAAAGAATTATTAGAAAATCATTCAGGTGGTTTTTGTCTCGGAGGGGGTTTCCACCTTAAAAACTATGTGCATTTGTGTTCCTTTTGTTTACTGCTATCATTGTAAAAACACTGATAATAATTGAAGATTAACTAATGCTCTAAAATATTAATAATAATACTAATTGAAAGGAATATTGATTCACCCCCCCTCTCAGTATTTCCAATAGTTTCTATCTTTCTTGATGTTTCCAAAAACTTAAAACATAGATAAATGTACTTTCACAAGCAACCTTCAAGGTTTGTGTGATTTACATTTCAATGAACAAGGTAAATTTCAAGACTGACTCAATTCTTTATATTTCTTTTAATTTCTCATTTTTGTGTTTGTAGGTCAGGAACTACATTGGATACATTGGAAATTTCATTACACTTATCCCTGGCCTTATAGCTACTTAGGTTAGTAATAGGTCTTGTTGCATCCTAGCTTACCTTGCACACTCATCCTACATTTGATCTCTTTAGTATTTCCTTTTTTTTATCACTTCTATCTTGCATAATGCTCTCATTTCAGTCTCCGTTTGTTGTGTTTTTTTTGTTATGTTTCATTGTTTTGTTTTTTATTTTCTTTTATGTTTTGATTAATAATGCTTTGCATGAAATATGCTCCTTTTGGCTCAAAATACAATGTGGCAAATATTGAAAAGGGAAATTGTGACGATGAACAAAGCTTGGCTAATATTTCATCCTCTTATTTTTCTTGGGTTATATATCTTCAAATTTAATGTTTTTTAAATGTAAAATATGCTTCATTCCATACGGAAAGCCTTTGGTTGAACTAAAAAGCCCGTATCTATATTAGGATATTCATTTTGACTCAACCTTATATCGACTCAAGTTTTGTTTTTTTGACTCAATCAAGTAGAGAAGGGAAAGGAGAAAGATTTAAACAAGGATATTATCTTTAGTTATCCTTCAAATCCCTTAAGCAATGAACAACCTCTATTGAAAATTAAATAAGTTTGGATCCCTCTTCCACCATCAAAATAAATAAGTGCCTTTACAAATTCTATTCGTAACTAAATAAATATGTGAAGAAGAGAAAGGCTTCCTACACAGAGATTTGAAGCAAGAAAATTCACCAGGGTAGTTGTTAGGTCCCTATATTACTAGTTTAGTCCCTTATTTTTATTAGTGTAGCCCCCTTATTGTTATTTTTGTACCCCTATAAACCCAATATTGTTATTATTGTGCCCTTACATTATTATTGTTAGGTCAGCTCGGACTATATTGTGGCCCCATGGACTCCTATATATAAAAGGAGGTTTTGGTCATTTGCAGCATCCAATAATTGTTCATTTATGTAATGTAAAGGAGTTTTCCCCCATCGAAGTGGATTATTTCTAAGGCATTGATCTCTCTTTTCTTCTATTTTTGGAGCTAGTTTCATACCATTTGGTATCAGAGCTTTGGATTTTAGGGTTTCACTACTCCAAACAAGTCATCGTGGAATTTTCGCTACAACGTTTTTTCTTCGAAGGTTCAGAAGTTGAAATTTTTAGATCACGAAGAAGAAATCCTGAGGAATGTCGTGGAAGAATTTGAGATCTTGGTTCGCAATATTTTCGGAGATATGATCGGTGGATATTAGGGATTTTTGTAGGCTCCTGAATTTAACCTAAACAGGTCATCGTGGAATTTTTGCTATAATTTTTTTCTATGAGGTTTCAGAAGCTGAAATTTTTACATAGTGAAGCCGAAATCCTGAGAAATTTTGTGGAAAAAATTCAGAGCTTGATTCACAATATTTTTGGACATATCATCTATGGAAGTTAGAGTTGTTTCAGGCTCCCGATTTTCATCTCAAAGAGGTGACCGTGGGAAAATTGTCATAACTCTCTCTCTGAGCATCGGATTGGATTATGTAAAAATTGGCTGCAAGTATAAGGATTGAAGTTTCCTTTGTATCAATTTCAGAGTTGAAGGAGGAAATAGTGACACGTGGCACGTCGTACAAGTTCACTCTGCTGAACCAGTCCATAATTAAGTCATTGTGGGAGATTGGGTATAGCTTTTCTTTGAAGAATCAAAATCAGGTCAGATCTGTGGCATTTGAAATAAGATTGTGAGGACTACTACAGGGCTGAATTTTAGATATTAAATGTTGGAAATCATAGAGATAATTCAATTTCAATCTTCAGCTCCTCAAAAGTAAGAAAAATGTGTGTATTTTTTTCGAATTACATAAGTCTTGTGTGAAAAATCAGTTTGAATTGATTCAAAGGGAATATTGTAGAATAGATATCACTATTGGGTTCTAAAATTCCACCTAAAAATAATTCAACACCCATTAAGCCTTCATAAGTCTCTACTATGACTCATGAAGATGAAGAAATGTGACATGACATATCAAAATTACAAGAGCAAGTGCACCAAATTTTGCTCTCACAAAAAGAAACAAAAAATAATATGGATGAAATGGAAGTTGGCATGGAAGCTATGATGGATGCCATGGAAGCTAAGATGGATGACATGGAAGCTAAGATCGATGAAAAAATGAAATACGACATGAAAAACATGAATAATGATCTAAAAGAAGACATGGAAGGTTTGAAAAAATTGATACAAGAAATGTTTCCTATTGGCGAAACGATAGTAGAGGAAACTCATGATGAGAACAAAATAAATGTTAATCACAATTTCATATACTCTAATTTTGGAAGGAAGAACCACCATATTCCAAATATGATATGAGGAAGTTTGATGGCAAGGATCCCGTAACATGGATACTACAGATGGAGCAATATTTTGATCTCAATAATGTGCAAAACACACAGAAGGTACGCATTGAAATTTTACATTTAGAACAAAATACATTTGTATGGTATCGATGGCTTTGCTCCTGTGAAAATTTTTTCACTTGGTCAATTTTTACGGAGGAAATGATAGCACATTATGAGGATACAAAAAGCAACACCTTCTTTATCCAATTGACAAATCTCAAACAAAAGGGTTCAGTGGTGGAGCACATTGAGGACTTCCAAAAATTGAGTATAAGGGTAATTGATATTCTAGAGGAACACAAGATTGATGTCTTCATAGGTAATTTAAAGGATATTCCAGAGGAACACAGGATTGATGTCTTCATAGGGAATTTAAAGGATAACATACAACATGAAGTTTTCATTTGGGAACCTGGTCCATTGGAAAAGGCATTCAGGTAGGAAAGAAAAATTGAATGTAAAATTATGGCGACAAGGAAGCCTACCACTCACATATATAAAGATGGAAGTGTTGCTACTCCTAGACTTCCACAACCTACAAGGTCGACACCACAACAATTGGAATAAAAAATAGCAAAATGGCTTTGCTACAGTTGTGATAGAAAATACACTAAATTTCATTAGTGTGCTAAGAAGAAATTATTTTACATAGATTGTGAAGAGGAAGAAGAAAATGAACAAGAATCTTCAAAAGAAGAGGATATACACTAGGAACCAACCCTAGAAGAGGAATAAATGAGTTTGACCATATCATGTAATTCATTGGCAGGAATTGCCACTCCTCAAACTCTCAATATAGAAGGACATATCAAGAAGAAAAATGTGATAGTGTTGATTGATTTGGGTAGTACCCATAATTTATTCATTGTAAGGTAGTCAAGGAATTGAATTGTTTCCTATACCCAACATCAGAATGTCAAGTGATGGTTGCAAATGGAGGAACTATAAATTTCTCTAGAAAATTCCATAATATCATGCTAACAATGGGGGAATATGTATTGAATAGTCCAATGCTTTCCATTCCAATGGGAGGCGCTGATGTTGTACTAGGAGTACAATGGTTATAATCTTTGGGGACGATAGCTTTTAATTTTCAAGAACATTTCTTGAATTTTTTTTCAGAAGGAAAGGAAGTCGAATTACGAGTTATCGCATGGAAGACGGGAAAGTTAATAAGCTCTAATGTCATGACAAAGCTTCTAAAGAAAGAACAATAAGGCGTAATTGCACAATTATGCTCACTATAAATTCGAACATCAAAATCATCTATTTATGTAGATCTCCCAAAAGTCTTGGACAATCATTCCAAGGTGTTTGAAACTCCCAAAGGACTCCCACCTATTCGTGATCATGATCATGCTATTCATTTGATTCCAGGAATTTTTCCTCCAAACATAAGCCCTTATAGATATCATTATGTCCAAAAGGGAAAAATTGAATGTATGATTGCAGAAATGTTAGAGGCTGGTATAATTCAATCTAGTCAAAGTTCCTTCTCTGCTCTAGTAGTATTGGTGCACAAGAAGGATGGATCATGGTGCATGTGTCCCGATTATAGGGAGCTCAATAAGCTCACTATTAAATATAAATTTCCCATTCATGTGATTGATGAATTACATGGAGAAATTTACTTTACCAAGTTGGATCTTTGTTCAGGATATCATCAAATTAGAATGAAGGTTGAAGATATTCCAAAAAAATATTTGAACTCAAGAGGGTCATTATGAATTTTTGGTCATGCCTTTTGGCCTTACCAATGCACCTTCTACATTTCAATGGTTGATGAATTCCATTTTCAAACCCTTCCTTAGAAAATTTGTGCTAGTATTTTTTGATGATACACTAATCTACAATAGGTCTTCGAAGGATCATATTCAACATGTTGATAGGGTGAAAAAACTATTGCATGAGAAATAATTATATGCAAAAGCATCCAAATGTTTCTTTGGAGTACAAGAGGTGTAATATCTAGGTCATATTGTATCTCATGAGGGTGTTAAGGTAGACCTTAAAAAAATTAAATCCATTAAGGAATGGAAAGTCCCCACAACCATAATGTAGTTGTGAGGATTTCTCGAGTTAACAGTGTATTATCGCAATTTTGTTAAGAATTATGGGAGAATAGTAGCACCTCTAACAACATTACTGAATAAAGATGCATTTTCATGGACTCCTGAAGAAACTAAGGCCTTTGAACATCTTAAAGAGGAAATGTACCTAGCACCGGTCTTAGCTACGCCAAATTTCACAAAAACCTTTATTGTGGAATGTGATGCCTCAGGAAATGGAATTGGTGCTATTTTAATGCAAGAAGGAAGAAAATTTCTTTTGAAAGTCATCCAATCAAAGGAAAGTATATACATAAATATATTTATGAGAAGGAAATGTTAGAAATACTACATGCACTAAAGACACGATGACCTTACCTAATGGGAAGACACTTCAAGGTAAAAGCTGATCATGATAGTCTTAAACACTTTTTGGAACAAAGACTATCTTCAGAAGACGGCAAAAATGGGTCACAAAGATGTTGGGTTATGAATTTGAAATAATCTACAAAAAAAGGAAGCTAAATGTTGTTGTAGATGCACTCTCAAGAAAGAATGAAGAGGTGGAAGCATTTCTTTGTGCCATTTCTATTATCCAACTTGGTTGGATAACCGAAGCAAGGGATGAATGGAAGAAGGACGAAGAAGTGTGGACACTCATTCAAAAGTTCCGGCAAGATCCTAGTACATATGATACATTTAGTTGGAAAAATGATTCCTTATGGCACAAAGATCACTTATATCTTTGTAAGAGTTCCCAAATAAAACAAAATATTCTTTTGGAATTTCACACTTCTCCTTTAGGAGGTCACTCTGTATTTTTAAAAACTTACCACAGGGTGAAGAAAGAATTTTTTTGGGATGGCCTTAAATCTGATATTCAAAAGTTTGTAGCGGAATGTTTGGTTTGCCAGCAAAATAAAGTTGAGACATTTAAGACCCCAAGTCTTCTACAAAATTTATCCATTCCAAGTCAACATTGGGAGGAGATTTCAATGGATTTTATCACAGGTTTACCCAAGTCCAAAGGAAAGAGTGTCATCATGGTGGTAGTTGATAGAATTACCAAGTATGCACACTTTTGTGCATTATCTCATCCATTTAAAGCATGTACAATTGCTATTACATTTATGGATACAATTCAAAAGCTACATGGAAACCCAAATATTATTGTGAGTGACAGAGATCCCATTTTTATTGGAAATTTTTGGACGGAGTTATTTTCTTGTTTGGGTACTCAACTAGCTCATAGCTCATCTTATCATCCTCAATCCAATGGTCAAACTGAGATAGTGAATAAATGTTTGGAAGGATATCTTCGTTTCTTTTATCTGATAAAAAAACAAAATGGGTCAAGTGGTTCCCTCTCGCTGAATCATGGTATAACACTTCCTTCCATACTGCAGCAAAAACGACCCCATTTATGGCACTTTATAGATATCATCCACTGTCCATCACATCATATTTGAGAGAAAATTCTAAGGTTCAAGAAGTGGAAGATCACATCAAGCATCAACAATAAGTTCTTCAACTATTAAAGGATAACCTAAATTTGGCACAAAATCAAATGAAACAACAGGCAGATCAACATCGCAGCGAGAGAATTTTTAATGTAGGAGACTGGGTATTTTTATGGCTACAACCATACAAACAAATTTCCCTAAAGAAATCTAAGAAGGATAATAAATTATCACCAAATTACTATGGTCCTTACAAGGTGTTGCAGAAGATTGGTACTATGACATACAAATTGAGCTTCCTGCTTCTTCTCAAGTGCACCCAATTTTCCATGTTTCAAGCTTAATTAAGGTTATAGGTGACAAAATTCCAGTTCAAACAATATTGCCAGAACTTGATGAGGAAGGAAAAATCATATTTGAACCTAAAGTAATCATGGAAATAAGAACTTGACAACTACAAAATCATCAATTTTAGAGTATCTCATCAAGTGGAATAACTTACCCACTGAAGAGTCCACATGGGAGGATGATAATTTTATACAGAAGCATCCAAAGCTACTCAAGCATTAAGGACAAAACTTTTCTGAAGGAGAGGGGAATTTTATGTCCCTATATTACTAGTGTAATCCCTTGTTGTTTTTAGTTTAGCTCCCTTATTGTTATTGTTGTACCCCTATAGTCCCCATATTGTTATTATTGTGCCCCATAAAAGCCAACTATTTTTATTGTTGTGCCCTTACATTATTATTGTTAGGTCGGCTAGGATTATATTGTGACCCCATGGACACCTATATATAGAAAGGTGGTTTTTTCATTTGTATCATCCAAGAATTTTTCATTTATGTAATGTAAAGGAGGTTCCCCCCTCGAGGTGGCTGATTTATAAGGTGTTGATCTCTCTTTTCTTATATTTTGCGAGCTGGTTTCATAACAGATTCAAAGGAAAGGTGTTTTGATTTAAGTATTGTCGTATGTCTGCATAAAAATATGTGGTTGTACTAGTAGGGGGAGCTTGTTCAATGTTATACATTTCGATCTCTTGTTCCCACCCAAAAGAATCCTCTTTTGGTGAATCCATCGCTTGTGCTACGAGTTGATAGAGATCATTCCCTTTGATGGTGTTATCTCTAAATTGGTACTGATGGGCTACTCCACCAGACAACTTAGAGTAACTCTTTCAAACCAGATTTTGACTAAGGATTAGCCTCTTCAGGCTGAGAGGGCTCTCTGAAATTAACTTATGATTTGCTCAATTAGGATTCAATCAGATGGCTAACTCTGTGGTATGTACTTTAATGTATTTGATTGTAGGTGAAAAATGAAATAGGGTTCACTACCATTGGGCTTATGGAGTCAGTGTGAGGGAATTGAATGACAAATGGATCTCCTTGTGGAAGCTGAGGCTTTTATTGTTTTAATGAAAGGACAATACACACACAGGAATATTCAATAGCTTAATGTTACAAGGAAGTTAGAGCATGCAAAACATGAATTATGAGTAATTCAACATCAAGATATTGGAAACAAAATATTAAGACACATAAGACATAAGCATCATTGAAGCACTAAAAGAATCTCATGTGAAGTAGAAAACACAGTCACTATATATTATTGATCAGCAAAAATTTACTATATTAGTAGTGTCAAATAACATTCTCCTACCTCTTCTCATTCAAATATATACCTATTAATAGGCGTTTGTTCATTACATTGGATCTTCCCATCTGGCTAGATCATCGAACCATAATCTTTGACACCTATCTTAACCATAAACTGTATTCCTGGAACTGAAAAAGACACCTAATAACTTAAGACTTACAAGCCTATTAGGAATCTATTTTCATTTATTACATTCACTTATCTGCAAAATGGGATAATTACATTAACGATGACCAAGTGCTCGAGTGTCACTCACCATAACCTAGACATAAATATACCCACTAGATTTAGGAACTAATCACCCTAATTTTAAGGAGAAGATAAACATAACATTTGATCATCGTCTTCATGCTGAGTTGGATAGGTGACATCTTTGTTGAGGAATGAATCCCTACTGGAGTATCCCACTGCAACCTTTGAATGCCTCCACGTGGTTTTCTGCCCTTCAATACACTTTCCAAACATCAAAATACATCTAAAAACACCTCGCAGAAAAAATAGAGTGCAATAGGCAATTTCGTAGCATAGTTTGGTAGAAAATTCATTTCAACCATATAAGTCAACCTTTAGCCTCTCTTTCTAATTGGGATATGTTTTATACTTAATATAAGCTAAATAAAACTCTTTCCATCCTTTTATTTCTAGCCAAATTGAGATTTGTTGCAAAAAGTATCCTACAGGGATGTCGTAGTGAAATATGGCCTTCAAGCCCGAGCTTCACTACGAAATTGCCTAATTGGTAGAAAAACACAAGATTTTCATTTTTCTTCACCATTTCACCTTCCAAACTAAAAATGATGTTTCTTGAATTCTGAAAAATTTGTGAAAAATGTTTAGGCCAACTCCTCAAACTTTGGGCACTCCATCCTTAGCAGTAGAAGGCTGCATCTCCTCAGGCTCATTTATCACTTTGATTTTCAGCCCTCTTTTCTTCAATTCTTCCTAAATCATATCCATTTTTTCCTCTAGTTCTTTAACATGTCCCTTGAGCTTCTTTCTTTTAGACTATAACCACAGGTTTCTCTTTCTGGTGTTTTTCATTACTCTCCCCAAAGGGAGTGCTCTTTTAAGCAACTTTTTGGCATTTGTCAGTGATTTATCATATTGGTTTAGTTGGTAATTCATTTTTTCTTCAAAATATTCCATAAAATTTATGTCTACCTTGGCCTCCTATATTTCTAATTTGACTTCAATGACCTCTTCTCTCGCCTCTCTTAACTGTTCTTGCAATACCTATAATTTAGTCTTTTCCACCATCTGCTCCTTTCCTTTCCTTTTCATGAAAACCTCTTCTGTTACTGGAGATAGGTCTATCATGTCTTCTGTGATAGGTTGATTTCATTTGTCAACAATTTTTATCTTCTTGTTTTCCATGACACCCTTTGCAAGATGTAGCCTAGTAAGTGGTTTCCTTGGCTAGAATATGAAACGTGCATCTTCTCTTGTAAAATCTAACCTTTCAACAGTCTTACCTTTCTGTTTCTTCCTCTTGTCATCTTCATTGTCTCTAGCTTTGACAATTGGAGTCTCTTCAATATCTATTGCTTGGAGGATGTATTCAAGATTTCCCTTTCCAATGGTTTGACTTCTAGTTATCCTCCTGCTACCATGCTTGCTAATTTTCTATTTGTTTCTTGTAGGTGATGTTTGTGGGATATATGCCTCTGGTATAGGTTTTATTTCAACATCCATTGGCTCCAAGATAGGCTTTTCCTCTTCTTCATTTACACCTTTTGTCACAACTGGAGATGAAGTAGTTGTTGGCTTTCAAGTCTTCTTAGGTGTCACTGAATCAAATTCATACCCACTGAGGAAAAGGAAAGATGCCCAATCTCTATTTAATTTCTTCAATTCTTCTAGCTAAGAGTTTAATTAGACCATGGTGAAAAAATTATGTCTCACTGCCTTTAGCCCTGGCTTGAACCTTATCATACATCTTCCCTAAGCTCCTAAACAAAAAGAAATGAATATCAAGGGGTTGCTTTCCAGTGAAATGTAAAAGGAGCTTGAAATGGTACAAGTAAACCATATGAAACCTCCCCTCACAAGTAAAGTAATTATAGATCACAAACAAAAAATTAGAATAATTTTCCTTCATATAACTCCTTGGAATACCAGATGCCATGTCAACTCCAATGTGTTCAGGTTTGAAAAATTCCTCACAACTCTGTATTTTGAATTTAGTGGCTTTGAACCACTCTTCACCTTCTCTTGGTATCTTTGTAGCCTGAGAAATTGTATCAAGTGATACTGTGAAATTTAAAACCCCCACCTTCGAGGTTGTGCTTGTAAAGTTCACTGCAAAATCCTTTGATATTTGGGCATGAAATCCTTGAAGCTTTTGTTAGAACTGTAGACATCAGACATTTCTGAATGCATCCATGAAACTGGGGTCTTCATTTAACAGCTTGAGGTCCATAGGCTTGTATCTCACACAAGAGCCTCCCTTGTTCACTTTATTCTTCATTTCCATTCTGCTTTATAACCTCGCTATCTCCCTAACTGTGACACCTATAGATAAAAACACTAGACAACAAGCTACTTGCAATGGGAGTCAACTCTTCAAAGATGATACTAGACTACTGCATGTAAGGCTTCGAACAATAGATGACAGAGAAATGTTTAGAGATGAATTTAAAAATTCAATTTGAAAGTTGGGAGAATGATGTCAAATGTGATAACAAAAGGTAATGATGAGGATAATTACGATCTTGCATGCTTGGGTGATCATGATAACTAATTGGGTGACCTCACCTTTACCCCTGACCATTGGAATTTTGACACCTCACCATGCTATGTTTTTTCTGCAAAAAAACACGATTCCGCAGCAAATACAGTTATAAACCTCGCGGATTCGCTACGGAATTGTCAGGTGATTTTGTAGTGAAATCTTCCATTCTACAGTCATATTCGCTACCAAATGATGAAAAAGAAAACATGTAGAATTTGTCTGATTTGAGATGATGCATGTGAATAATAAGTGAAATGGAGTGAATTTGACTGACATGACATGACTAATGGGAGGTTTTAGACTTAGGGTAAGGTTTATTTCATGGGTTTTTTGGATCAATTTCATGAACCAATCTATTAAGACAAGGTGAAACCTAGGTGAGTGAGGTGAGTGACCCTATAAATGAAATTTTGAAAATTTATGTGAGATAATAGATGGTGTAAAATATCTTGAATTCAATATCATATTCTTGTAGGCATGTCATCCACTTCTCCCTCCTCTGACCCAACTCTTGTTGTACATAGAGTTATCTAACTAATGGGTGAGGCACATAGATAATAATATGGGCTTTCAGGAGGTAAGGCCTAAAATGATTGAATTCCTTATATACTATGTATGCTTGCTTATTAGTAGTGGGATAATTCATTTTTTATCCCTTTAAACCAGTGCTCATGAAATATATAGGCTACTATTGCCTTGATTTCCCTTTTATGTCAACACAACTACAATAGATGTATTATCACTAAGTTGGTACAGATGGGCTGCTCCACTAATCAACCTAGAGTAACTCTTTCAAACCAACTTTTGACTTAAAATTAGCCTCTTGAACCTGAGAGGGCTCTCTCAAAGTAACTATGATTTGTTCAATTATGATTCAATCAGATGACTAAATCTGTGATATTGTCTTGAATGCATTTTTTTGTAGGGGATATTCCATATGGTTTACCTGTATCATTTTAGGCTTCTAAGTCTAGAGTCATTAGGTGTCTGCTTTATTTCCAGGAATCTAGTTTATTGTTAAGTGAGGTGTCAAAAGAAATGGTTCGATGATCTAGCCATGTGGGCAGATCCAATGTAAATGACTAAAGCCTATTAATAGGACTTACTTTGAAGAATACATGGTTGGATAATGTTATTCTACACTACCACTTTGTAAATTTTTTTTTATGATCAGTAATATACAGTGACTGTGCTTTCCTTCTTCACCTGAGATTATTTTTGTGTTTAAATGAGCATTTGTCCTCTATATATATTAATATTTTTCTTTCAATATATTGATGTTTCAATTACTCAGAATTCATGTTCTTCATGCTCTGACTTCCTTTGAACATTAAGTTATTGTATATTTCTGTGTGTGTGTTGTACTATTATTGAAAATCTACATGCCTCAGCTTCCACAAGGAGAGCCATTGTCATTTAATTTCGTAATACTGACTCCATAAACCCAATGGTATTAAACCCTTTACATTTTTCACCTACAAAAAAATACATTCAAGACAATATCACAGAGTTAGCCATATGATTGAATCATGATTGAAAAATTCATAGTTACTTTGAGAGAGCCCTCTCAGGTTAAAGAGGCTAATTTTTAGTCAGAATTTGGTTTGAAAGAGTTACTCTAGGTTGTCTGGTGGAGCAGCCCATCTGTACCAACTTAGTGATAACAAGACGTATCAAAAGAAAAAGTGTACAACAAGAAATACTTTCCAAAATATGGGTTGTATAAGATTGGGGCATTGACAATGGCTTTCTTAATTCAGGAAAATGAATCTTTCACACTCTTATCCCATTTATAGCTATCATATTTTTTTATCATATCTTGTAATTTTTTAACAATTTGTGCATAATAAAAGGTGATCTTTCATAGAAAATTGATATTTCCCACGAAGGATTGCATTTCTTTCTTATTCCCGGAAAATGGATTTGGGAGATAGTATTGACCCTTTCTAGGTAAACCTTGATTCCACTCATAGTGATAATGTGTCCTAAGAGATTACCTTTGGACACACCAAAGATTCTCTTTTTGGATTTAGTGAAATTCAATACTTGTGACTTCGCTCAAAAACATGCTTTAGATGATGGTTGAGATCAGATCTTTTCTTCGAAATTTTTTTTACGTCATCCAAGTAGACGACCACACTTTGGTCGATCAATCTAATAAATTTGATGTCCATGGCCCATTGAAATGCAAAAAAAACATTAATAATTCCAAATCATACGCACTTGAAAGAAAAAGTTCCCCACTTCGTCTTGAAGGTGGTTTTGAATCTATTTGGTTCTGCTACCAAAAATTGATTTTATCCGAAAAATTCATCCAGTAGCAAGAAATTTTTTGACCTTGATACCATCTGAAGTATCTGATCCATAGATGTCACGAGGTAATTATCCTTATCTTAAGCCTGATTGAGGTTGTGAAAATCAACACAGAAGCGTATCTCACCGAACTTTTTCCTAACAAGAACCAAGCTGGAAACCCATGTAGAATGAAGAACTTTGAAGATGATATGAGCATCCAATAAATTCCTTAATTCATTTTGTATCATGGGGTCAATCGTTGGATGAACTTTCCTTAGATTCAGATGAAATAGTTCCACCCCTTCTTTGATAATAATTACATGTTGGATGATACATGTAACATATGTCTTTATATCATCATATGTCCATGCGAATACATCTCAAAAATGTTTGAAAATATGAATGAAATAGTGTCATTCTTGAGGAGAATAGAATGTATTTAGGTTCACGTATTTAAGATTTTCTTCGGTTCCCAAATTAACTTGTTCATGTGTCAGAGTTGAGCTTTGAGTCTTTATAACTACTCGTCCTTTGAAATAATTTTGAAGGTCATATAATTTCTCAAGGGATACCACAAATTTAAACATTGGATTAACTTTAGATGCTTGAGTTGTTTCCTGCAAATCGTTTTCATTCTCATCTTCTTCAATAACCACATATTTGAAAACATCTGCGTTGGCCATGAAATGAAATATCTACTGGTCATCATTAATACAAAAAAATTAGTTACATTATTAAGCACATATGCCTCGTAAATAATTTATATATAAAATACATCTTTTAATGGTGACATTATAGTAGATGCATTGGCAAATATATCAGTGGAAAATTTACAAACTACAGGAACAAAAATAGTTTTGAATGCTTTAAAGGATGGAATAATACACCATACCTCTTGCTGATAGTTTTTAAAATTAGTTGAAACACAATGAATGGTTTTTAATACCTGATGGGTAAAAATATATGAATCATCGATTACCTTAAGTAATTCCACCTTGAGGTATAACTTTATTTCGTCCCAAAACAAGTGCTTCATATTCAGTAGTGTTTTTCATGCACTCAAACACTAAGCGGCATGATAAGATATACCTTTTATTCCTAGGGTCAATAAGAATAAAAATAGCTCTATAAACCTCCTAAGTTTTGGAACCATAAAAATATAAAGTCCAGATGTTAGTGGCTATTGAGTTAGTTCCTACACTAATAATATGTACATCTATGTTATAGGTTTCATTAGCACTAATTAGAATGCAAGGAAGGAGCTCCAATTGTGTATTAGGCGATACAGGGGATGAATGTGCTTGATAACATCCATGATCGACCCTCTAGAATTTTTTTTAAAAAAATAACATGTATAAATATGATTGGCTCATTCTAATTCCACCTTGAGGTCTATGGATTTCTTTAGTCCCATAATGAGTACTGCTTCACATTGAACAATGTTGTTCGTGCACTCAAACTCCAAGTGGTATGATAAGATATACCTTTTATTCCGAGGGTCAATAAGAATACAAACAACTCCAAAACCCTCCCGATATTTTGAACCATCAAAATATAAAGTCTAGATGTCAATGGCTACTGGGTTAACTACTACACTATTAATATATAAATCTATGTTACATGTTTCATTAGAACTAGTTGTATTGCAAGGAAGGAGCTCCAACTGTGTATCAAGCGGTATAGGGGATGGTTGGGCATGATAAAATCCATGATCGACCTCTAGAAAACAATTTTAAAAATAACATGTGCAAAGATGATTGGCTCATTGTACTTCCAACTTGAGTTCTATGGATTTATTTAGTCCCAGAACGAATACTTCATATTCAGCGGTGTTGTTAGTGCAATCGAACTCCAAGGGGCATGATAAGATATACCTTTTATTCCTAGGGTCAATAAGAATACAACTGCCTCGAGAACCCTCCTGTGTTTTGGAACCATCAAAATATAAAGTCTAGATGTTATTGGTTACTAGGTTATTCCCTACACTAGTAATATGTACATCTATGTTATAGGTTTCATTAGCACTAGTTGTACTGCAAGGAAGGAGCTCCAACTATGTCTCAGGTGGTACAGGGGATGGTTTCACTTGATTAAATCCATGATCGACCTCTAGAAAGTATTTTTCAAAAATATAATGTGAAAATTTGATTAGCTCATTGTGTCCCTCAAGAAATATCATAGTATGTTTCATGTAAGGTCACTCTCTACTCAAATGTGATTATTTCTACCCTTGTAGGGAATCCATAAATGTGTCCAATTGGTAGAAAAATATCTATGTAGTTTGTTGGACCAGTCTGTTGTAGCTGCTACAACCACTCTCCAAAATTTTTCCCATGATTTGATTTTGGAGCCTTCCATTCTTCCCATAGGAGACTATCTTTCACTATCATAAAGTATTAATGCTATGATCAAGACTTATATTTTCAAGTTGTACTTATGGTGAGTTGATCCCAATTTGATACCTTAAATTATTTCAGGTCTTCCCTCTAGAAACTGCACAATAATGGAAGACAAGCTAGCCTTGAGGATCATAATTACGTAATCCATATATACAAGCCAACCTTGAACTTAGAAACTACACAATTCTAGGAGATAGTCCTACCTTAAGCTCAAAAACTGCAGAAAGCTTCCCTTGAGGTCATAAACTACGAAATTCACTTAGTCAAGAAGTTTCCTAGTGATTGGGAATTGCACAATCCCTCTTGGAAATGTTAATGGTCAATTTCCTAAAAAATAAAAAAGTAAAAAGAAAAATGCAATCCCTAGAAAATAAGTATTGAATGATTAGTTTCCAGAAGACTGACACAAGTTTCTATTTTTTACTGATTTGAAAAGTGTCGCTTCCTCCTTGATTTTAATCGTGCACATCATAAACCCTAGCTTACATAGATATATATAACAGGGACCCCTAGATCTCATTTTTAAATTCGATATTAGAGCTCTAGAATTCCCGAGGAGATCAAGGATCCTTCGGTGGAGTTTGTGGCTCTTTTCCGGTGAGTTTTGCTTTTATCATCTTTTGTTTCTTTTTTTGTCATTTCAATTTTGTGAGTCTTGTTTCATTTTTTTCATTTCATGGTTGTTGGTGTTTTAAATTATATTAGCTTGTATAAGTGTTGGTTTTTTCCGACGTTCCCCTTTTACAAGTGTCTCATCAATTTTCTTGTTTTTTCCCATTAGTGGTCGTTGTTTCGACAACTCTCCATGCATGTTTGTTTTTCCTTTTCCATGTTGATATTATGAACTTTATTTTAATTGATATATCTATCCTTAGTAATATATTCACTCTAACTTGCACCATCACTCATATCTTCCCATTTCCCATACTCTTTCTGGGCAGATCTACCCTTCCGTTAGCCAACAATTACCTTGTTTAGATGGGAATCGCGCAAGACCAAGGCTCAAGTTGTCTCATTGGCCTATGATACTATGAAATGCACAGTAATAGGCTTAACCAAATGCCCATTGCACAGCTCCAGGGCTCAAGCCTATCCCTTGGCCACTGAGACTGCACAATGCGTGGTCTCTCCCTTAGTCTGCCCAGGCTGAGAATGCACATTGCACAGTCTCAAGCCTCAAGATACTCCCCTAGCTGTTGAGACTGCATAATACTCAATTCATACAACCAATTTACCTCCCTTCACCTCAATAATTGTGCAATATTTCCTTTCATTCATGTGGTTGCCGCTGTCATCTTGCTTTGTGAGTCATTTTGTTGCAGCTAATTCACCTTTTCCATGAGTGCATTTTCCTCCTATAGGTATTGCAGTTGTTAGAGTCATTTCTCTTCATTAGTCACTGTCATAATGGCACTAAAGAGATATGCTTCAAAGGATACCACTGAAAAAATCACTAGGGAGGCAGTTGAGAGTACTCCAATGAACCTACTAGTTTTCATTGATACTCAACTGTTCATAGAAATGGAGTCATATATCATATGGCACAAAGTAAAGAAATATTTCTTAGCAAGAAGCTTCAAAGAATATTTGAGGATCAAAAGGTGTACATTAATGTACAAAATTCAGGGTTACATAACATTGCATGCAGGTATCTGACTTTCCATGTGCAAATGTTGTTATGTTGATAATTTCGCATATTGATTCTAAGACGATGACTCTAAAAAATACCAACGAGAAAAGGCTTGATTCTTTTTTGGCACCAGATTAACATCTCATTTACCATTTACCAGAGTTGAAATCACTCATGGAAACTTAATTCTATTCCACCACCAAATACTTGAGCAAAAATCACATTGTCAAAAGCTAGGTGAAAGAGCCAACAAAGTTCTGTTAGACACTCACCAACACTTACAAGAAAAAATATTTGAGAAGGGCCTATAAGCTATTGATAGTTCTATGTTGTATAATCTATGCTCAATAGACATTAGAAAACCTTTGAGGTCTAAAATGGGCCTCCTAAGAGAAATGTACAACCAAAATAAACTTTATAAGAACCAATAGGTTTCAAGATGATGATGTCAACCATGGGGGATGATTCACCATTTTTGGGGTAAAAATGTAAAAAGATTAAAAAAAATAAAATAATAAAACTTCATTTTCAACTTGTATTTTCAAATTATCTCCCTAATGTTTTACTCAAATTTCAAGCGGGAGGACTCGTTGGATGCAAAAATTAATTCCTCATCCAAGGAGTACCCATGTTGCATACTTTCGATAGACCCTGCAATCATGTTTTTCATGTATTTATCATTTTTTCATGTAGCAGGGCCCGTCAAAGGTATCAAAAATTTTGTATCCTTGGATGAGGAATCAAATTCTACATCCAACGATTTTTCTTGCTCAAAATTTGAGTAAACCCATATGGAGATAAGTTGAAAATACAAGTTGAAAAAGTAGTTTTTTCTTTTTCACCTCTAAAATTTGATGATGTAATCTAATCTCATTTTATTATTTCCATTATTTTTTTATAATTTCCTTATGAGGCCCATTTTATACCTCAAAATTCCCCTAATGACACTGAGACCTTCCTTAAAGGGTGGGAATTCTTATTGAACCAAGTTGTGAACGAAGGAAAACCATTCAACTGGTCAGACTTGTTGGCCCGATAGCTGAAGATCCATGTAGCTAATTCCTTGAATCCCCCCAAGGGAAAGCAAGCTATATTTTACATGTCTCCCTATATATTGGATGAAATTTTCACTCACAATTCATTTCCTTGCATGAATTGGACTTGGACACCACGAGAGCCTACCATGCACATCTAATGCAAGCTACTTTTTGAGTGTAGCCATGAAGGAGAATAAAAAGGCTGACTGATCACTTCCTCATTCCATTATAGAAGATAATATTTGAGGAAGATCCACCTTGTATCTCACATGGGGAAATGGAAGTAGTTTCAAAGATAGCATATTGGTTTGCCTCACCAGATGGCACTTTCTTCAGAGTGTTCAACGGACAAAAGTATCTGCATATTCTACTAAGGTATGCCACTGATAATTTATTCATGCAAGAAGTTTCATACCATATTTCCACATGGTTATCAAAAAATTTAGACAAGAAGAAGAAAGTACCATGGCCACTAGTCTTGCTATGCAAATCAGATTGTAGGAAATCAAGATTTTGAAAGTCGCAGACACCACGGGAAAAGAGATAAACAATTTCACTTTCAGTCATTTGGATCTCAACCCGTATGATCCTAGGAATTTTTGTAGAGACCATTGTGTGAGGATTCATTTTCAGTGGCCAAGCGGGACCTTTTGACATACTCAAGGAGGAAGCGTAGAAAAACTATTATAATTTCTCCAAGACGCATGAACTAGGAAGCTTCACTGGAACATCGCAAGTTACTCCGTAGAAGTAAGTTACTCCAGAGGCAGAACCAGTAGAAAAGTGCAACCCAATGCACAAAAAGGGTAAGAGGAAGGTTTCATATATCTGAGGGGGAGATTGAAGCTGCAAGATAAAAGAAGATCCAAACATTATGAAAGTGGCCATAACAGTAGAGAAGAAGTGTAAATAGAGGATGCATGAAGAAGAAAAAAAGCAGAGGGAAGAACAAGAGTGTATGATATTTGATCAGGTGATCATGTCCAAGAGGAAAAAAATGCTTAAAATTGGAACTGCTCAGAATTTGTTGCAAATTGAATGAACGGAAAGGCCTCGTCGCTGTGGTTCTGGTGCCATGAATGGGACCCAAATTCGATGTCATATAAGAAATATATTGAAGTTTTAAAATGCCCAATGAACTTCAAAACATGACTTTTGAACACAAAAAATTGTCATCTTCAAAAAAAATTTATGGAAAAAATTTCATTTTTATATGGTTTTTGGGGCCCTATCAGAGGGTGCCACGTGGCCTGCCCAGAGGCTGCCACATGGCCCTAGACCCAAGGTTCAAGTCTTGTTCAAAAATTATTTTGGTGGGCAGACCCGACCTAACCTGAACGGAGTCAGGTCACCCTAAACGCATTCGGGTCACCAAACAGTGGGCAGTGGTGAACGAGACCTCGTGCAGGTATGAACGTATTCAGGTCAGTTGGGCGGAGGACGACCCGACCCGAACGCAAAAGGGTCAGGTTATATCGGCGTCATTTGAACATTTGAACCAGTGGAAAACAAGGGATTAGCCCTCATGGCTATTGTTTTTAAACCCCGCAACCTAGCGCAAGACCAAGGGCTAAGCCCTTTAAAAATTGTGGTAAGTTTTGGGCTAAGCCCCGGGGTGCTAGCCCTTGTTGCATGTGATCTAAGGGCCATGACCAGGGGCACAACTTTAACATTATCCGCCCAATAGTTAACGGTTAGCGCTTTTCCAACATGTGAACGCGCAGATTAATCGACAGTTAAAATAAATGCCTCTGCCAATTTTAGCGTGCGGTTCTGACATTTTAAGAGATTCCACCTTTCTGGTGGAGCTAACTGGAGTTAGCCAAGTTTAGTGGAGGATTTTGAGGGCCACTAGGCAAAATACTGTTGGGATCATCACTTTCTCCAAATTCGACCAAATTAGATAAAATTTTAGTCAATTTTGGGTATTATGAGAATTCTGGAGCCATTAGGATAGTTTGCAGAGCCAACAAAGGTATTTTTCAGCCATTTTTTCTTCAGGGAAGCTTGGAGAGCCATCAGGGCCATGAGGGGAATGGAGCTGCATTGGGCTACACTTCATTGTTTGAGGTGAAATAAAAGCCATACTTAGCTTATTTCTATCTTCTGAATTCATTTTCACAATTGTTTTAGCCTGTTTAGGCTTCTTTCTCACTATAAAACCAATTTGAGCAACCTATTAGAGCAAGGACATGCCCATTGGGAGCCTTGGACCCGGAAAATGTAGCCCATGAGGGGTGAAATGCCTCATCATGTTGCTATGTTCTTATGGTGAAGTTATTCTGTTGTGTATTTCTAATTCAAGATGTGAAACAGTAATTTTAATTAACATTCCCTCACACATAAACTCAAAAACAATTACCAAAAACACTTTGTTTAATTTGTAAGACATGAAAAACACTTTTCACACTTAATTAAATGGAAATGAATAATTTGAAAAACAGGTACAAATAGTTTCATTTTCAGATCAGATGGTATCAGAGCTAAGGATTTGAGCCTTAGGAGCTAAAGTTTTACTCAGCATTTGTTTTGTGCAAAGATATAGTTGATTGTTTGCAAGTTTTGATGCTTACTAGGCTTAAACTAAAGAGAGGTGAAGGACATTTGTTTAGTGTACAAAGTAATCCACAACCAAGAAGGGTTAGAGAGCCACCTCCAAGAGCCATAGAAGCAGCTTCAAGCATGTCTTCAAGAGAGGGAGAAGATCCTGAAGATATGGATCCCAAAGAAGAAGAACGGGTGTTTTGAAAGGCTTTCTTGGATATGACGGAGATGGTGAGGATACTCTACCAAGAAAGGAATGATAGGCTTGTTGGAGAAGGGTCTAAAAACCAGAAAGAAGGAGAGGGTTCTTCAGGAGGAAATAAAAGTGATGACAAGTCAAAGAAAGGACATGGAGGAAATGGTGCTCCACCATCCCCATCTTCATCCTCTTCCTCTACATCGTCATCCTCAATTTCGGTGAATCAATCTCACAAGTCCAAAGCCACTGGTAAAAGTCCATTTTTAAAGCTTGATGTTAAATTTGGGTTGCCTATGTTTAATGGTGAAGTCAATGTAGAGAAACTTGACAATTGGGTCAGATAGTTGGAAGTTTACTTGAGGATACAGAACCTTCATGATGATGACACCAAGATACAGTTAGCCTCTTTGAGAATGGATGGAGCATCATTGGTATGGTGGGAAGCCAAAACCAAGGATGAAATTAAAAAACATGGTAAGATCACTTTATCATGGGTTGAATTTATTTCTGCAATTAAAAAGCAATTTTATCCATTAGCTCATTTACAAAAGGCAATCATGAACTAGCAAAACTTCAGACAACTTAAGGGACAAAATGTACAAGACTACACCCAATAGTTTAGGAGAAGAGCACTCTTATTAGGGGTAGACTTACAAAGTCAAGATACTTTGCTAAAATATATAGGTGGTTTTCACAACTACCTTAGACATACTATCCTTATGTTCAATCCTACTAGTCTAGATGAAGTTTGTATACAAGCTATGCATTTAGAGGCTAGAGGGAAAAACTCTTTTGATGAGGGTAGAAACAAGCCTTTTAATGGGAAAAACAAAGATAAAACCTTTAAGGGAAAAGGAAAAAATAATGCATTTTTTAAAAAATAGGGTGAGAAAGTGATATGTAAACATTGTTCAAGAGAAGGCCATGAAGAGAAAAACTGTTGGAAATTACATCCTGAAAAAAGAACTCAATTTAACAAAAACAAAGGAAAGAAGAAAACTGCAGCTACTACAACTACACCACAAGACTGAGGTGATGATTCAGGTGATGAAACCAAAATTTCAGCCATGGGTTTGAAAAGTATGAATGGAAAGGAAACTGGAACTAATCCAAGCACTAGTACTTCAAACTATCATGTACAAGCTTCAAATGAGGAAGAAAGAATTGAATTGTTCCATGTGAGGGTAGTCTCAAAACATACAAAAATTGACACACTGTTAGACAGTGGGTCACAATAAAAGCTCATATCAGAAGACTTGGTCAAACAGCATAAACCTGAGACCATTCTACATCCAAAGCCTTATCCACTTGGGTGGATATGCAAGGATGCAAACTTACAATTCTCAAGAAAGTGCATATTGCGATTTGCGATTACTGCACACTTTATTGACACAGTTGAACTTGATGTAGTACCGCTTGATATATCAGGAATTTTTTTGGGAATTCCTTACTTATTTGACAGGAAAGCGATTTTCCATCGCCATGAAAATAGTATCATATCTATAAAGATGGCAAGGAGTTCATTGTCAGAGCACATCACAAGAAGGAAAATATAGCGAGGGTAAATGAGGGACAAGTAAAAAGGCTAGTGAATTCTAGTAAGAGTTTTGTACTTCTTATGGTTAAGCCTAAGGTTGATGTGAATCAAGAGTCATTTGAAAATTGTGATTCAAATCTTAAATCAGATTTATATGATGTAGTTGATGCACATCATGAGATGTTTCAGGAACCGACAAGTTTACCTCTTAAAAGGGAGATTCAACATGAAATCCAGTTACATCAAGATTGTCCTCTTCCTAACATAGGCATGTAACGCATGTCTATCATGGAGAATTCTGAAATAAAGAGACAAATTAAAGACTTGTTGGACAAAGGCTTCATAAGACCAAGCACTTCACCCTGTGGGTCACCGATAGTGTTGATTCCAAAGAAAGATGGAACTTGGCGCATGTGTGTGGACTTCAGGGCATTGCACAAGATGACGATAAAGAATGTTTACCCACTCCCAAGGATAGATGATTTGTTAGATCAGATTAAATATGCTAAATATTTCACTAAGTTAGAGTTACGTAGTGGTTATCATCAAGTTAGAATTGCAGAAAGTGACATTTGGAAGACAACATTTAAAACCAAACAGGGACTCTTTGAGTGGCTTGTTATGACATTTGGTTTATGCAATACACCTGCAACTTTCATGCGGGTAATGGATGATGTCTTACGTCATTTTCTTGATGATTTTGTTATTGTATATTTATATGACATATTAATTTTGAGCAAGACTAGAGAAGAGCATGTCATTCATGTTGAGAAAGTACTTGATATTTTGAAGAAAAATCAGTTGTTTCTTAAAATGTCAAAGTGTGAATTTGGAAAGATTTCTTTGGTTATATTGGGACACATAGTAGGAGGAGGTGCTTTGAGAATTGATCCTTCTAAGGTAGAAGCCATTGTGAATTTGCCTACTCCCAAATCCATTATAGAGGTAAGAATGTTTTTGGGTGCAGCTCAATATTGGAGGAAGTTTATTTCTAACTTCTCTGCCATAGCAGCTCCTATGCATGTAGTGACAAGTGTGAAGCGTGTTTTCCAATGGGGAGGCAAGAAACATAAATATTTTGAGTCTTTGAAAGAGAAGATAAGTTCAGATCCAGTCCTTGCATTACCGGACTTGAGACAACCATTCGAGATTCAGACTGATGCTAGTGATTACACCATGGGTGCAGTTCTCTTACAACATGGTAAGCCTATCACATCTCATTCTGAGACATTTAATAGTGTTGTTGGGAATTATATTACATATGATAAGGAGTTGTATGCATTGGTAAAAAGTGTCAAAAAGTGGAAACACTATTTTATGGGCAAAGAAATAGTTGTTCATACCGACCATCAACCTTTACAGTACTTGCAGTCGCAAAGTAAATTACAACAGTCACGACATTTCAGATGGATGGGTTTCCGACAACAATTTCACTTGGTAATAAGGTACAAGAAAGGTATTTTCAATAAAGTTGTTGATATGCTTTCAAGGCCTATTATTAGTGCTACTACTTTACTTAAGAATGATTCTATTGTACATGAGAGCTACATAGAACAATATGCATCAGATGTTGATTTTAAGGATGTGTATGCTAACTTGAGTGAAGGGAATCATGTTGAGGAGAATGATTATCATTTGCATAATAATTTGTTGTTTCATATGGGAAAGTTATGTATACCATAGGGGGAGAGACTAAGCATCATGAGAGAAGCTCATTCTTCTCTTATTGCTGGACATTTTGGGGTAAGAAAAACGGTGGCACATTTACAAAGGTATTGTTATTGGCCTCGCATGGTAGATAGTGTTTCACATTTCATTAGAGGTTGTTCATTATGTGCTACAAGAAAGCCTAACAATAGGAATTTTGGTTTATATACGCCATTTCCGGTACCTTCTAGACCATGGGAAAGTGTTTCTATGGATTTTGGTTGAGGTCTACCATTATCTAGAAAGCATCATGATTATCTTTATGTAGTAGTTGATAGATTCAACAAGATGTGTATTCTTATGCCATGTAAGAAATCTATAATTTCTCAACAAACTACTGATTTATATTTTCAACATGTATGGGTTAATTATGGCTTGCCTACTTCTATTGTTAGTGACATAGATTCTAGATTTTTTGGGAATTTTTGGTCCAATCTATGGAAGATGATGGACACCAAGTTGAAGAAGAGTGCTGCTTTCCATCCGCAAACAAATGGCCAAACATAGGTAGTGAACAGAACCATTGTAAATATTTTGAGAGGTTATTGAAGTAAGCATCCCAAGCTTTTGGATAAGCACTTGCATTACATTCAGCATGCTTACAACCGGGCCAAGCACTCTTCTACAAATACTTCACATTTTGAAGCTTGCTTTGGGTATTTACCTAAGTCACCTTTAGATTTCATTCTTGAGAAGGATATGGCCATTGATGGGCATAGTGAAATTGAAAAATCTCGCATGTTCATTGAAAGAATTCAGCTCATACATCAACGGGTTCAAGAACAACTTGAAAAAAGTCAAGGCAAGTACAAGGAGAGGCATGACAAGCACAGAGTTGATCATAAGTTTCAAGAAGGAGATGAGGTATGGCTGCATATTAGTAAGGAAAGAATGAAAGGAGAAGGTATAAATCTAAAGCCTATTCATTATGGTCCATTCAAGATCCTTAAACAAGTTGGAAATAATTCTTTTCAACTAGATTTTCCTTCATATATGCAAATTTATTCTGTTGTGAATATGGAAAATTTATGTTTTTATGAACCTCCTTTAATTTCTGATTATGAAAGTGACATTCAGTTGCCATCCATAGAGGATTTATCGCCAGAATTTTTGGATGAGATGAAAGAGGATGCTATCCTTGACAGAAGGACACAAACTTCGAGGAAGGGAAATGTTGATTATGTTCGAGTTGGTCTTAAAGGCAGAAAACCGAGTAAGGAAAAGTGGATTGAGGTGGAAAAGGTGAGGGATCTATACCATCATCTTCTTAACAGGTAATTGAAGGCTTTTGGGGTCCAAAAGCTTCCCAATGGGGAGGTGTGATCAGGTGATCATGTCCAAGAGGAAAAAAATGCTCAAAATTTGAACTACTCAGAATTAGTTGCAAACTGAACAACCGGATAGGCCTCGTCGCTGCAATTCTGGTGCCGTGAATGAGACCCAAATCCGATGTCGTATGATAAAGATATTGAAGTTTTAAAATGCCCAATGACCTTCAAAACAGGACTTTTGAACACAAAAAATTGTTATCTTCAGAAAATTTTTATGGAAAAAATTTCATTTTTATATGATTTTTGGGGCCCTATCAGAGGGTGCCATGTGGCCTTCCCAGAGGTTGCCACGTTTCCCTAGACCCAAGGTTCAAGTCTTGTTCAAAAATTATTTTGGTGGGTAGACCCGACCTGACCTGAACTGAGTCGGGTCACCCTGAATGCATTCGGGTCACCAAATAGCGGGTAGTGGTGAACAAGACCTCGTGTAAGTGCGAACGTATTCGGGTCAGTCGGGCGGAGGATGACCCGACCCGAACACAAAAGGGTCAGGTTATAGCGGCATCATTTGAACGTTTGAACCGGTGGAAAACAAGGGATTAGCCCTTAGGGCTATGGTTTTTAAACCCCGCGACCTGGCGCAGGACTAAGGGCTAAGCCCTTTAAAAATGTTGGTAAGTTTTGGGCTAAGCCCCGGGGTGCTAGCCCTTGTTGCATGTGATCTAAGGGCCATGACTAGGGGTGCAACCTTAACATTATCCGCCCAAAAGTTGATGGTTAGCGCTTTTCCAGCATGTGAACGCGCAGATTAACTAACAGTCACCTCCCTATTATCACACTTCTAACTTTGCATAGTTTAACTATTACCTCCCCATGCTCATAGAAAAACCTTAAGATCTACGATTTGCAATGCGGGTCAACTCCCACCTTTCCCCGCACTTGGCACTTCACAGGTTTTAGAGTTTACCTCCGCCACCCATAACCAAACCTTTCCGACTTGCAATTGCGATGCGAGCTAGGTCCCACTTTCCTGCCACATCACCTCCCCTTCCTTGCACTTTGCACTTTGCAAATATTAGAACTTACCTCCCACTACTTTTAACAAAACATTGCGATCTGCGGGCTGTGGGTGGGCCCACCTCCTTGCCATGTAATTCCACCTCTAATCACCCTCCACCTTTCTGCCTCCTCTACTCCTCATCTCTGCTTCTGATAGTCCTTAACTCTTTTTTCAACCCCCACAGTTTTCCAACTTTAACCATGGGAAGCGGGGGGGGGGGGGCGGGGGGGCTCTAAAATGGGTGGTATCCAATACCACCCACTCCTCCATGCGTCTTCCCCTCGTCATTTCACACCCCCCTCTCCATAACCTCTTAGCACTTAAGACTCCCTCCAAAAATCTGTTTCTGTTGTCACCCAAACCACTGCCACCGCACCACGTCCTCCATCATCTGTCCATGTCCGCTAACCTCAATCCTTTCATGTTTGGGCTTATGGGTGTGTGCGCCATTTTTTTCACATGGTAGGAGGACTTGGGTAGAACTCGAAAAGGAGTAAAAAGGTAAAGTGAGGCTGAACATCACAAAGAAAAAAATAGAAAAGGTCGAGTCAGGCATTTTGTAATATAACAGCAAAAGCCGAAGGGGCAACGAACACATTAGTGCAACTACTGATCCAAGCACCTCATCAATTTAATAATCAAACAACGACTTTCCGAGATGAAGAGCCAAGGTGTCAGAGACTTCCTTGCCTCTTCGGCATCACACAAGCCAGATCTTGATCATTGTATAATCAATAACGGACTGCTAAAGCCACTGTTATGACCGAACTTGTCATATCACCTCTTGCATGGTTCCACTTGGAAAAGGTTTAGTTTGATTGTAATTAAGAGCTATCATTGTAGCAAACAGAGGAACTAACTTAAGTTTTTGTATAAATACTGCATACATTACCAGTATAAAGGAGGTCGGGAAGGGGAAAAAACCATTGTAATAGATTCTGCTGGTTGTAAGCACTCTCTTTTGGATGAATGAATGAGTATGTTGTTTTCCATATTCTTATTTTATGATTTGTGGTGAAGTGCTTCTCCCATGTAATTTTTTATTCTTCTGTTTTACACACTGTTTTCTTTCTTTACTGTGGATAGAAATTTTTGTGTAGGATTTACCATAGGGTACCCTGCTCAGTCTTGAAGCAATAAATTTTGTTTTCCTCTAAGGCTTGGATGCAGAATTCAGAGATGGTCTTCTCTGCAACCATGTTGAGACCGAAATGCAAAATTCAGAGAAGGGCTACTTTGCATTCCTGTTAAACCTTAATCTCCTCCTCCTTTCCATTTCACAAGCTTTAAATATCCATTGACATGGCTAGCTTTCCTAGTTGCACCTGACCTCAGTTATTCAACTATTTGAGTTTGTTTACACCTGTTTGACTCCATAGCCCAATGGCCTCTTCTACCGCCTCAACCAAATCTTCAAACAAACCCCTATGCACTAATAGCTAGCCTAAAATGCCCATATAAACAAAGTTATATCCAACAGAGAGAGCCCTCTTTGAGTCCAGGAAGGCTAGGTCCTGGACTCCAAAGCGGGGGAGATGGACAAAAGTTATATTCCTCAGAAAGTACATCAAAGTTCAAATCTGATTACTGATGGTGGATACTGACCATACAAAAGGAGGTTGCATTATTCACCTAGTGACTCCATGATTCAAAGAACCCAAATTTTGAGCATTCACGGCGACTCCACAACATGATGACCAGATTTTCTACTGAACAAGATGACAAGGTTTGTGGCAGACCTTATATCTCGTGAAGTTTTAAATGCATTCAGGAATCAGTTATCTGAATTTCAGCTTGATGAATATTTTCTAGCAGCTGTCTTTCTCATTTTGAAGTCAAGAAAATTTAGTCTTGAAGCTAAAACATGTTTTCTGGAGGTATTTGTTGAATGATACGAAAATGGTATTGAAATTTTGAATTCTACAATTCAATCCTATAATTTCCGATATCCTCAAGAATTCTTGGAAAATATTCCTTCCCCTAAGAAAGAGGAAATTGTACTAACTCTTGATTTACATAGTGAGGATGATTGTGCTTTAAAGTACCAAACTGAAGATGTGGGTTCAAGGTTAAATATTGAGGTCATAACTAATCAACTAGTCATTGAAGGCCTAGAAGCAAATATCATACATCATGATTTTATTGATCCTATAGTAGAGTATATGGAGGTTCTTCTTAACTCAAATGCTCAAACATGTACTCTTTATCAGGGTCAGATACATCAGCAGTTGCCATTTCATATTATAGATTTGGTTATGAGGACACATAATCAAGTTATACTGTTGATTTTCCTAACAGACAGTCAAGTTGTCCATTTCTTTCTACTGTTACTTGACAGGTTGCACTAGCATTACTGTATCATTTAGAACAACAGAAATTTCAGTAGAGTAGGGTAGGTAGGTATGCAAATAAGCTTAGTACTCTGAGAATTTTTCCAGCTTTAGTTCCAGAATGATGTTTTGTTTTCAGTTCAAGTGTGTTCCAGACTTCAGTTTTGCAGAGAGTGTTAGTTTCAGCTTGAATATTTTCAGCCACATAGGTTGTGTAGCAGATTAAGTTGCAGGTTTGGGATCAACCCAATGGATCAGGCTACTATTCTACGGTGTTCTTGACACCTCCAGAAGAAGCTTCCACCGCCAGCTAGAGCCAATGTTAGACTCTTGTATTTCATAGTATCACAAGGTGACTGATTATTGATTATGTTTTTCATACTGAAAATAATATTCTATGGCTGTCATTTATTTTCAGAGAAAGAAAGGGATATCCTGACTATCAAGAGCTTCAAAGGAAACAATCTACCTTTTCATTTTAGTTGAAAGAAGAAAATGTTGCTGATAAGGTGTGATGGTGAGAAAACTTCATTTCTGCCCTCATTTCATATCTTTTACCCTCTCTTACCCTTCATTTTTTCCCAAATTTTTAATTCCAACAGCCGAAATCCCATTAAAACCATTCAAATCCAATATCTATGTTTTTGGGACTTTATCGCAGCTCCGCTCCCCATAGCCAACCTTTGATACATATCACATATTTCATATATGATATCTTTCCGCACTTAGCCATTTTTTACCCTTACCTTCTCATCGCAAAATGCATGTCGCAACTTTTAGTATTTACCTTCGCTTCTCATAACATAAGCCTTAAACTTTGCGATGTGCGGTATTGTATGTGCCCCATCTCCATCATTTCCATGTCACCCTCGCCCTTCGCACTATGCATGTTTTAATGGTTACCTACCACTACTCTTAACAAACATTGTGATCTGTGGGCTACGGGAAGGCCCACCTTCCCTGCCACATCACCTCCATGTTAGCGCACTTCGCACTTCACATAGTTTAACAATTACCTCCCTGCATTCATAGCAAAACCTTAAGATCTAAGATTTGCAATGCGAGTCAGGTCCCACCTTTCCCTACACTTCGCACTTCACAAGTTTTAGAGTTTACCTGTAAATAATAAAGATCCTTCGGGCTGGTAATAAAATAATTTCCCCATGTCTGCATTAATTAGAGTGATAATACCTTTACATTTCTCCAGCCCTATGTTATGAATAGATCAACTAAAACTATCTATGCCTTTACTATTGCCTAATCTTATTCTCTTGTATCACTTCGGTAACTTGTTAGTCATCAGTAATTTTTTCTATCTGATGATGACTAAATGTCAGTCCTAGATTTATAAAAACAAGATTCATGAATATTGTGAGTTTTAGAAATCTCACTGCCTTCATTATGCTTAGAATAAAATTTTCACTTTTTTACACTCTACCATGTCATGATCAGCCTACCACTCCCAAAAGACCCATCATGGGCTCATGCCACTCATCTTCACTATTTTTTTCCACTTTGACCTTAGCACTCAGTTTTGCCTTGCCTAACCCCTCCACTTGCCACCTAGGGTCACCAACCAAATTACTCCTTCTTGTGTTTCCTAAAAAGCCTCCCACTAGGTCACTAGGGTTTCATAGGTTGTAGGATTGTCTTGATTTTCTAAAGTACTATTTTTATGAACCAGAGGTTGCATCAAATGTGAAAGAAGGTCAAGCAACTATTGTCCAAATTGGATTAGAAAGACATTCAAGAAGGATTACTTTGCCAAAGACAACATTCAACAAGAGGATAATTGTGCATCTTAAACATTTTTGTAGGAATGATTGAGATGACTATCATAAAAGAAAAATAGGTAAGGTAAGAGGCCAAGGATACCCACAGCAAAGAAGAGGAAGCATGCCTAAGTTCAAAGAGAATCAGGGTTTTTAGGACTAATTGGGTAAACAATATTGTCAACCAAGAAGCCAATGCATAAAACCACAACGAAAGAGGTACATCAGCACTACTAAGCATGAATTGAAGCTTTATTGAAACTAAAAACGAAGATGAGAAGCCCCCATGATGATAACAGGAAGATAGTTAGAATAAGCTCTTGAAGGTAACCTCCAGGGTTTGCGAAGGTAATCATGCTTCACTACATCAAAGGGAGAAAAATGGAACAAGTATCATTGTGAGGGAGATCAAGCCTTCATTCTCAGTGATAGCCCTCTAAATGGTTAAGAAGGCATAGGGTTAAGCTTCAAAATAGAAAACCAAGCTAATCATGAGTTTACTGTTGAGTGACTGAGGTTGTCAAACTCCAAAAATGACAAAGGAGGGAAAAAAACATTATGTCATGGAACCTGCAACAAAACAGAAGTGGAAAAAAGAATTTAGCATGCATGGTAATGGAAGCTGTGACATTTGTTACAAGATATATTTGTTATACCACTGGAATATTAGTGAGAGGGGAAGAAACCATGTTTTCAGATAACCCATACTCAGAGATCTCAAAGGGTGTAAAAACATGAGTTCCAAACTTCACAGTATAGGCAAGGAACATTTTGACATTGTTAGGGTAAGAGAAGGTCCCTCAAAAATGTTTTGAAAAGAACTTACCCTTACTAAAGGAGCTAATGTGATGTGTTAGGTTTAAAATAATAGAGAAGGCAAGTTTTAAGGTTTTGATATGACAGAATGGGTAAGAACAGAGTGTTAAAACATCAACAGGCCAAGGAGAGCCAAAGTCCATCATATTAGCTACATGAAGAACAACAGAGAGAAATGGTTGAGAGGAAAAGACATCATTTTTTGTGTTTTAATTCATCTCCTGCAAAAGGTAAAAAGAATATCAGTGATAAAGTGACAAGAAAAACAGAGAACCTTAGCAAAAGTGGTTTTCTAATGTTAATTATTTTTTTAAGGGTATAAAGGCATATTTTTTTATCTCTCAAGCTCTTTTGTCATCTACAAAAAAAATTGAAAGGCTTTCAACGAGAAAATTCCTACATTCTGGAAAAATTCGGGCAGAAAAAACCCGGTTCTACGCTCCTAGAAAAATGTGTTGCGCGCTTTTGTATGCCTTCCTCTGAAAATTCAACAGAGTGTTGTGCGCCTATGAATGGAAACTACACATTCAGCGTGCAGAGGACTGATTGGCCCAGGTGCTATGCACAGTTCAGCGTGCACAGGCCCGACTGGCCTGGGAGCTACGCACAGTTCAACGCACAGAGGCCCGACTGGCCTAAGCACTACACACAGTTCAGCATGTAGAGGCTCGACTGGCCTGGACACTATGCATAGGCACGTTCAGTTTTCTTCCTGGCAAGTCCACTACCTTAGCACGTTCAGAAATCACTCGACCAACCCGTGCATCAGAACATGTTCCACCTTTTCTCGACTGCTCGTGCAGCCTCTTCCGGTGCTACGCACCTGCACTTTCAGCAGCGGCTCGATAGGCCTAACAGCTCGTGCAACCTCTGTCAGGTGCTATGCATAGGTACGTTTAGCAACCGACCCGACATTGCGTGTAAAGGCCTGATTGGCCCGGTGCGACGCATTTGCGCTGCGCGTTCATCTAGAAGTTTTATATAGCAGATCAAGCCCTCAAATTTGCTCAAAAAATCCTCAAAGTCACCTCCAAAGGTTCCACAACTCATCTGATGGGTAAGTAACAAGGAACCTCCTCCATTTCCTAAGTTCTTGTCATTTAAATTAGAGGAAAAACCCTAGATTTCTCCCTCAAGTTTCACAAAGCAAAATTAGGGTTTTGGCCTTCAAGGCAAGAGTTAAAAATCAAAATGTCAAGGGACAGTAATAGTGGCAGTGATGAGAGAGGCCAAGGGCCTAGAAGACAGTAGAAAAAGGGTGGAAGGGTAAACATATTTGAGCCACTAAATACCAAGAAGTTGATGGCCTCTCCTATGACAGTTGCATATTTCCAAGTGGTGGGTTTCTTTGACTTCTGTGAGAGGGTACAACAGGTCCAGAGTCATCCTGATTTGACCAGGAATTTCATCCTTAACCTCCATGACCATCAAGTGAACTTAGTGGGAGTGAAATTTGAGCTATCCATCAATACCATCTCCATGGCCACCGGGATACCTAATATGGGAGAAAAGTGGTTCAAATAGGCGAATTTGGACCTAAGCCATTATCAACCCTTCTTGAAACCTAGATACCAAGCTGACTACAAATCCATTTTTCCATTTTCACATCTACTGGAGAGATATGTGCCATTAATGAGAATCATTATGAAATACTTCACCTATGACGGCAAGTTTTCTAGACTTTATTCCTACCACATAATACTGCTCATGCACTTCACTAGGGCCAAGCTGCTACATTTTCCCTACTATCTTTATAGAAGTATTGATAAGATGTCATAAATTGTGCAAAAGAGACCTCCTTCACAACAAATGCAAAGTATTTTTCACCATTCTCTTATCAAGATGATTGTGTTGCATCAATTAGAGCAACAGGGTATCCCATGGGAAGTGTTCATCGCCCATGAAGTTTTCACAAATCCACAGCCTCCTCATCAACCTAATTTACCCTTATCATCTCATCCATCTCCTTCCACTCCTCCATCACCCACCACTGACCATGAATCCTCATCCACACATGAATCCTCTCCTCAAGAGAACATCCCTCTATCACCTTCTCCTAAAGCATCAAATCAAGAAGAAAAAAATGATGAAGAGGAAGAAAATGATGATGAGGAGGAAGAGACAAATGATGAAGAAGAGATAGAGGCAGATTATGAAGACAAAGACAGTGAAAAAAATAGTGAAGAAGAAACAGAGAAAAGTGACAAAGAGGCCAGCATTGATAAAGATAATGATAGGCCATCATTGATAAAGATAATGACAGTGAGGAAAGTGCATAAGCTAAAGGAAGCATTGATAAATATGGTGATAGTGAGGACAATGCAGAAAATAGAGGCAGCAGTGACACTTATGAAACAAGCCTCGGTCATGAAGACAGTGACAAATATGAACAAAACGAAGATGATGATTGTGCAGAAAGTCAAGAAGAGGCTAATGAAAGTCATGAAAATAATGAAGAAACCATGATGACTGATATCCCTAATTAAGACAGTAGTGACACAATGAACCAAAAAAGCAGTCAAGAGGTTGATTACAGTGGTGAAGATCACAACAGTAATGTTAGCATGGATGAAGACGAAAGTGAGTCTCAAGAGGGCAGTCAAGAACAGAGTACAGAAGGCATAAATGTAGAGATGATTGATGAAAAGAAACACAGTCTTGAGATCAACCATGATAAGGGCATTTTAGTAGAAAAATTTGGGTTTTTCCCTCTCACATATCAAAAGGGGCCAAGGCTTGTGTTTTTTGCCTCCAAAAGGCAACGAACCATGCCATCCACCTCAGCTCAGTCACTAGACAATGGGAAACAAAAGGTAAAAGAAGAAGAATAAGATCATGAGGTTGAGAGGGACTTCAAAATCATTCAAGTGGATAGTGATGAGGAGAATGAAGCAAGAATCACAAACTTGCTCCTCCAGGACAAAAATGCACAAATTAAAGACCTCCAAGTGCATTTGGATGGGGCCAAGAGTGTGAATGATGCCCTTGACTTGGAGAACAGGCAGCTAGGAGCACAAATTGCAATCTATGAAGCTAGAGCCCTCAAGGCCCGGAAAGAATCCCAAAAGGCACGAGTGAAACTATAAGAGTTCATGGGCACTTATGAAGAGAGTGAGGATGAGGAAGGACAATCTAGGAGGAGACCTAGAACCATAGAGTTGAAGAAGGCATTGGCGAAGCAAAGGGAACAAGAATCAACCCTAGTAGAAAAACTCCCTCTAGATGATATTTTGGCCATGGAGATAGCACATGATCGAGAGCCTTGGTTGGAAAGGGACAACATACATTTGGAGGCTAAATTTAAGAAAGTAAATCATAACCTTGACCTCCAAAGAAGGATGACTAAACATTATGCCCGGAGAAACCAAATTGCAAGGGCTAAACTAAAAAAGGCCCAAACCAAGATCAAAGCACTAAAAGAGGAAAAAGGCCAAGCTAACCTTGTAATATTGGCACAATCTTATCTACAGGTCTCTCAAAGCCCATGAGGCACACATCCACCAAATTTGGGATAATTTTGACAATTTTTGGTTTTTTGCTAATTTTGAGGGCCAAAGGGGTAGCACCTATGGTGCTACACTTTTTTCTCAGAGAATTTTCAGTAGGAAAGGCTTACATTTTTGGAATCCTCAGCTTGAGTGTGGCATGCACACAAATTTTTAGGTCAATTGGAGTTGTTTTGGTCCTCCAAAAGGGTCAAAAACACCCTAATTTTCACCTTTCTGCCTAGTTTTTAGGACAGGTGCTGCGCCTTTACTAGCCCTATAATTTTTTATTTTTTAATAGGTTTTAGAGGTCCAATCAGATAACCAAGGGTATATCTAGAAAGTAGACTCAAAGGGCTTTCCAACGAGCCATCACGGAGCCTTTTCCGACATCGGGAAGGCTTTCAAAACTTTGCTGCAAGTTGACCCATTTTTACTGCTCCGGTGCTACGCCCTTGACATGGAAATTCATCTTAAATCTCAGTGTTGCGCCCTTAATAGAGGAAAATTCAAAAATTTATGCTTGGAAAGTTTTAGGAGGCTTGGAAGAGCCCAAATGTCAGTTTCTTTGCTAAAAATGCCCGAAAATATATTTTGTGCCTTGGGCCTTGCAAGGTCTCAAGGACAATAGTGACATTTATGATTAGCCAATAGGCTTCTAGAGACTTTATTAGGTTTTTCTCCTCCTTGATTTTTAAATAGAGCATTGAGGGTTCATTATTTATGTTGGCATTTTATGAGATTTGAGAGAAATACCTGGTTTTTATGAGTTTGAAGAAGAAATTGGTCTTGTGGAGTTTCTGAATGGATTGCTTTGATTGATGATGAAGGAGAATAGCTTGTAGGATCCCTGACCTTGGTTCTTGGTGAAGTGATTCTCTATCATGTTATTGTTTTCTCATGTTTTCATTATGTATCCATCCTTCTATGTTGCAGTAGAACAGAAGAGTATAGTCTAAGAAATGTTTTTGGAGGCACGTTGGTCCTTCCTGTTGTTTATTGCCTTGATGTTTTCCTCTGCTGGGTTTGTTTAAGGAATTCTTAGCTACTCCTTGGATCTACCTATGATTTTTTATTCCACAAATGGTTCAATATAGTAGTTTTCAAATATGTTTTATGGTTATCCTTGCCTATTTGATGCTATTTAAACTCTATTTTGGAATCTCTCTTTGAAGTATTACTTGTTAAGTTTTAGCCAAAGAGGCCATGTTTTGATCATGCCCTTTGTCCATGCTTAAGAAGTTTCCTTAAAGTTCTTTGTAGCTTTATTGATGTTTAAGCATTCCCTCTTCATTGATTAAAGTTATTTGTTATCTTGGATGTTTTCTAAATCTTGAAGGTGAAATCACTAAAAGTCAGATTAGTTTCTTGCTTTCTATGGTTCACTGAATTGTTCATATTGAATGCTTGTTTGCTTAAGTATAATAAAAAAGATATTTTTTTGCCATGTCTTATGATTATGTACTTATGTTGATCAGTGTTTGAGACCATATTGTTTAAAAGGTATTTGTTTAAGGATTATTCACTTCCCTTACACACCTAATTTGTTCAACAACTTATTGTTCATTTCACTTCACACATACCTTAAGGATCCATTCAACCATGCTATATTTGCCCTGTTATGCATCTGATTTCATTATTGAGATATCCATGAATTTCATATACTCCATAGCCCAATGATTTCAAGACTTCTCACTCCACCTATTTCTACTTGACCATCTTACCCAACCAAACAAAAAACAAACCCTACACTTAAAAACTAGCCTAAAATCAAACCCTAAAGAGAAAAAAGTTCACATCCTTTCCATAAAATAGAGAGAGCCCTCTCTGAGTCCAGGAAAGTTAGGTCCTAGGACTCCAAAGACTAGTCTGATGTTACCGTGTGCATTTTTTCTACCAATATGCTATTTATGGGACCCTAACATAATAGCGATCATGGTGGGACTCTGAGAAAATAACATCCTAAGCCCTCCTTAGAACCTCAAAAAAACTCCTGTCAAGTAGTATCTATTGATTTTTCGCCACCTCATCGCCTAAGATAATGGCGATCATGGTGGGACCTTTGAGTTAGTGATAATCTTAGTATCCCTACAGGAACTCAGAAAACCACAAAACATCCCTAGATTGGTTCTTTTTCAGTTATTGGTGGTGGAACATAAACATACATCCTTAAAACAACTAAAAACATCCACCTGGAGACTCCACTAGCCTCTAGTAGGCCTATTACTTCACTAGTTCTCATTAGACTTCCCTAGGATTGGGTCAAATCAGCCCTGAGAAGTTTAGAAGCCTAGTCCCATTTTGTGTAAGGTTAAAAAGAATTAAGAGATGTCAGCCTTCTGAAAACAGTCCTAACTTTCAGCCTCTCTACTTTTTGAGTTTGAAATCTGGCTTCACAAATGATCAGTACCAGATCTCATCTAGACCCAAACCCTCCCACCTTAATTGATGACTCAGAAAATATTTTGTGGAAAAATTCTAAAATTGGAAACTTAACTACTGTTAGGACCATTCATAGAGCAAGATCTGTCCCTGAACATCTTACAGCCTTACAATATCTCCAGTTTGACTTGTACCATACAAGAAACCTTTTCATAACCAAGTCACAAAGTAGGATTGACCAGACTGACCTTGAGCCCACAGATTTGCAGCAGATTCCTATCGGAGAATCCTCTCCTTACACTCCACCTGATTTCCAAATTCTCCACCACTTTGGCTCCTTTCATCCCAAGTCTGCTCAGAATCGGTTTGCTGGTCCAAGTATTTCCACCAGACCCATTCATACCACCACTGTGCAAATCACTTCACCTCCTCTCACATACACTCCCCTTTTAAATATTAATTTGATTCCATTCTCTCCCATCATGGCAGCATGGTATTCCCCCCTAGTGTTACCACAACCTCTGGTACCTTTACCAAATGACTATCAATCTAGAATTCCCCACTTCACCAGAGCTAAATCTACCACTACCCAACAACATGTAGATAAACTGAATGATGTCTTTTATTACATGGAATTAGAAGATGAAACCATGAATATGAGGATGTTTTCACAAATCCTAGGAGGAGAAGCTAAAAAATGGTTCAAAAGCTTGACTCCTAACAACATACATGATCTCCCTTCCCTCTACCAAACATTTTTAAACAAGTGGGAAATTAAGAAAAACCCTCTCCAAGTCCTCTCAGAATATAACAACCTTAAGAGGAATGTAGGGGAAAGTGTACAAGATTATTGCACTAGGTTTAATAGTGTCTACAATGCCCTCCCACCTCACATGAAACCCCCACAAGGCCTAGAACTAGTGAAATTTCCTGAAGGATTTAATGCAGACATGACATACCAATTGAGAGAGAGAGACCCCACAACTTTAGAAGAAATGAAAAGGGCATCTATTGGTGCAAAATCCAACCTCATTGAAAAAAGAGCTAGGATGAGGTCAGAAAAAAGAGTCACTTACAAAGATGAAACCATAGCCTCAACCTCCTCATCTGATGCCAAAATGGACATCCTAATGAGAAAAATGGAGAGAATAATAGAGAGGATAAACTTAAATGAAAGGGCACCTCCTAGGGAGAACCAATCAAATCCCCAAAACAAAAATAGAGCTCAAAAATTTAGAAGAGAAACTCCTCAAATCAAACAAAGGGAAAATGACCAACAAATTAGACCTCCCTTTCAACAAAACTGTGTAGATGAGGAAGAAGGAGAAATTATGGAGACGGAAGAAAACCATGTAAATTTGATAGGTTTTGATAATGAAGATGATGTTTTTCTCACTGAAGAAGAACAAGGTTTCTTTTCCTCAGATTAAACTGAAATAAACCATGAGGATTTTGAAGACTACCACTTAGGATTTGAAAATGCCATAATGGATTTCCATAGGCAATATGACCTTAGGAGCAAAAAGAACCAAAATACCCCTAAGAAAAACAATCTAGACACTGCTGTTAGGAAAACCCCTGAGAACACCCCTAAAAAGACAACAAGAAACACAAACACTTTGGCTAAGAAAACTTATCCAAACAAAGAAAAAGTCAACCAACAAAATAGTGACCCCAGCTGCCCTAGTACATCAACTAGTGGCCCTGAAAAAATTCTGTTTTCTAAAGCTCCAAATCAGAATCAGCAAATTAAAACTGTAGAAAATTTCATGGCTGATAAAAATGATGTAAATATTCCCAAAACACAAATACCATTCATCTTTGAAGGAGATATTGCTAAAATTAAGATAACCATACTCACACTGAACTGGTTACTCAAGAAGTGTATAGGTCCCAAATTTTGAAGGTTTTGAACATAGGAAATGATATTGATACTTTAAACTTGACAAATGATAAACCAGAGTTGTTTCTTGGTCCTAAAGTAGAAGGAAAATACAAAGAAGGAGCCATTCCCCCTTTCTATGTTAACTTAAATATACATGAAAAAATCTTGCATAATGCTATGCTAGACTCCGGTGCCTCTCACAACCTCATGCCTAAAGTTGTGATAGAGAGATTAGGCCTAGAAATTACTAAACCTTACAAAGAATTGTACTCATTCGATTCGAGTAGAGTCAAGTGTTTGGGCCTAATCAAGGGTATTTGTATAAATCTGGCACAAATACCTGCTAAGAACCTAGTCATGGACATATTTGTTGCTGACATTCCCCTTAAGTATGGCATGCTTTTATCGAGATCTTGGGGAGACAAGTTCGGGGGAACCTCCAACTTGAAATTTCATATGCTACCATCCCTGTTTTCAACCAAACCAGGAGGTTATACCGGGAGTAGGCCAAACAACACCCCTATCTATTCCATTCATTCAAACTTAGAATAATTCATCTTGTATAATGAAAATGACATTGGTGAATAAGTGAATGAAAGTGACAAAGATCTAGGCCCACCAGAACAGTCAAAACTATCCTCAAATGAAGAACATATCATCCAAAACTCTAGCAGGCCTGAACAACAACATAATGGCGAACATAAACTAGAAACACTTTGGAACATGAGCTTTGATGGATCTTGTGGAAAAGAAAATTCTGAGGCTGGGAGTGTCTAGACATGCTAACACGAATGAAGGCTATTCATACAAACTAGATTTTCGGTGTACTCATAACATTTGCGAGAATATGAGGCTCTCCTCCTTAAACTTGCATTTCCTCGAAGACTTAGGAGCTAAGAAAATATCTGCTCAAGGATATTCAGAGTTGGTCATTAAACAAATCAAAGGTGAGTATTCAGCAAAAAATCCAAGATTGAGAGAGTACATAAATTATACCCTATATCTCCTCAAAACCTTTGAGAAATATCGGCTCATTTTCATCCTAGAGCCCAAAACGACCTTGCCAGTGAGCTTACCTTTCTTTGCTAGAAATTGCCAAATACCCAGTGCAAGTTGAACAATACATCATCAAAAGTAAAAAACCGGCCCATAGTGCCTGACAACATAAACCATTGGAAATTGTTTGAGGGTGATGAACAAATTGATGAATTTTTGCAATCTAGGAATGAATTTACAAGAACAAAACCAAGCCTAGAGCATGATGAAGTGGTTTTTGCTGAAGAATAAGCCCATAAAACAAATTTGTCCTCTACTGCTTATATAAATCTAATTTCACATCCTTGTGAGGCATAATTGTTTAAGGATCTAGACCAAAGGGACCTTGAGGTCTTACAATATAAATATGATACATTACCAAGGGGACTTGTACCATTAGAAGAGTTGTTCGACTTTAATGATGTGGCTAAAAAAACAAAGATAGAATCCACCGAGAATGATGTAGAGGAGTATAACATAGGCAGCCCAAAGGAACCCAAAATGATCAAACTCTCCAAAACTTTTCCTCCTCACATAAAACAAAGATATATTGAGCTTTTTCAAGAGTTTAAAGATGTGTTTGCATGGGGGTATGAGGATTTGAAATCATATGACACAAGCATTATTCAACATAAAATTCCTCTTAAAGAAAATAAAAAACCTTCAAACAAAATTTGAGGAGAATAAACCCCGTTTTACTACCTTTAGTTGAGAAATATATTTAAAAAATGTATGATGCTAGGATCATAGTTCCCATTAGATACTCAGAGTGGGTTTCCAACCTTGTGTCGGTTAGGAAGAGAAACAGGGGGAAGATTAGGCTTTGCATTGACTTTAGAAATGCTGAACAAAGCCTCCCTAAAGAAAGTAACTACCCCTTGCCTAAAATGGATCACATACTTTAAAGGGTAGTTGGCTCTAAGAAGAATCTCACTACTTGATGGCTTTTTCCGGTTACAACCAAGTGCTAGTATTCCCCAAGTGATCGATAAAAAAACTGCCTTCACCACCCCTTGGGGTACATTCATGTATGTTAAAATGCCATTTGGGTTGATGAATGCGGGGGCCACTTTCCAAAGGGCCATGTAAATAGCTTTTTCAGAAGACATGGGCTACTTCATAGTCATTTACCTTGATGACATCACTATTTACTCTAAGATTGATGAAGAGCACTTAGTTCACTTGAGGAAAGTTTTTGAAAAGTGTAGGAAATATGGTCCATCCTTGAATCCCAGAAAACAACTTTGTTTGGTCTCCCGGGGAAGGAAAGCTCTTAGGCCACATCATCTCCGAAGAGGGAATCGAAATGACCCCAAAAGGATTGAAGGCATACTACAAATCAACCATCCTAGAAACATCAAGGAGTTGCAATCCTTCATTGGGAAGATCAACTTCTTGAGGAGTTTCATCCCCAACCTTCTTTCGAACTTTTTGAGGAATATTACAAACATGCTAAAAAAGGAAGATAGAGTTAAATGGACCTTGGAAGCTAAACAATATTTTGAACTGGTTAAAATAGCACTCACTCATACACCAGTTCTAATCAATCCTGATTTTACCAAAGACTTCTACACTTTCCCATTTGCATATAAACATACCATTGCTTCAGTGTTATTACAAAAGAACATGATGGGGAAAGAACAACCCATAACCTTCTTCATTAAAGACCTTAGAGATGCTCCTCTAAATTACAACATCATGGAGAAAAAAGCCTTTGCCTTTATTAAGGCATTGAAAGACTTTAGAGTTTATATATTACATTCTCATATCATTGCTTTTGTTCCACACACGGTTGTCAAAGACATTACGAATCGGGACACGATGGTAAAAAAGGGAAAGTCGATTTACTATTATCTTAGAATATGACTTAGAAATCGGACCCACTAAAAAGCTGATTTAAAGGACAAGAGACTTGCAAAACTTATGGTTGAATCAAATTTCAAAGCAATAGATATGAATATGGTTGATGTTTTAGAAGAACAAGAGAGGTACTGACCCCATGTTGAAGAAGTATTTATGAGTTCATCTTGGTATGTTGATATCCTATATGTGATTTTCTATCTCAATGCTCCTCCTACATTATCAAAGACAAAAGCTAGATTCCTGAAACAAAAATCTTTAAAATTCTGCATTCTATATGCAATATTATATTGGAAGAATTTTTTAGGTATTTTGCTTAAATGTTTTCTTGAGGATGATGCAGATAAAATCGGGCATGAGCTGCATGAGGGAGAATGTGGAGGCCACCTTTCTTGGAAAACCACGATCTAACAAAATCCTTAGAGCTAGCTATTATTGGCCCACCCTTTCTTTTGACACATAGTACTGGTCATGACTTGCTATAAATGCCAAATTTTTGATGGCAAGAGAAAACTCTTACATTTGCCTTTGCATCCCATTATTTTTGAAGCTCATTTTCAACAATGGGGTTTAGATTTCATTGGAGAGATTCACCCCGCCTCATCTTCCCAACACAGGTGGATCCTCACTGCTACTTATTACTTCACTAAGTGGATAGAATTCATCCCCTCTAGGAATGCCACCGACTCGGTCATTATCAAATTTCTAGAGACAAACATCTTGTCTAGATTTGGTTTCCCTAAAAATATCATCACAGATAATGCTGCTGCCTTTAAATCCAAAAGAATGGTTGATTTTTTTATAAATATCACATCACATTAGGACATTCCATAGCTTATTACCCTCAGGGTAATGGGTTAGCTGAGTCCTCAAATAAAATCTTGGTCAATATAATCAAGAGGCTTCTAGAATAGAATCAAAAGGAATGGAGTGGAAAGCAAGTACATGCACTATGGCTGATAGACTAACCACCAAGAAATAAATTGGTATGTCTCCCTATCAACTAGTGTATGGCATGGATGCCATTTTCCCAACATCCTTGGGAGTTCCGGTGGTAAGGCTTCTCCAAGAAGTGCAACCAAAGGAAAATGACATGCAAAGGAGGATGAATCAAACCATTCATTTGCAGAAGACAAGGGAAGAAGTCTATAATAAGACTCAAGCAGTGCAAGAAAACATAAAGAAAATATTTGACAGAAGAACTAAAGCCAACAATTTCCACATTGGAGACATAGTGCTGAAATGGGATTCTAGGAGGGAGGACAAAGGTAAACATGGTAAATTTGAGAATTTGTGGAAAGGACCTTATCTTATTCAGTCAGTTAGAGGTCATAATGCTTTCGTTTTACAAGGATTGAATGGCGAAGAATTATTTGGAGGTCCTGTCAATGGCAGGATGCTCAAACACTATTTCTGTCAAGAGTATTAGTTTCAAACTTGCATTCATTGTACATAACATAGCATGATGGGAGATCATAAAAAACAAAAATACAAAAAACAAAGAAAGAAAGAAAAAGAGGGCAGATTTGAAAAGAGGTACAACCCCATACCCAAAAAATAGTAGTACTAAAAGTGTGCAAGTCTAAATGCCACTACTTGTTCAAAAGGAAGATCTTGTTCAGTCATCTAGCCTAATCATGGCTGAATATGCTTTAAATTTGTGTTGATAAGTTAGTAAGAGAGAGCTTGTCAAATCATTCAAACTTGACTTGTCAAAAAGGATAGATTAGGAATGAAAGATATTGGTTCCACATGCTCCAAATTGAACCAAAGAGGAAGATGGGGATGCATACCAAATGAAAAATCATAGCCCTCACCTTTCTAGTTTTGTTTGTAACAAAATAATGTTTGTGTGCCACTTGTCCTAATGCCACAACTCATGGTAAGTCAGATTGCCTAATCCTGATTTAAACCATGCTTTCAATTTCATGTCAATAGCTTATAGAAGGAAGTCTGTCATACATATTAATCTTGATAGTCAAATAGTCTAGGTAGAGAATAAAAAGAGTTCACTAACATAATCTAAACTTTTGGAAGTAATAAGGGTACGAGTAGTTAGTTTGTTTTTCTTTCAAAAGAAAAGGAATGTCAGGGGTTTGCTAGTTTAAGTGCACCCAAGGAAGACAAAATGCTAGACAAAGTAGGTTGGGTAAGTAGAGATGAGTTTAAGTAATCATGTTTTTCAGGTTCTTGAGATCATAACTTCAAAGAGAAACATCGGTAAATGAAGAAGAAAAATTTGCCCAATGGATGAGGCATTGGTCTTCATAAACTCAAAGATTTGATATTTTAAGTTCTGGACACCTCCTGAAAAGGAGTTGCCCTCCCCAAGTGGAGCCACTGTTATTCATCAGTAATTTTTTCTATCTGATGATGACTAAATGTCAGTCCTAGATTTATAAAAACAAGATTCATGAATATTGTGAGTTTTAGAAATCTCACTGCCTTCATTATCCTTAGGATAAAATTTTCACTTTTTTACTACTCTACCATGTCATGATCAGCTTACCACTCCCAGAAGACCCATCATGGGCTCATGCCACTCATCTTCACTATGTTTTGCCACTTTGACCATAGCACTCAGTTTTTCCTTGCCTAACCCCTCCACTTGCCACCTAGGGTCACCAACCAAATTACTCCTTCCTGTGTTTCCTAAAAAGCCTCCCACTAGGTCACTAGGGTTTCATAGGTTGTAGGATTGTCTTGATTTTCTAAAGTACTATTTTTATGAACCAGAGGCTGCATCAAATGTGAAAGAAGGTCAAGCAACTATTTTTACAAATTAGATCAGAAAGACCTTCAAGAAGGATTACTTTGCCAAAGGTAGCATTCAGCAAGAGGATAATTGTACATCTTAAACATTTCTATAGGAATGATTGAGATGGCTATCATACAAAGAAATAGGTAAGGTAAGAGGCCAAGGATACCCACATAAAATAAGAGGAAGCATGATTAAGTTCAAAGAGAATTAGGGTTTTTAGGACTAATTGGCTAAACAGTATTGTCAACCAAGAAGCCAATGCAGAAAACCACAAGGATAAAGGTACATCATCACTGCTAAGCATGAATTGAAGATTTATTGAAACTAGAAATGAAGATGAGAATCCCCCATGATGACAACAGGAAGATAGTTTGAATAATCTCTTGAAGGTAACCACCAGGTTTTGCCAAGGTAATCATGCTTCATTGCATCAAAGGGAGAAAAATGCAAAGAGTATCAGTGTGAGGGAGATCAAGCCTTCATTCTCAGTCATAGCCCTCTAAATGGTCAAGAAGACATATAGTTAAGCTTCAAAATAGAAAACCAAGCTAATCATGAGTTTATTGATGAGTGACTGAGGTTTTCAAACTCTAAGAATGAAAAAGGAGAGAAAAAACATTATGTCATGGCACCTGCAACAAAACAGAAGTGGCCGAAAGAAGTTAGAATGCATGGTAATGAAAGCTGTGACATTTGTTACAAGATAGATTTGTTATACCTTTGGAATATTAGTGAGAGGGGAAGAAACCATGTTTTTAGATCACCCATACTTAGAGATCTCAAAGGGGGTAAAAACATGAGTTTCAAACTTCACAATATAGGCAAGGAAATTTTTGACACTGTTAGGGTAAGAGCAGGTCCCTCAAAAATGTTTTAAAAAGAACTTACCCTGACTAGAGCTAATGAGATGTGTTAGGTTTCAAATAACAGAGAAGGCAAGTTTTAAGGTTTTGATATGACAGAATGGGTAAGAACAGAGTGTTAAAACATCAACAGGAAAAAGAGAGCCAAAGTCCATCATATTAGCTACCTGAAGAACAGCAGAGAGAAATGGTTGAGAGGAAAAGACATCATTTTTTGTGTTTTAAGTCACCTCCTACAAAAGGTAAAAAGAATATCAGTGATAAAGTGAAAAGAAAAACAGATAACATTAGAAAATGTGGGTTTATAATGCTAATTTTTTTTTCTAAGGGTATAAATGCATCTTATTTATCACTCAAGCTCTTTTGTCATCTGCAAAAAATAAGTGAAAGGCTTTCAAAGAGAAAATTCCTGTGTTCTGGGAAACTTCGAGTAGGAAAAACCTGGTGCTATGCTCCTGGAAAACCGTGCTGCATGCCTACGTACACCTTCCTCTGAAAATTCAACAGAGCATTGTGCGCCTATGAACGGATGCTACACGTTCAGTGTGCAGAGGCCTAACTGGCCCGGGTGCTATGCACAGTTAAGCATGCAGAGGCTCGACTCGCCCGGGTGCTACGCATAGTTCAACGTACAGAGGCCCGACTGGCTCGGGCGCTACGCATAGTTCAGTGTGCAGAGGCCCGACTGGCCCGGGCACTATGAAAATAAAACGTGTAGAGGCCTGAATGGCATGGGAACTACACACAGGCACATTACGTTTTCTGCCTGACCAATCCACTACCTTAGCACTTTCAGAAATTGCTCGACCGACGCGTGCACCAGAACATGTTCAACCTTTGCCCAACTTCTCGTGCAGCCTCTGCCAGTGCTACACACTTGCATGTTCAACAATGGTTTGACATCTCGTGTAGCCTTTTTCGAGCGTTACTCTTAGGCACGTTCAGCAGCTGACCCGACAGCGCATGCAGAGGCCCGACTGGCCCAGTGCTACGCGTTTGCGCTGCTCGTTCAGCCAGAAGTTTTCTCCAACAGATCAAGCCCTTAAATTTGCTCAAAAAATCCTCAAATTCACCTCCAAAGGTTCCGCAACACCTCTGAGGGGTAAGTAACAAGGCACCTCCTCCATTTCCTGAGTTCTTATCATTTAAATTAGAGGAAAAACCCTAGATTTCTCCCTCAAGTTTCACAAAGAAAAATTAGGGTTTTATCCTTTAAGGCAAGTGTTAAAAAGAAAAATGTCAAGGGAAACTAATAGTGGAAATGGTGGGGGAGGCCAAGGGCCTAGAAGATAGCAGAAAAAGGGTGGAAGGGTAAACAGATTTGAGCCACTAAATACCAAGGAGTTGATGGCCTTTCCTATGACAGTTGCATATTTCCAAGAGGTGGGATGCTTTGACTTCTGTGAGAGGGTACAACAGGTCCAAAGTCATCCTGATTTGACTAGGCATATGAAGTTTTCACAAATCCACAGCCTCCTCATTAGCCTAATTTACCCTCATCATCTCATCCACCTCCTTCCACTCCTCCATCACCCACCACTGACCATGACTCCTCATCCACAAATGAATCCTCTCCTCAAGAGAACCTCCTTCCATCACCTTCTCCTAAATCATAAAATCAAGAAGAGACAAATGATGAAGAGGAAAAAAATGATGATGAGGAGGATGAGAAAGATGATGAAGAAGAGGATGATGAAGAAGAGATGGAGGGAGATTATGAAGACAAAGGCAGTGAACAAAACAGTGAATAATAAACAGAGAAAAGTGACAAAGAGGCCAACATTGATAAAGATAATGACAGTAAGGAAAGTGCAGAAGCTAAAGGCGGCATTGGTAAAGATGGTGACAGTGAGGAAAATGCAGAAAATAAAGGCAACAGTGACACTTATGAAACAAGCCTCAGTCATGAAGACAGTGACCAAGATGAACAAAATGAAGATGATGATTGTGCAGAAAGTCAATAAGAGGCTAATGAAAGTCATGAAAATAATGATGAAACCATGATGACTGATAGCCCTAATAATAAAGACAGTTGTGACACTATGAACCAAAAAAGAAGTCAAGAGGTTGATGAAAGTGGTGAAGATCACAACAGTAATTGTTGGAACGGGGTCTCCTAACAAGCTGTGAAACTGGTCCTTTTTGGTTATTTTGGATTATATTTAATATAGCACAAGGGTTTTGGGATGGGTCAAAGCCCCGAACACATTGTAATGGGTCAAAGGGGTAAACTATGGGTGCTAAAATCATGGGTTGCGGACCATAGGAAAGTCAGAGCTAGATTGTTATAAATAGAGATGTATTTTGTATTGAAAAGGACAGGATTTGATGAGATATTGATGTGATATGTTGCTTAAGCGGTCTGTTTGGGTTTTGGGGAACATACTCCTGCTGGCTATGTGCACAGAGATCCTAGTCTAGCTGTGTGTGGACCCTGCTTCTGTGTGCGCAGGTTGGGAAGGGAATTGTAAGGAAAGGTTGATGAATGAATGAATGTGAAGAACTGTTAGAGATATGAATCTGTGAGTTCTGTTATGTGAATTTCTAATAAATTTTGTGTTGTGTATTTTCTGTCTTTAAGCTATGAAATATCTGTGTACTATGCTCTTGGATCTAGATCTGCTATGCTCTGTTTGTGTACTGCTTTGTTGATGATATAATAAGCCTATAACTGTAGATCTAGTGCATGTGGATGCGAATAGGAACATATTTAACCCTACACAGGACAAGGTAATCTGGGAATTACGTAAACAGGATGCAACCCTGCTTGCCATACCCATCCTTTCTTAGGGTGCGGAAATCTGGTTCCAGCACCCACCCATACTACTTCGGGTGAGATTGTGACCTCCAAAAGCATGTCACTGCCGAAAGGGCCAGTAGTATAGGGGTTTTTTGGCAAACCTTGCACACCAAACCTAGGTCAGGACCCCTCAAGCCAAAAAATGGTTCCATTGTCGGGACCGGAAGAAGTTTAAGAAAGGAATCAGGTAATGACAAGAGAATACTGGAAGCCTGAAAGAAAGGAGATCGAGGACTGGTTCAAGAGGCAGATCCAGGAGTTCGCAGTAAAATAACATCGCAGCGAGAAATTAACAATAGAAAGGTGGAAAAATAGGTACGTCCTGAATGAAAGCTATGAAATATTCTTTGTAACTTTTGTGATTGAACTCCAAGAATGGCTAGCCAGACTGGTGGAATTTTAGAAGTGATGGAAGGATGAGCGGGTCACTTTATGGACCCCCGAGTTGCTCGAACAGCTTGAAAAAACTAATAATACTATTACATGCATGGTGGATCACTGGGTGGATAGCATGCTGGGAGGATTCATAATGGAATTTTTCATTGATCAGTTTGTATCATACTTTGAAGCTGAACGATGATTTTTCAAGGGATTCCGAGGCAATTTTTTGAGGACATCACCATTTCTGATCAAGAAATTATTGTGTGAAAAGAGCATTTTGTGTAGTCATACGGACTAAATGACCTTAGATCTATATGGGAGCGCAACCTGCAGTGGTAAATGCTATCAAACCAATCTTGACGGAGGGAGATCTGCCTACAATCCATTTCAAGAACCCGCTACGAATGACCCCTCGGTTGTATCACCACCTCGGACACATAAAGGTAAGAATTCATCTAAACCACCACCCTTCCTCAACAGTGATATGGCTACGCATTTGAAATTACCTACCTTCAAGGGGGTGGGAGAAGAGGATATGGATCGATTTTGGTTTGTGGCAGACTCTGTCTGAACTGTGCAAAACATAGCAAGTGACACAATCAAGAGGGCACAACTGTCTTTAGCATTCGAAGATAGAGCTATGGACTAGTATATGCGATACATTTCCCAGAATGGGACCGCTTCCATTCAAGATATCAAAGATACTCTGAAGCAACAATTCCGGAAGCCAAAATATTATTCCCAGCTGGTAGCAGAGGTAAAGGACTTCAAACAAGGTGTGTCTAAGTCAGTATGGGAGGCTAATCAGTGGCTAAAGAAATCAATTATGGATGGAGGGTTTGAGTATGATGTTAGACAACATATGGAGTGGTTCATTGCCATGTTGTTACCTCACTTGCGTACACCAATGGGACAACAGACCTTTGAATTGCAAGAGAAAGCTGTGGAAGTCACTATGAAATTAGAGGCTGCACCCCAGCAAGATACATCCGCAGGAGTACAACAAATCCAGGAGCAACTTGGGGCTATGCATATGGAGATACAAAACATGCGAAAAGAGTGAGGAAAGGACATCTGTGAAGATACTTGGTGCATATGTTTCCGGGCATCTGGCCATATGAAGGATCAGTGCCCTCTGCTAGCTGACTATATGCAAGCAGGAGGGCCTAGTTCGATACGACCTGGAGTAAGTAGGGAACCTATCCTATTACGACCAGGATCAAGCGGATCTGCCCTGTGGTGTGATGATTGTCAGGTAGCAGTCCTACACGATACGAACCATTGCCCTCGGCTAGGTGCGTGCATCCCAGAACTCAAACAACAATGGTGTCACTTATACCGATCAGTGGGACATGATGAGTAGAACTGTTGAATGTATGACTTAATGATGGATCGGGGGAACTTATATTGGATGCAATCGGACCCTTCATCACTAAGACTGGCTGCGCACTTTGGAGGATCACCAGGCCGAGGCAGAAAAGGTCGGGGAGGTAGCGCAGGCCAAGGAAGAGGCCAGCTAATATGTTATAAATGTGGGGAAATAGGCCACTTTGCTAGAGAATCCCCTAATCCCACTAGGCAGATGTGTAAATATTATAGACAACTCGACCATGAGGTGGAAGAATGCCCAACTTTAATAGCCAAGATGCAGGACATGCAGCCTACCCCTACGCAGAATGTACAGAGGGTTAAAACTGAGCAACAGGAGGTGGATCCAAGTGTAAAAGTCATGACACGTAGTGGGTTGGACACCCAGGGAAACAAAGAAGGGCTTACCTTTCAGAAAGAAGTGCCTTGTAAGGAACAAGTACCATTGGCAGCCCCCGTGCAGCCTCAGATCGAAGAAGGAGTTGAGCCCTTTTTAAAGGCATGTCTGAAGTTGCTAAGAAATCTGAAGGCTATAGGAAATCTCCTAGCATTACTAAATACATGCGCAACTCGACCCATCTTGATCCCTGAGACCAAGGATGTACAAAAATTGTATAGTTATAAGAAACACACTGGGAGAGAAATGCGGTTAACTGCACAGATCAGAGACTATGAAATGGATCATGTTATCTTAGATCTGGGATCAGATGCCAACGTTTTACCAAAAAAGACATGGCAACGAATGGGAGAGCCTAAGTTGGAATGGTCGATTATCTAGCTGCGAATGGCAAATCAACAAAATATCATCCCTCTAGGTAGGTTACCCAAAGTCATGGTAGACATCGCAGGGATACGGGTCCTAGCTGATTTTGATGTAATAGAAATAGTAGAAGATGCGGACCCTTACCCTGCACTCCTTGGATTGGACTGGGCAATAGACATGGGAGGTGTCATCAATCTCAAGAAACGCAGCATGGTATTTGAAAACAAAGGTATGCATGTCATAGTACCACTAGACCCAGCAGAAGGTGTGCGGTAAACAGAGCCAGCTTACGAAAAGGAGGAATTGGATCACATTTATAAGATAACTACGTAGGACGAAGATCGGGTTAACCCCACAGATGAGGGAATGCTCTGTTGGGAAAAGGACAGTGAATGTTTTTCTCACTCCGATGAAGAGCTGGAGAATTGGCAATGTCAGTTGCATGAGGTTTTAGCGCTGCAAAGCCTTCAGACCATCAGGAATTTCCGTCGCATTTCGACCACCGAAAGAACCTCGCCCTACCAAAAGGATGCAGGTGAGGACGAACAGCCTAATGAACCAAAGAGTCCTATGGACCAGAGGCCAGAAGCATTTACAGCTAATGCTATATGAAACACCTACACGCGGATCGGTATTATTCACTCACGGGAAAAACTGGAGTAGGGTGATCCTGCACATAGGGACCCCTGTGGCCAGATGGGTTCCGAAGTCAGTTGACCTACGCAGACACCTACTGCGGAGCAACATTCAAGAGTGCGATCGAACTTTGCTCGAACATAATTACTGGGGTACCACAGCCCTCAGCACACATAGGATTACAGACCCATCTGAGCATCAGCAAACACCCCAAGTAATAAATGACGCCGGGACGTATGACACAGCCAGGAACATCCTGCCCGCAAGTGAAATAAAGGCTTCAACAAGACTTCTATTCAATTTTTAGGATCACCTTGCCTCGACCCTCGCTCCAGATACGAACACAACATACAGGCATCGTCTATGGTCTGAAAACTCATGGACACGACCTAGGGCACGAAGGATAACCTCCCTCATGTCTCGATTTCATAATAAAAGACCCCCGTAAGTACGAAAAATAGGCGGCAGGATGTCAATATAGCAATTAATGAACAGAACGGTCCGCAAAAGTGAGGGTACGTTCCATGAATGAACTCCATCACCAATTAATAACTCTGGAGGGGGCATAGATGGTTGGAAAGCTTCACGTTGGGCTATTTATTTCTCCTACAATGTGCTCATGTTATCGGCCTATTGGTTTTTCATAATCAACAACATTATCTGGTGCGAACGTTTCCTGGTGACTGAGATGGACCCTGCTGAACTTGCCAAGAGTAGTCAGAGATGTGAGTGCTTTCCTTTTAGAGAAAGAATTGGCTACCTTCGCACCCCAGATACGGCCACGGCTTCACGCACAGGAGATGGTGCGCTGGTATCTTGATCTTCCACTCGAAGTGTTATAGTTAGGTCACTGGTGATCTTATGCCAAGAAGGAATGCTTGTCCGCATTCAAGATACCTTGCGTGCACAAGTCAACGATGCACCAGTACAGTGACTCAGGACGAGTCACAAGATTGTGTTTGGGGACTGTTGGAATGGGGCCTCCTAACAAGCTGCGAAACTGGTCCTTTTTGGTTATTTTAGATTATATTTAATATAGCAAAGGGGTTTTGGGGTGGGTCAAATCCTCGAACACATTGTAATGGGTCAAAGGGGTAAACTAGGGGTCCGAAAACCATCGGTTGCGGACCATAGGAAAGTCAGAGATAGATTTTTATAAATAGAGATGTATTTTGTATTGAAAATGATAGGATTTGATGAGATATTGATGCAATCTATTGCTTAAGTGGTCTGTTTGGGTTTTGGGGAATGGACTCCTGCTGGCTGTGTGCGCAGAGATCCTAGTCCAGCTTTGTGCGGACCCTGCTGCTGTGTGCGCAGGTTGGGAAGGGAATTGTAAGGAAAGGTTGATGAATGAATGAATGTGAAGAACTGTTATAGATCTTAATCTGTGAATTTTTTTATGTGAATTGATGATAAATGTTGTGTTATGTATTTTCTATCTTTAAGCTACGAAATATCTGTGTATTGTGCTCTTGGATATAGTTCTGTTATGCTCTGTTTGTGTAATGCTGTGTTGATGATATAATAAGCCTATAACTGTAGATCTAGTGCATGTGGACGTGAATAGGAACATATTTAACCATGTGCAGGAAAAGGTAATCTGGGAATTACAGAAACAGGACGCAGCCCTGCTTGCCTTACCCATCCTTTCTCAGGGTGCAGAAACCTGGTTCCAGCACCCACCCATACTACTTCGAGTGAGACTGTGACCTGCGAAATCAAGTCAATGCCGAAAGGGCCAGTAGTATAGGAGTTTGTTGGAAAACCTTGCACACCGAACCTGGGTCAGGACCCCTCAAGCCAACAGTAATGTTAGCATGGAGTAAGATGAAATTGAGTCTTAAGAGGGTACTAAAGAACACAATACAGAAGACATAAATGCAGAGATCATTGATGAAAAGAAAGGCACTCTTGAGATCAACCATGATAAGGGAATTCTAGTAGACAAATTTGGGTTTTTCCCTCTCACATATCAAAAGGGGCCAAGGCTTGTGCTTTTTGCCTCCAAAAGGCAAGGGACCATGCCATCCACCTCAACTCAGCCACTAGACAAATGGAAACAAAAGGTAAAAGAAGAAGAAGAATATCATGAGGTTGAGAGGGACTTCGAAATCATTCAAGTGGATAGTGATGAGGAGAATGAAGCAAGAATCACAAACTTTCTCCTTCAGGACATAAATGCACAAATTAAAGACCTCCAAGCATGTTGTGAAACCAACTCCAAAAATAGAGGAAAAGAGATATCAATGCCTTATAAATAAGCCACTTTGAGGGGGCAACTTCCAATACATTACATGAATGAACAATTCTTGGATGATACAAATGAAAAAATATCCTTTCTATATATAGGAGTCCATGGGGCCACAATGTAATCCTAGTGGGGCCACAATGTAATTCTAGCCGACCTAACAATAATAATGTAAGGGCACAATAATAACAATATGAGTGTTACAGGGGTACAAAAATAAAATAAGGGGGGCTACACTAACATAATAAGGGACTACACTATTAATATAGGGACTTAACATTCCCCTCTCCTTCAAACAATTTTTGTCCTCAATGCTTGATTATTTCTTGATGCTTCTGTATAAAATTCTCATCCTCCCATGTGGAATCTTCTACAGGAAGGTTCTTCCACTTACTGAGATACTTTGAAATTGATCGTACTTGTCGAGTTCCTATTTTTGTGACTGCTTCATAACTTCTTTCAATGTGATGTTGATCTTCCTGTTGTTTCATTAGATTCTGCATAAAAGTTAGGTTATCCTTTAAGAGTTGGAGAACTTGTTGTTGATGCTCGATGTGATCTTCCACTAATTTATCATCCATATTAGCTACTATTTTATCCTTCAAACCATCCAACTTAGCCTCCATTTCTACTTTTAAACCATCTATGTCATCTTCGGTTGCTCTTTGTAAGATTGAAATTTGTTGCACTTGATACCATAATTTTGATATCTCATACTGCAATTATTCATCTTCATGCGTCATAGTATAGCTTTTTGATGGCTTAATGGGTATGGAATTATTTTTTGGAGGCATTATAGAACCCAATACTAATAAAAATTATAAAATATTCCCTTGTAATAACTTCAAAATTCTTTTTCAAACAAGCATTATGCGATTGTAAAAACCAAATACACACCTTTTTCTTGCTTTTGAGGAGCTTCATATTGAAACTAAATTATCTTTGTGATTTCGGCTCTTCAATATCTGATATTTGGCACTAAGGTAGCCCTATGAATTCTCTTTCCAATGCCACAAGTCTGACCTGATTTTGATTCTTGAAGACAAATTTGTGCCCAATCTCCTACGATGACCTAATTATGGACTAGTTCCGTAGAGAAAACTTGCACGAATTGCCACGTGTCACTGTATCATCCTTCGGCTCTAAACATGATAGAAAGAAAACTAAAGACCATGTACTTATGGGAACTTTTTATAAAATTCCAATCCAATGCTCAGAGAGAGAGTTATGAATATTTTCCCACGATCACCTCTTTGAGATGAAATTTGGGAGCTTGAAAAATACCTAACTTCCACAGACCATATCTCCGAAAATATTGCAAACCAAGATTTGAAATTTTGTGAATATATTCCTCACGATTTCGGCTTCACACTATAAAATTTCCACTTCTGAACATTTGTAGAAACAAATTTATAGCTAAATTGTCACGATGACCTGTTTCGATTAAATTGAGGAGCCTGCAAAAATCCCTAACTTTCACAGATCATATCTCCGAAAATATTGCGAACCAAGCTCTGAAATTTTGTGACAATGTTTCTTAGGATTTCAGCTTTGTACTCTAAATATTTCAGCTTTTGAACTTTCCTAGACAAAAAGGTATAGCGAAAATTCCACAATGACTTGTTTGGCATAGCGAAACCCTAGAATCCAAAGCTTTGATACCAAATGTTGTGAAACCAGCTCCAAAAATAGAAGAAAAGAGATATAAACGCCTTAGAAATAAGCCACTTCGAGGGGGAAACCTCCAATAGATTACATGAATGAATAATTCTTGGATGATACAAATGAAAAAACTTCCTTTCTATATATAGGATTCCATGGGGCCATAATGTAATCCTATCCGACCTAACAATAATAATGTAAGGGCACAATAATAACAATATGGGGGTTACAAGGGTACAACAATAACAATAAGGGGGGCTACACTAACATAATAAGGGACTACACTATTAATATAGGGACTTAAAAAAGCACATTTGGATAGGGCCAAGAGTGTGAATGATGACCTTGAATTGGAGAATAGGCAGCTAGGAACACAAATTGCAATCTATGAAGCTAGAGCCCTCAAGGCCTAGAAAGAAGCCCAAAAGGCACGGGTGAAACTAGAATATTTCATGGGAACTTATTAAGAGAGTGAGGATGAGGAAGGAAAATCTAAGAGGAGACCTAGAACCATGGGGTTGAAGAAGGCATTGGCGAAGCAAACGAAACAAGAATCATCCCTAGCAGAACAACTCCCTCTAGATGAGCTTTTAGCCATGGAGATAGCACATGATCGGAAGGCTTGGCTGGAAAGGGCTAGCATACATTTAGAGGCTAAATTGAAGAAAGAAAATCAGAATCTTGACCTCCAAATAAGGATGACTAAACATTATGCCCGGAGAAGCCAAATTGCAAGGGCTAAACTGACAAGGCCCAAACCAAGATCCAAGAAATAAAAGAGGAAAAAGGCCAAGATAACCTTGGAATCTTGGCACAATATTCTCTACAGGTCTCTCAAAACCCATGAGGCACACATCCACCAAATTTGGGATAGTTTTGACAAATTTTGGTTTTTTGCTAATTTTGAGGGCCAAGGGGGTAGCACCTATGGTGCTACGCTTTTTCTCAGAGAATTTTTAGGAGGAAAGGCTTACATTTTTATAATCCTTAGCTTGATTTTGGCATTCTCATAAATTTTCAGGTCAATTGGAGTTGTTTTGGTCCTCCAAAAGGGTCAAAAACACCCTAATTTTCACCTTTCTGCCTAGTTTTTAGGATAGGTGATGCACCTTTACCAGCCCTGGAGTTTTGTATTTTTGAATAGGTTTCAAAGGTCCAACCAGAGAACCAAGGGTATATCTAGATATTAGACTCAAAGGTATTTCGAATAGGCCATCACGGAGCCTTTTCCGACATCAGGAAGGCTTTCAAAACTTTGCTGCAAGTTGACCCAGTTTTCCTGCTCTAGTGCTATGCCCTTGGCATGGAAATTCATCCTAAAACTCAGTGCTGCGCCCTTAATAGAGGAAAAGTCAAAAATTTACACTTGGAAGGTTTTAGGAGGCTTAGCAAAGCCCAAATGTCAGTTTTTTGCTAAAAATTCCCGAAAAGATATTTTGTTTTAGATATTTTGTGCCTTAGGCCTTGCAAGGTCTTAAGGAAAATAATGACATTTATGATTAGCCAATAGGCTTCTAGAGACTCTATTAGGTTTTTCTCCTCCTTGCTTGTTAAATAGAGCATTGAGGATTCATTTTTTATGTTGGCATTTGATGAGCTTTGAGAGAAATACATGGTTTTTATGAGTTTGAAGAAGAAATTGGTCTTGTGGAGTTTCTAAATGGATTGATTTGATTGATGATGGAGGAGGATAGCTTGCAGAATCCCTGAGCTTTGTTATTGGTGATTGGTGAAGTGATTCTCTTTCATGTTATTGTTTTCTCATGTTTTCATTATGTATCCATCCTTCTATGTTGCAGTAGAACAGAAAAGTATAGGCTAAGAAATGTTGTTGGAGGAAATTTAGTCCTTCCTGTTGTCTATTGCCTTGATGTTTTCCTCTACTGGGTTTTTTTAAGGAATTCTTAGTTGCTTCTTGAATCTACCTATGCTTTTTTATTCCACAAACAGTTACATATAGTAGTTTTCAAATATGTTTTATGGTTAGCCTTGCCTATTTTATGCTATTTAAACTCTGTTTTGGAATCTCTCTTTGAAGTATTACTTGTTAGGTTTTAGCCAAAGAGGCCATGTTTTGATCATGCCCTTTGTCCACGCTTAAGAATTTTCCTTAAATTTCTTTGTAGCTTGACCATTGATGTTTAAGCATTCCCTCTTCATTGATTAAAGTTATTTGTTATCTTGGATGTTTTCTAAATCTTGAAGGTGAAATCACTAAAAGTCAGAATAGTTTCTTGCTTTCTATGGTTCACTGAATTGTTCATCTTGAATGCTTGTTTGCTTAAGTATAATCATAAAGCTATTTTTTTTCCATGTCTTATTATTATTTCCTTATGTTGATCATTATTTGAGACCATATTTTTTAAAAGGTATGTTTTTAAGGATTCTTCACCGCCCTTACACACCTACTTTGTTCAACAACTTATTGTTCATTTCACTTCACACATACCTTAAGGATCCATTTAACTATGATATATTTTCCCTATTATGCATCTGATTTCATTATTGAGATATCCATGACTTTCATAGACTCCATAGCCCAATGATTTGAAGACCTCTCACTCCACCTATTTCTACTTGACCATCTTACCCAACCAAACAAACAACAAGCCCTACACTTAACAAATAGCCTAAAATCAAACCCTAAAAAGCAAAAAGTTCACATCCTTTTCATACAATAGAGAGAGCCCTCTTTGAGTCAAGGAAGGCTAGGTCCTAGGACTCCAAAGACTGGTTTGGTTACTCTGTGCATTTGGTCTACCAATCTGCTAAATTACGGGACCCTAACATAACTAATAGGGGGGGATATAATGATGCAAAGGAGATAAGTACATAACTCCATATATTTTGTCTAAGGATGCGGGGGCGGTATGTGGCATATGCCCCTATAATATGGAGGTATGAGGTTATGAAGAATAAAAGTGGGAAAGCTACAGCAGGCACTACTACCCTTGGATTTTTTAGATGCTCGTACTTTCTATGCTATTGCTAGCTCTGCCTTAGATGCTGCTGGGTCAAAAACTAGATCAACTGTAGAATCATGCATCCAATAATATAGGATTTCATAAGCTGATATAGTAAGGCACGAAGTGGGTTGGTTCAAAAGCATGAGAAGCTCTATTGAGCCACAGCCAATAAAGCAAGACTCGAATCCTTTTTTAGAATATGATCCATCGAAGAAAATCTCCCATATGTCATCCTTCGTGATTGGTTGGGTAACTACGAACTGAGATGAGTTTACCTCTGCCACCCATAACCAAACCTTCCCGACTTGCGATTGCAATGTGGGCCAGGTCCCACTTTCCTGCCACATCAACTCCCCTTCCTCGCACTTCATGCTTTGCAAATATTAGAACTTACCTCCTGCTCCTCTTAACAAAACATTACGATCTATGGGCTGTGGGTAGGCCCACCTCCTTGCCATGTCATTCCACCTCTAATCACTCTCCACCTTTTCGCCTCCTTCGATCCTCATCTCCCCATCCGACAGTCCTTAACGCTTTTTGAAACCCCCGCAGTTTTTGAACTTTAACCATTGGGAGGGGGGGGGGGTTCTGAAATGGGTGGTATCCAATACTGCCCACTCCTCCACGTGACTTCCCCTTGTCATTTCGCACCCCCCTCTCTGTTACCGCTTACCACCTGAGACCCCCTCCGAAAATTTGTTTCCGCTTTCCCCCAAACCGCTATCATTGCACCATGTCCTCCATCATATGTCCACGCCCTCCAACCTCAATCCATTCACGTTTGGGCTTATGGGTTTGTGCACCATTTTTTCCACATGGCAGGAGGACTCGGGTAGAACCCGATAAGGAGTAAAAAGGCAGAGCGAGGCTGAACGTAACAAATAAATAGACAAAAAAGGTTGAGCCAGGCGTTTTGTGATATAACAGCAGAAGTCGAAAGGGCATTGAACACATCAGCGCAGCTACTAATCCAAGCACCTCATCAATTTAATAATCAAACAACGACTTTCTGAAGATGAAGAAAGAAGGTGTCAGAGGCTTCCTCGCCTCTTCGGCATCACACCAGCCAGATCACGATCATTGTACAATTAATAACAGACTGCTAATGCCACTGTTATGACCAAACTTGTCTTATCACCGCCTGCATGGCTCCACTTGGTAGATTTTTAGTTTGATTGTAATTAAGAACTATCATTGTAACAAACAGAGGAGCCGACTTAATTTTTTGTATAAATATTGCAAACATTAGCACTATGAAGGAGGTCAGGAAGGGGAAAAAAACATTGTAACAGATTCTGCTGGTTGTAAGCACTCTCTTTTGGATGAATGGATATGTTATTTTCAAAATTATTTTGTTATAATCTGTGGTGAAGTGCTTCTCTCATGTAATTTGTGATTCTTCTGTTTTACACAGTATTTTATTTATTTACCGTAGATAGAAATTTTTGTGTAGGATTTACCATAGGGTACCCTGCTCAGTCTTGAAATAGTACATTATGTTTTTCTCTAAGACTTGGATGTAGAATTCAAAGACGGTATGATTTGCATCAATGTTGAGACTGGAATGAAGAATTCAAAGACGGTATACTCTGAATTCCTGTTAAACCTTAACCTCCTCCTCTTTTCCATTTCATAAGCTGTAAAGATCCATTTACATGGCTAGCTTTCCTGGTTTCACCTGACCTTAGTTATTCATCTATTTGAGTTTGTTTACACCTGTTTGACTCCATAGCCAAATGGCCCTCTTCTGCTCCCTCAACCAAATCTTCAAACAAACCCCTATGCACTAATAGTTAGCCTAAAATGCCCCTATAAACAAAGCTATATCCAACAAAGAGAGCCTTCTCTGAGTCTAGGAAGGCTAGGTCCTGGATTCCAAAGCGGTTTTATGTTTCCCTTCGTGGTTCTATCTTAAGCCTTCAAAATTACAGAGTGACAAAAAGACCCTTGAATGTTGGTGGGTCTAGCACCACCAACATTTATGGTTCTAGAAGGAGGCCAAATGACAAGCTATACCCATAAATTTTGTTTTAAATTTCCATACCATTTAATGGCTTCTTCCCATATCTTAACCTTGACATGTTTTTCTAGAATTTCAATTCTAAAAGTTTTCGTGGGAATAATAAATGACTCGTCACATCTGAAATTTGACAGCGAGGATGGAACAACCATTATCGAGCACACCGCTTACTTTATTAATTTTTTCACTAAACATACTATTCATTTTGAGGATACTGCACATAGGTTGTTCGTCCTCACGTTCGAAGTGTGCATAAAGAATGGTATTAAACATTTCCAACCACCTATATACACTCTTTCGAACATATTTTCAGGGATCTTTACCACGCCTTTGACAAGTATGTTTATAAATATGTTTTCAAGAAAATCATGCGTTTGAGAAAAGCATTATATGCATCTCTTAATGATTTTCACAATCGCTTTATTCATTTCTTCTATGAATTTATTAAAGATGATGTTGATTGGAATCTTATGAAAGATAAGATTTAGTTTCTTATTCGTATTTCGATGAATCCTAATTGTTATGAATCTTTCGAAAGTCTCCCAACATACCTCGGTTATGGAGCATGCAAATTTGTGACAAAGGAAGTTGTTATTCCTAGTGACTCTTCGTCTTCTCCTCATCAAACAAATCTATTTATGTAGGTTGAGGTTGGAGAAATTGAGAGTCCTTCTGTTTATATCCCATTACCTTCTTCCAGCTCACATATTCAAAATTTCAATGCAAGTTTGGACTATGAAGCTGATGTTTACGACGATGTTCTTTCTCCTTATCCTCCACCTGTTGGTTCTTTTGGTCCTCTTGATTGCGAATTTTTGTGTCCTCTGGTTTCAATCAATTCTTCTGATGTTATTGAGGATCAAATTTAGGATGGAGTTATCGTTAACCAACCAAATTGAGATCTCATTTTTTATGACTATTGTGGGATGCTTCTTCTGAACAAGAATATGTGCTGAAAGTTGATGTTTCTCCTTTCTCACCTATCCCTCATTTTCGTGACATTTTCCATGATTTTTTTATTCTTGTTGAATCTTCTTAAGAACTAATTTTTGATGATGTTATATTTTATCACACACAGAACTCGTGGAATGTTAGTTTTACATCTAAATAGGGAGAGGAATAATATTTTTTCCCAGATATTTCCAATTCATCATCTGATCATTTAAAAAAAGCAGAGGATGAAATTTATTGTTTTCAACATTCCCCTCTTTACGATTCATTAGATCATGAGGATGCCCCTATTTTTTATTGTGAAATTTCTGATCATAGTTGTCATGATCTATTATTCATTTTATTTGGTCATGACTATGATTTTTCTAAGCCACCGATTTTCAATGATCTACCTTATGATGTCTTGGAACCACTGTAAGATGTCGAGGCACTTCATCCTATGATGATGGTTATGTTGGGTTCTTGCGGCCTTGATGGTGGTTCCAATCATGATCAAGAAAATCCTTTATCTCTCAAGGATCCTCATCATTAGTTCACTACACAAATTGGAAACCCGTCTGTATCTCACTTTTCACACCCTCCATCTATTTTGCGTGATCCTATCGCTCAATCATTTGAGGAATCATACATGGGAAGCATGTTCGCGAAACATAATTTTTTTTTTGTTATGTTTTCCAAGTTTCAAATTTTGAGAGAATGTGTCATCATGTTATATTTTTGCGATGTGTGTAAACACCATCATGCATCCACAGAGTGTTTTGCATGTGATTTTATTATGTATTTTTCTACGTGCATTTAAAAATTTGAATGTTATGTCATGCATCGATATATATTTCTTGTTTTTTTTTATTCTTGAATATATTTCTTGCTAATATTTCCCTCGCCTATATAGGTCAACCTATGTGTTAGTGGTTTCATTGGAAGTTTCATTTTATGTAACCCTGGCCTATTCATGGTTAATTTAGGAGTAGGAGTAGATGTTTTTTTTATTCCTTTTGTTTTGTTTTTATTTACTGTCTTCCCTGTTGTTTTCCTTGATTTTGCGTTGTAGGAAAGTTTATGCATGAGGTCATGTTTGGTTTCTGATGTAAGCATGGTGAAGTCAAAGAGGAAATTGGCCACAATCAATACTTGGTTATTTGATTATTCCATCTCTTTGCATGGATCTTACATCTTGTAGGCGATGATACTCTGATGGAAAATAAGTTAATTTTTAGAGAAAACCATAGTGGAATTACAATGCTTGAATATGTAACTAATATCATCTACTCTAATCGGTGTTATAGTTGCTCGTTTTCATCATGTAAACTAAGTCGAGTAGAGTAAGGAGGGTGTTAGTGTCCTATAATAATAGGATTCATAATTTTGAATTGACTTTGATTAGGTCTTGTAATATGTAAATAATTTTCTTTATGCAAATGGTTTTCCCATATCAGAAAAATAAAAAAAATTAAAGAGGGTAAAATTCCTAAAAAGAAAAATCAAAGGACTTGAAAGAAAAAATATCAAAAATAATATGAAAATGGACCCCAAACAAAAAGAGATAAAAAATAAAACATGAAAGTGATGCAAATCCAAATGCCACTACCATTTACTTTTACTGCTAAATAAAGATTGTGTGCAACTTGTTATAATGCCACAATCCATGAAGGTTAAATAGCTTAATCTTAATGTCTCATGCTTTAAATTTCATGTCGTTAGATAGAGAATAAAGACTAGCCAAACAGTTTAGTCTTGGTAGATCAGTAGTTAGGTAGAGAATAATAAGGAGCTCAACAGCTTAATCTGAGCCCTTGGAAGAAATAAGGATAGAATTAGTTAGTTTGTTGTTTTAAAAGAAAAATGAACAAGGCTTTGTAAGCTCAAATGCACCCATTAAAATGAAGAGAAAATGTTAGGGTAGCAGATGGGTAGGCACAAGCAGTTTTTACAATCATGGATAAGCAGAAAATTGTTCATTTCAGTCACTAACTTCCTTCAAAAATCATCCCCTTGTAGAAATACTTCATCCCCTCCATTTTCATTCTTTCCCCTTCATTTTTCCCTTTTTCACATTATCATCCATTTCCCTTTGCAAAAATCCCCTTTTCCTAAGTTTAAAACACATTTTACCTAAGAAAAGTAAAACCCTCTAACCAATTCCTTTTATTATATAAAAAATACCCAAAAAACCCAAAAAATAGTTTTTATCCTAAGTTAAATGATTTAATCTTTTTCAGGTCCCACAGTGAAGGAATTCACTCCCAACTTAAAGTTTTTACATTTTACTTAGTTTAAACGCACATCCAGCCAATACATTTATTTATTAATGTTAACTAATGTATTAACTCCTTATATATACCTTTTAACCCGTATTAAATTAAATCCTTATATAATATATCCCAACCCATATTTCTAGTTTAACCTATGTTTTATTTCCCCACGTGTTATATAAATCCACCATCCCATAGGTTAAAATTATTAAAATCTACATATATTCCCCGCCAGTTCTAATGTTACATCTACCCACATCCCATTTGTTAATACATTAACTTCCGCCTATCATAATGCATTCCAGACTATGTATTAACCTTAGTTTAATACATATTAAACCTCCCGCATAATCTAAAACACCAGCCCCACACCATCTTACCTTGCATCTCTATCGCACAATCCAAGCCATTTGCCTTTCGCCCTCCAGATCCGATGGAAGTTATCCCTTGTCTCACATTTCATTATGCAATGGTTAACTTACCCCAAAGCTTGTGATAAGCGCAGTTTGTGGGTTTTGTCTCGCCTCTATGTGTCTTAATTATATTGGATCGCATCAATCAAATCAATTCCGCTCACCACCTTTGAACCCTGCGAAAATTGCTTGGTGGTTTTCTTTCCCCCGTGCCCAAACCACTCATCCATTTGAACTGACCCAGCAATCAATGCATTCATTTTTGAATGAAAAACATTTATAAACTGCCCAAATGCATTCTTTTCACTTTCTGTTACCATTTGCACAAAGAAGAAGCATTGTAGACCGACAAAAATGTTGTCGAATCTGTTTTTAAGCCTAAATGAAATAGAATTCACCAATTTGATGCTACAAATAGTGCAGAATCCATCTGAGTGCCTATAAAAACTAGCAAAATCTTTTGAAAGCTTTCTACAACCTCAAAAGCCCTCTTATAAAGAAATTTTTTATCTTTCCCAGGTATTCGACAGAAGAATGGACCCATTCATCGATCTAAAAGAGTAATACAACTAATCAAACTATTTAGAGCCTTTGAAACTAAATAAAACCCATTTTCTTCCTAAAATCCTTTGTTCTGTAAACCTTGAACAATTCTTTCATGAATTTTGAAACCCTGGACTATAAAAAATCACAGATTGAGTAAACTGAATAAGTTTAAGCCATCTACAGACCTAAAAAATCCTTATGTGACCTTCAAACCCTTTCCTACAGTACTTAGGCATCCTTTTTGCATAAAATTAATGTCTTGAAATTATTTTTATCACAGAAAATGAAATACAGGCCCTAGATACCTTTTGCAAAAGCTCTAAAGTCCTGAAGTTGCTATTTTGTTACAGAGATTACAATTTGGTTAATTGAAATTATGAGTTTAAAACCATTTTACAGACAATAGATAACCCTTGTTTTATCCAAAATCCTCAGCAATTTGTTATAATTACCAAAGGTGCTTCTATAGGCCTAAATTAGTGTTTTTAAGGTCAAAAGAGTATAAAATTGATAGATCGAGCAAATAAATGGCTTCCAAAAACATTCTAGCAGTCAATCCTCTACAACCCCCTGTTGTATATGTAGAGCACATCCCACTGGCTGATACAGACTTCAATATTACTGATACAGTGACAAAATTCAACCTTCTTGAGCTCCACTATTGGAGCCAAGAAAAATCCCTAGATCAGGCTAATGAAGTATTTATCTGGGAGTAAAACTTGTCAAAATATGTTGTTCCTCATACTTACCAATGCCCAGAAGTAATCAGAATCTTCCAATCATGCTAATCTCCTGATGAAAGAGCCATAGTAAAATTTGAAAAAGATTTCTTGTTTACTATTACAGAAGATTCAATCAAACAAATGCTTCAGATATAGCCTAGACTAGATGAAGCTCCTTTGTCCATTGAAGCCCTTACTGAGTTATACTTGGATCTGGACTTCCCCAAGAGGTTCCATATTTTTCAGACCTTCATGCCTTCTTATGTAGAAATTCCCAAGTTGAATCCTCCATACTCTTCTGCTAAATTATCTGAAAGGATAAGACATATTATTTCCATGTTGTCTTTCATTCTTGGATACTTTACAAATGAACATGTTGATATTGCAGTGCTTGGTTTCTTGTCTTATTTTACACCTGGTCAGCTTCCTGCTACCATTTTTAACTTTGCCCAATATATTGCTCGCAGTTCCATGAGCAATTGGTCAAAGTACCTTTTGAAGGTGTTTTTAAGTACTCTTCATTCCTATTTCACATGTTCCTATATTTTCAGTCTAATAATTTCAATATAAGTGCTCAGAATCTTGATGTGGAATGAAATCCAAAATCAGTCATCTTTTGGACTTCCTTGATAAGGAAAGATTCAAATGAGTTCACCTATGCATATTTTACAGATTCATTCATACATCCCATAGTCAATTTGCTAAACATTAGTGTACAACCCAGAATTAGTAATGAAATTAAGAAGGTTTTTCAACTGTCTGAGCACAACAGGCCAGGTGATTGGTACTTGTACCAAAATCACACTGAAATAAGAGTTTATGGATCAAGTATTATCCCTTATAAAATTCCAAAATACCTCCCTATGAGGTTATTTTCCCTGGAATACATAAGGAAGATTCTAAATTCAGATGCAGTCAATTTCTTAATAGCAAAGAAGAAAACACAGTTCAAGTTGAAGAACCAGGTTGGCCCTTTTATTTGTAATAATAGAGAGGTAGTGTTGAGATTGCAACAAGATGATGAGCTTAGTGAAAAGAGTCGCCTTCATTAAGTGGGCCCACAGGCTATTTTTGGCGCAAGTCTATTTTTAGACATGTCGATCATATTCTATGAGATGCAGGATGCTATTTGTGGATGGTTGGTCAAGTTGGAAAAATAGATGGACTTATTTTTTTAGAAATATTGGGTGGAATCTAGTTTTAGATTGCCAGTCTAAAAATAGATATGTCGAATATTATTAGCTCTTAATAATTTTTGGACTATAAACATTAACTTATTCTCTTGGAACACTTAGTTAAGTGCACAGATGTGGCAAGGGAACTGACAGAAGGAATTACACTATTACTGAGGGTTAAGTGGAGCTATTGCATGGATACTTTTGTTAGAACTCATGTGACAGATTTTGGTGGAGTTGTAGAAGTAGTTGGTGGAGTTGTGTTCAGTTTAACTCAGTTAGACACAGTTGAGCTAGTTATATCTAGTCTAACTGATTGATACACTAGTGAGAGTGGTGTGAATTAATTAATAATTAATTCAGTAAATATTAAATCATTAATCAATTGAAGAATACATCAGTTAACTACAGTGCATGGACAGTTTCAGTGGAGACCAGTGGAGAGATAGGTGAAAGGGAAAGTTGACTATCAGTTGTGGCTATAGTGATGCATTGATTGCATCCAACACAGAGTAGAGTTGCCAATGAGGATTGTGTGAGCAAGGCTGGACCAATTCAATTTCATTTAGAGCCATTCTTCAACAGGGATTGTGTAGTAGAGGCAGGCTAGCAGGTGGCAGAGATCGATGCATGGATTTGCTAGATCGGGCCTGATTAGTGTGTAGCGATTGTATTGTACTGAGAGCTTGTGAGAATATTTGTATGAGGATTTTGACATGATATCTATGACATATATTATATATAGATATTTGGGGTTTTTAGCTTCAGGCTTTCCCGTTAAAACACTGTGTTCATATGTGTGAATTTTTATGGTTTCAATGTGTGCATGCAATTGATTTAATTTCTGCATATGATGATCAATAGTAGAAGAGATTCTGTATTGTGCATGAAGTTAAAATAATGTGTGATCAAGAGAATCTTGGATGTATAATGCATTAGTTATATAATTTATACATGGTATCGGAGCGATATTGATCATTGGAGCAATTTCAAATCATTGAAGCGGTTGAGTTTTGTGCTGGTGGAATTCGAATTTGCAGTAGTGTTTTCTTGGTGTCGAAGTTGAGATTTCTTTCAACAGATTGCGATTGGAGTATTCCCTTGAGGGCAGCTCGAATTATATTGCATGGAAGGACAGGATGGAGGCGGTGTTGGAGGATAATGGGTTGAAGGAGTTCATAGATGCAGAAATTCCAAAACCTGCTTCTAGCAATGATGCCGCACTTGATGCATGGCAAAAGAAGACAACAAAATGTCGAAGGATTTTGTTGGAAGGTGTGAAGGATCACATTGTTTCCAACATTCATGGTAAAGCTTCTCCATTCTTGATGTGGAAAGCTTTGACAGACTTGTTCCAAAGAAAAAGCGACCAGAGGAAGTTGGCGCTCAAAGACAAGCTCAGGAGAATAAAGATGGAGAAGGGAGAAAGTATACCCAAGTACCTCTCGAATCTTGTCCAGTGCAGGGATGAGCTGGGAAGTGTGGGGGTTACTGTATATGAAGAGGACTTGGTGAGATTGGATCTCCTTGGGCTTCCAAAGAGTTTGCATTCCTATGAGGACTCTATCAATGGTCGGGAGAAACTGCCAGGATGGGAGCGACTTTGGTCGGATCTTGTGCAGGAGGAGATAACGCGGAGTACCAGGGATGGATCTTCATCGAAGAATGAAGATGAAGAAAATTTCGATTTGGCTACCAAAGAAAGGAAAGGGAAGGGAAAGAAAATCCTTCTCAATCCAGTGCGAAAGGCAAGAAGCAGGACATGTCCAATGTGAAGTGCTTTAAATGTCACCAACACGAACATTACGCCACTAATTGTCCATAGAAGAAGAAAAATAAGCAGGCTGCTGGATATGCAGCTGGAGAGGCCTTAGCCTCGCAGTTTGATCTGGATTTTTCACTGATCGCATGCTTGGTCTTAAGTGTGATGGGATCAGTGTGGTTTCTTGACAGTGGTGCCTCTTTCCATATGACCGGAGACAAATATTTGTTTACTAATCTGGATGAGAAGGATCTTGGAGTGCACATCGAGATGGGCGATGATGGTAGATACAAAGTGACTGGTATCGGGACCATTTCCTTTGAGAGGGAGTCTGGAAAACCTTTCATCTTGAAGGATGTCATGCATGTTCTAGGATTGAAGAAGAATCTTATCTCTGTGGCGATGTTGGAAGACAAGGGATTCGATGTTGTATTTAGCGAGGGAAAGGCTTTCCTGCGCAGTAAGGCAACTGGTGAAACCCAGAGGATAGGGGTTCAAGTTAAGAACCTTTATCAATTGTAGGTATATTTTTTTGCAACAATGGTAGGAAAAGCAGAAGGAGTGGTGAGCCGGGATGAGGGCGAATTGTGGCATAGGATATTGGGCCATCTTCACCATGGCGCTTTGAAAATTTTGCAGTAGATTTCTACCGGGCTTCCCAAGGGTACACTTGCGTAGTCAGATTAGTGCAAGGGATGTACTTTGGGAAAATTTGTGAAATCCACCTTTCATGAGAAGGATAGTCATGCCACGACGATCCTTGAGAGAATTCACACGGACGTGTGTGGACCTTTCTCAGTAGCTTCGACAGCAAAACACAAGTATTATGTGATATTTGTTGACGAATTTTCTCGTAAGTGCTGGATCTTCTTCATGCAGAAGAAGAGTGAGACATTCTCAAATTTCTGTGTGTTCAAGGCACTGGTGGAGAAAGAGTTGAGGAAGCAGGTGAAGGCTCTTAGGAGAGATAATGGTGGTGAATTCATCTGTGGCGAATTCAAAGACTTTTACAACGTAGAAGGAATTCGAAGAGAGCTCATAGCGCCTCAGAACCCACAGTAGAATGGGGTCGCGAAGCGAAATAACAGAACGATCATGGGTGCTGCACGGGCGATGTTGCATGATCAGGGCCTTCCCATACACTTGTGGGCTAAATCTTGCAACACTGCCATTTATGTGCAAAACCGTTGTCCTCATAGGATACTTGGCATGAGCACACCTAAAGAGGCGTTTTCTGGTAAGAAGCCTGATATTTCTCATTTGAAGATTTTTGGCTCACCTGTTTACATTCATGTGATGAAGGATGCCAGGAAGAAGCTGGAGCCGACTGCATAGGTTGGGATATTTGTGGGGTACACAGAAACACTGGACAACTATCGTGTGTATTTTCTAGATAGTCGGAAGACTGTTGTGTGACGAGATATCAAATTTCATGAGGAGAAAGCCATGAAGTGTTCATTTGAGAGGGAGCCACACTTGCATGCAGATGAGGAGCTATTAGTTCCTAAGGATGAGCCTCAGGATGTGGATTAGCCATAAGAGGAGGTTCATGGAGTGGAAGAAACCACTCATGCAGCGCCAAACATCAAAGGGCGGAAGCGCACTACAGAAGCTAAGTGACTGAATCTTGATGCAGAGAAGTTTGTAGGAGCACCTACATCACAGCGTAGACAAAGACAATCACCTGACCGATATACTGGATACATGGCTCTGATGAGAAAGTGTATCGTGACAGAACCATCCTCTTTCGAGGAAGCTATGGAGGACCCTACATGGGTAGATGCCATGGTGGAAGAGTATGATTCGATTGTCAGAAACAGTGCATGGGAGATTGTCCCAAGGCCAGAAGGGAAATCAGTGGTAGGTTCAAGATGGATCTACAAATTAAAGCAAGCTACTGACGGGAGCATCAAGAAGTACAAGGCAAGATTTGTTGCCCGAGGCTTCTCATAGATCGAGGGGATCGACTATGAAGAAAACTTTGAACCTATCGCAAGGTATTCTTCCATACAGAGCATCCTAGCTCTCTCAACGCAGATGGATTGGCACATTCATCAGATGGATGTGAAGACTTCTTTCCTCAATGAAGTCATTGAGGAGGACGTGTACATAGATTAGCCCGAAGGTTTCGAGATCTTCAGCAGTGAGTTGCATGTGTGCAGGCTCAAAAGAGCGTTGTATGGGCTAAAACAAGCACCTCGTGCTTGGTACACATGGATAGACAGTTATTTCACCGGTAGTGGATTCACCAAGAGTGAGGCGAATCCAAACCTGTACCAGATTGTGGTGGAGGGTAAGTTGCTGATCATTGTACTTTATGTAGATGATTTGATTTTGATGGGTGATGAATAATTGATACTCTCATGCAAGGTTGATATTGCAAAGGAGTTTGAGATGAAGGACTTGGGCCTCCTTCATTATTTCCTAGGATTGGAAATTTGGCAGCGCAGTGATGGACTATTTGTGTCTCAAGGAAAGTATGCGCGGGAGATACTGGAGAAGTTCAACATGCAAGGCTGTAATCCTATCGACTCTCCTCTTCCTAGTGGTTGGAGGAAAGAGGATGCTACATCGGCAGAGGTAGTGGATGCCACTATTTATCGACAGTTGGTTGGTTCGCTCATGTATCTAGTCAATACATGACGGAACATATGCTATGCTATTAACCAGCTTTCACAAGCTATGGTTAAGCCTAACAATCTCTTTTGGAAGGCGGGGAAGCATGTATTGAGATATCTCAGAGGCACATCGGGATATGGATTACGGTATAGACAGTCGGATGAGGTGATGCTGCATGGCTTCATGGATGCAAATTGGGCAGGGAGCCCAACGGACAGAAAGAGCACATCTGGAGGGATTTTCAGTATCGGGTCTACAACAGTTTCTTGGTACATCAGGAAACAGAGATCCGTGGCACTCATTTCAGCGGAGGGAGAGTACATGGTAGCAAGTTTGGCTACATGGGAGGCTATATGGATGAGGAAGATCCTGGTTGGGTTGTTCGGTTCGCATTTAGATCCTACTGTGATATATTGTGATAATCAGAGTTGCATCATACTCTCGGTTAATCCAGTATTTCATGATAGATCTAAACACATTGACATTCGGTATCATCATATCAGAGATTATGTGCAGCGGAAGATCATGTTACTTTCTTACATTCCTACGGAGGATCAAGATGTTGATATCTTGACGAAGGTGCTCACCAGGAGAAAATTTGAATACCATAGAGGCAGGATCAGGGTGGAAGATAATCCCTATATTGTTGAGAGGGAGTGTTGAGATTGCAACAAAATGATGAGCTTAGTGAAAAGAGTCGCCTTCACTAAGTGGGCCCGCAGGCTATTTTTGGCACAAGTCTATTTTTATACTATGTCTATTTTTAGACATGTCGATCATATTCTATGAGTTGCAGGATGATATTTGTGGATGGTTGGTCAAGTTGGAAAAATAGATGGACTTCTATTTTTAGACATATTGGGCGGAATCTATTTTTAGATTGCCAGTCTAAAAATAGATATGTCGAATATTATTAGCTCTTAATAATATTTGTACTATAAACATTAACTTATTCTCATGGAGCACTTCAGTTAAGTGCACAGATGTGGCACAGGAGCTGAAAAAAGGACTTATGTTATTATTGAGGGTTAAGTGGAGCTATTGCATGGAGACTTCAATTAGAACTCATGTGACAGAGTTTGGTGGAGTTATAGAAGTAGTTGGTGGAGTTGTGTTCAGCTTAACTTAGTTAGACATAGTTGAGCTAGTTGTATCTAGTCAAACTAATTGATGCACTAGTGAGAGTGGTGTGAATTAATTAATAATTAATTCACTAAATATTAACTCATTAATCAATTGAAGAATACATCAGTTAACTACAGTGCATGGACAATTTCAGTGGAGACCAGTGAAGAGATAGGTGAAAGGGAAAGTTGACTATCAGTTGTGACTATAGTGATGCATTGATTGCATCCAACATAGAGTAGAGTTGCGAATGAGGATTGCGTGAGAAATGCTAGACCAATTCGAGTTCATTCAGAGCCATTCTTCAGCATGGATTGCGCAGTAGAGGCAGGCTAGCAGGTGGCAGAGATCGGTGCATGGATTTGCTAGATCGGGCCTGATTAGTGTGTAGCAATTGTATTGCACTGAGAGCTTGTGAGAAGCTTTGTATGAGGATTTTTACATGATCTCTATGACATATATTATATACAGATAGTTGGGGTTTTTAGCTTCAGGTTTTCTCGTTAAAACAATGTGTTCATATGTGTGAATTTTTATGGTTTCAATGTGTGCATGCAATTGATTTAATTTCCACATATGATGATCAATAGTAGAAGAGATTCTGTATTGTGCATGAAGTTAAAATATTTTTTGATCAGGAGAATCTGGGATGTACAATGCATTAGTTATATAATTTCTACAGGCAGGTCCTGAAGCAGAAAAACAATTACATGAGTTCAAGTTCATTCCTAGTTTCCTTTGGTATTATGATCCCCTTGGTGTTATTAGTAAAATGAGACTTAAATGGAAATTAACTCCATATGTACATGAAAAGAAGCTAGAGATTGAAAAATTCTCAAACCAATCTGATTGGTTAGAGAATACATTGGTAGAGGCAGGAATGCGAAGTGATACTAGTCAAACTTTGCAAACTCCATCCCAAGAAGACATAAATGTGAAAAGAAACAGAGAGGAAGGATCCTATACAACAGAGAATGCAACAGAGACTAAATTCAAATTGAGATACAGTAAAAAGCCAAAGATAAATCTTGACAATAAAGAAAAGGAGACAGTAGAGGTAATTGATACAAAAATAGCAGAAAAAGATAATTCACCTCCTGCAAGAATTGAAGAGGAACAACAACCCACAACTTAAAAGACACATCTAATTCAGAAACTACACAGTATTGAAGTTTCTTCATCTAAGAAAAAAACAGAAAAGGGCATGGATATAAAAAAAGATACAAAGAAATCAAAGCTAGAAATGAAGAAATTAAGATAGAAATATATTCTCAGTATCTGAAACAAACTCCTGGCATACAGAATAGGCTACTTTCACCCTTTAACTACAAAAATAAAAAATATGCAGATGTCATTTTTTCAACCTACAGTTCAGACTCCTAAATCATCCTCGGATTACAAAAAGATAAGAGTTTTAAGTTCCAGTCCAGGATATTCATCCTCTGGATCAAATTGAATTTCATAAGCAGGCAGGGGAAATGATTTATTCTACAATAACCACTAAGGCCATGAGTGCACAAAAACTGCAAAAAACTCCAGTAAATGTCAGAGAACAAGTCAAATTTGAGAAGGCATATTCACATGCAAAGGAAAATAGAATAAAATCCTTGGAAGAGCTAGTAATTGAAGTAGGATATGATCCTCAAAATGTAAAAGTTGCAGAAGAATTGATCAAGAAGAAAAATTCAGACATTGCTACATTAAGGAAACAACTAAATCTTTCCCCTACAGAGCATCCTCAAGCAAGGAGGTTTTACAGGATACCAATCAGAAAGATGAGATGATGAGTCTCATTTTATAGTTAACAACTCAGATAAAGGAAATGGAAATTGAAATGGACAAGTTGGTCCAGGAGAAAGAAGCCAACAAAGTAGAGGAAGTTCCTGCCACTGTCATCCCTGTAGTTAAAACAATTGTACCTTATACTCTGGCAGAATCACTAGCTCCTAATGTCCCAATGGCCGCAACACTTCCAGTTACTTCATCTACAACTTCAGCCACAAAATTTTCAACAACAGCAGCACAACATTCAGATGAAGTAAGAAAACTAGTAAAGGCTATGCAAGATATGTCTATTCAGACCAATGAGATAAATAGACTAAAAGAACAACTCAAAAATGTTGAAGATGTAAAGAAACTTGCTCAAATAAATGCTAAGAATGAATAACAAAAAGCTAACAAATTGAATGAGCAACTAAAAAAGTTGGAAAAAGAATTCACACTGAAGGAACCAATGGCACATGTCAAGCAACAGTTATGGTCCAATATCATTGAAGAAATCAATGATATTTGGCCATCGATATAGGTCATATATGAGTAGAAAGACTTGGTGAAATCATGATCTGAATGGAAAATGGCATCCACCCATGGTGTTCATCCACCCATGTTATCCATCCACCCATGGAATTTACCCATGGTATTGTAAATGGCATCGACCCATAGTATTTATTCACCTATGGTATTGTAAGTGGCATCTATCCATGATATTCATTCACCCATGGTATGTATCCACCCATGGTATTCATCCACACATGGAATTTACCCATGGTATTGACCCATGGTATCCACCTATGGTATCTACCCATGCTATTGTAACTCAAAAAAAGCTATAAATAACAAGCCTCACTTTGGTGGATCTAAGAATTTTGTGATCCATAATGTAGATAAAAGTACTTGTGGATAAATCACATCATCTACAATTATTCTCTACTTTAATAAAACAAGTTTCTTTGTGGTTTTATTTGTTGTGTGTTATCTCTTTTTTCTGGTGTTCTAATTTTGTAGATATTGTCAGATCCATTTCATTTTTTTTAGATCTTGGGGGCCTCCCCCCAAGATCCATATCATTGGCATCAGATTCAGGTTATGAATACATGGGAATGAGGGTTTGATGCATATTTCAGTTTCAATGTTTTGCAACAATCTTCCACAAACTCCATGAATTTTTTTGGGTGACGAGTTTGCAGATAATATCTTAATTTTTTGGTGAAAAAAAAAAAAAAAACAAAGACCATATCTGGATTCCTTGCGAAAAATACCCAAATTAAAAAAAAAATAGGCCTAATTGGTGTTCGGATGAGGGAGATAACGCTGATTCAAAATCAGCAATGTTGCAGCAATTGTTCTGATGACAATTCATGGACGGCGGCTCTCTTGTCATTTCTTGTAGTTTTTAGTGAGAAATTTAAGATAAATAGTTACATATTTGAGCTTTCCTTGAAAAAGCACGCGATTAAAAAAAAATCGGTCGAATCGGACTCTGGACGAGGGAGCTATCGCTGATTTAAAATCAGTTATTTTTTCAGAAATTTTGTGATGAGATAGTTCTTGTGTGAATTTGAGAGTCTAGAGTCTCTAGATAGCAATTTCAAACACATGAGAAGATTCAGAATGATCATTCCATTTCCAAAAATAGGTTATGATAAATATTTTTAGGTATATTGACCGAGTTATGCTCATTTTAAATATGGAGCAGCATTCAGAGTGGGTTCCCTTTGGAGATGTGCCCTCCCACCCCAAGGTATGTAGGCACCTTATACTTCGTCAACAATCATCATCACGGTTATGGGTAAACGACACAAAATCCTTCTCATTGAAGTCCATTTGCTAGGCCGCACACTGTTAGTATCACAATTGGTCACAAGAATTACAGGGTATCTTTATCCTCGGATCTTCATTTGCTATGGTTCTGGGTCATCCACAAACCCACACTTCACCGAATTCCATTTTCTAGACTGCACACTATCAATATCACAGTTGGTCACAAGCATTACAGGGTATCTCTATCCTCGGATCTTTGTTCATCATGGTTATGGGTTAACTACACAAAACCCTTCTCTTGGGTTGCTCTTCATATTCAACAAAGGCTTCTTAGGAGGGAACTTCACACAATGGGGACCATTGCTTCTTAAGGAGGGAGGAATGATCTAAATGGAAAATGGCATCCACCCATGGTGTTCATCCACCCATGTAATTTACCCATGGTATTTTAAATGGCATTGACCCATTGTATTTATTCACCTATAGAATTGTAAGTGGTATCTATCCATGATATTCATTCACCCATGGTATGTATCCACCCATGGTATTCATCCACACATGGAATTTACCCATGGTATTGTATGTGGTATTGACCCATGGTATCCACCTATGGTCTCTACCAATGGTATTGTAACTCAAAAAAACTATAAATAACAAGCCTCACTTTGTAAAAGGACAGATTGTCCACCACAATGTAGCTTCTACAGTTATTCTCTGTTTTAATAAAACAAGTTTCTTTGTGGTTTCATTTGTTGTGTGTTCTCTCTTTTTTCTGGCATTCTAATTTTGCAGATCTTGTCAAATCCATTTCATTTTTTTTAGATCTTGGGGGGCTCCCCCCAAGATCTGTATCAAATCATCAAGAGAAGCAATCAAGAAGATCAAAGAAAATCTTGTCAAGAAACCTGAGGAAGCTTTATAAATCATCAAGTTTCTTAATTCCAAAAATAGACAAGAGCTGGAAGATATTGGAATTAATGATAGGACAGAGACCATCCTAGAAGTTAGGAAGGTAATCTCTAAAAATAATCTGATGATACAGCTAGAGGAGAAATGCCAGAACATGGAGATTGCAATCACAAGGTTCATGATCAAGTTTGATGTTCTGAGGTATAAAGGTCTTTCCAAACCTCTAGTTATTAATGATAGATTAATGAAACATGATGATTATGATAAAAAGATAAGAGAGTTTTCCAGAGAAAAAGTAAACAATTCAGCCTTGCAGGGAATCCCAACAGGGAAGGTGCTCTACAAAAATGTTGAGAGTTTTTTTTACTTACAACATGAAGTAAAACACTTATTTATGAACAAGCCAACATTCTCAAAGTATATTGAAGCTGATGAAGACTTTAGAAGGATGATGAAGATAAAACTGCCAGAGGCAAAATTCTAGGAAAATTTGACTGATCTACTGTGAGATCAAATTGCATTAAGCATAGAGCAGTGAAAGTAAAAAACATAGCTTGTTGTTTTTACATCAGCATTTACAGTTTTACAGTGAAAGAGTATCAGGATAAAGAGAATCAGATGAAAGTGCATTAGTTGAAAGGTTAAAGTCAAAATCAGAGCAAAAGTGAATCTGTCAGCATGAAAGACACCTCATTGTCGAGCTGCAGTATTCATTGAAAAACAAAGAGAGAAAGCAATGAAAAAATCAAGACAACAAACCATTTTATTTCAATAAAAAAGGGACAGCTAGCATTAGTTAGGAAGCTATCACTATCTTCTTGCGTGAAGATATTTCTTTTCCATGAATAATTCCTAAGTTTATTCTAGGATATTTTGTATGAATTTTTGTATAAATACTTCTCATTTAGAATAATTGAGTGTGGATGAATTACTGAACATTTATGTAGTTGTATTATTCTGAACCTAAGGGTTTTTGTACCAATTTCAAGTCAGTAGACTGGATTAAAGAAATAAAGCATCATATTATAAGATTCATGTATTGGGCTACTACAATGAAGTATTTTCACTTGTTACTTTGTCAATTTTTTATGTTTTCCATAAATACTTGAATGTGTTCTAAATATAAATGATAAATCAAGAATTGTTATTTCAGAATATGCTAAAAGCACTCTATTTTGACTAATTATCATTTATATGTTTTCCATTGATATCTAGATTAGGGAACCCTTAATTTCTCCCTAGTTTCGATTGACCTCTGCCTTTTCACTCATAATCCGGATTTAAGAACCTTTAATTTCTCTTTCATCCCGATCAAAACCATTTTCACCATCAGACTTGAAGATTTTAAGTGACTCAGCTATCTTTCCCTATAAACATTTCCCTTTAGAACTTAATCCTGATCTGTCTGCTTGACACATTGACTGCATTTTCCCAATGGGATAAAAACCTATAGCTATCCATTTAAGTAAGTGATTTCACCACCAAATCAAATCAAAATCCAAAACCAATTTTCCCTACATAACTAGCCTAAAATCAAATACAATCAACAAAGTTAAATCATATAGAGAGAGCCCTCTCTGAGCATTAGGAGGGCTAGATACTAAGTCTTAAAAGTAGGTTTGTGGTTACCTCTAATATTCTTTAAACACAAAATCAAAAATCTCACAACTATTAAGAATTGTTGGAGTGATAACATACTGGCGACTCTGTTGGGGAACTAACCAATTATCAGTGTTTAAAATAGATCTTAAAGGAAATATTTTCAATTATCTTTTCACCTTAAGATTGTTTTAAATAAGTTGTGAGTATATTTTCATAAAAACTATAATTCTGGCTTCCAGAAGAGTCTATTATACTAGGTCCAATCCAGATCCACAACCTGCTGTCATAGTAGATAATCCTAACATAATAAGAAAGAAAAAAAAAGAGTAGAGAGTTTAGGTAATAATATTTCATTGGTCAAATAAAATTCTCTTCCAAATAAACTATCAAGTTTACAAGACATAGAATTTGATTTAAATTTTGAACAATATTTTTTCCGAACTAAATCAGAAAGTGACTTACATAATACTGTAATAGATCCTGATTTCATTTCATTTATTGAAACTAAGAAGGAAACTGTTTCAGTTGATTCTGATCAAAATATTTTTGAAGTTTATGATAAACTTGATGTTATAACTGCAACTTTTATTAAAGAAATTGTTGAATCTTATTTACAACATTCAGTTGAATTGACTACTTTATTAGCCTATACCCCTAAGCCTTCTACCAGTCATTTAGATACCAGTATTTTAGAATATGTAGGTTCATCCTTGTTTACTACCACTTCATCCATTATTTCCACTACACTTCATTCCACAAATTCATTTTTTCCCAATAAACCATTTCAACCTATAATTTTATTTCCATCTTCCACCACCTCAAGTTCATCCCCTAGTATTTCTATTGATTTTTCTAGTACATCATTCTCATTTCCAAGCACCTCTTCTATTATCCCAAATTCATCTTCTAGTATTTCAACCACATTTGCAAGTACATCTTCTTATATCCCAATCTCAACTGCAAGTGTTTTAACTACATTAGTAAGTACTTCTAGTTCTTCACCAAGTACTTCAAACTTACCTCCTAGCCAAGCTAGAATCCAAACCATGGTTGCAAGATATTCTCCCTTGGTCCTACCAGCACAGTTACATAACATGCCCCAAGATTATCAAAGCAAAATCCCTCAATTTGATGAAACAACTCACTATACTGCACAACAACATGTTAATAAGATGTTAGACTATTTTGTACTACATGAAATTGATGATGATGATGTCCAAATCAAACAGTTTGCTCAAACTTTAACTGGTGATGTGAAAAAGTGGTTTAAAAGTTTGAATGCTGGTAGTATAACCGATTTAGCAGTTTTTCATAGAATATTTCTTAATAGATGGGAGAAAAAGAAAAATCCACTACAAATTTTGTCTAAATTTGAAAATATAAAAAGAGCACCATATGAAATAGTTCAAGACTATTGCACAAAATATAACAATATTTACAATGCAATTCCTGCTAATCTTAAACCTCCTCTAGACTCTACCCTTATCAAATTCCCTGATGGATTTGATATAGATATGGCTTACGAACTAAGAGAGAGGAATCTTGAAACCTTAGAACAGATGCAAAGTGATGCTGTAAGTGTAGAGGCAAATTTGTTAGCAAAGAAAGTTAGATTAATAAATGAAATGAGAGTGACAATAAAAGAGGAAACATCAACTTCAGATTTGAAAAGAGATAACTTAGAAAAAACATTAGAGAGAATGATGGATAGGTTAGATAATATGGAAAGGAAGCCAAAGTGGGATAACCAACAATAATGACCTCAAATTAGAAATCCCAATTTCAGGAAAAACACCAACACTAGAAAATCTAGAGAATCGACACCTGACCAAACAATAAAACCACCTTTCCAAGAGAACTATGTTGAAATTTCTCATCAAAATGAAAATGATGAAGACACTCAAATCAATCTAATTGGTACTAATGATGATCTCGCCATTTTTATTACACGAGAAGAAAAAAATTTATATGAATTACAACAACTACAACTAGATTCTGGTGAGTCTTTTGATTACAAGCAAGGTTATGAGTTTGAAATTAATGAATTTCATAAGCAATATAAACTTAGAAGCAAGAAAAATGTAGAGACTTCTATTAATAAAACTTATCAAACTAAAACAAAGAAGATAGTAGAGGCTCCTACCACTAAATTTCTGCAAATTCTCTCTAGGGAAACCCAACAGAATTCAAATTCAACTCAGAAAATTTCAAGTCCCAAAATTTCACCTAGTCCCAAAATTTCACCCAATCCTAAAATTGTTGACATCACAGATGCTGTTGTCCAAACATGAACAAACCCTCAAAAATCTAATGCTGCCAAGACAACAATTTCTATTAAAACAACAATTTCAGATCCAAAAACATCTACTGTTGATAAAAAATCAGCTAATCCTAAAGCGGCCACTGCTAAAACAGCTACTGAAAACACAAAATCTGCCAAAATTCCACTGCATCTCAAAATGTCCCTGAAAAGAAAATCAAAAGTAGTAAAACAGTGGAAATACAAACTGAAAATGAAAATCCAACTGTAGAAAAATAAGATAAACCCACCCAAACTACAGTCACAAAAGAAGAAATAATTCAGCTAGGAAAAACACAAGCACCATTTAACATCCAAGTTGAAATTTCAAAATTAAAAATACCAATTCCTTTGATAGAGTTGGTAAAGCGTGACCTATACAAAACAAATATCACTGAGACCTTAAATATGAATGATGGAGAATATTCAGTTAATTTGAGTGATGATCAACCAAAACTAATCTTTGGTCCTGATGTTAATGGGAAACAGCAGGACGTAGCAATTCCTCCTTTCTACATTAGCTTAACTACTCATGTTTAGATTTTACATAATGCAATGCTATATTTAGGGGCTTCACATAATTTGATTACAAAGGAAATGGAAACCTTGCATCTAGACATCATTAGACCTCATAACGATCTCTTCTCATTTGACTCCAGTAAAGTGAAATGTTAGGCTTGATAAAAGATTTATGTGTTACCTTAGTTCAATACCCTGGAAAAATCATATTCATGGATATTGTAGTAGCTAACATCCCTCCTAAGTATGGAATGTTTTTATCTCGCTCATGGGGAGCTAAACTGCAGGGATCTCTACAACTAGATATGTCTTATGCAACAATATCAGTTTTTGGCCAACCCAAGAAAATTTACAGAGAGACATTAATGAAGTACATGGTTAGTAATGTAGAAAGACCTCAAAACTATCCTATTTACTCTACACCTACTGATATGGACTCATTCATTTTATGTAATTCTGAAACTGGAATTGAGAACAACACTAAACTAAAACATAAAAAGAAAGCACCAGATAGTGACAATGTTTTTCATGAATCAATGTGGCATCTAGATTTTGATGGATCAGCTAAAAAATTAGGAGCAGGAGTAGGAGTTTGGATACATAACATGGAAAAAAATCATACAGAAGGTCAAGCATTTAGATTAAATTTCAAATGTACAAACAACATGGCTGAATATGAAGCTCTAATTTAAGGGCTGCATATTGTTAGAAATTTAGGAGCCAAAAGAGTGTCAATCATTGGAGACTCTAAGTTAATTGTAAAACAGATAATAGGAGAATATTCTATATGTAATCCAAGATTAATCCAATATAGAGAAACTGTTTTAGATCTTATTAAGGAACTGCTTGAATGTGACTTTGCTGCAATTCCTAGAAAACATAACATACAGGCACATAGCTTAGCAACTTTTGCTAGTACCTGCAATCTGTCCTTTCAACCAAATCATAAATATACAACAGAAGTTAAGCACAGGCCTACAATTCCAGATAATCTAACATATTGGCAGATATTTTCACAGGATGAACAGATTTATCATTTCATGAATGTTGAAGGAGAATTTCATAATTGTAACATAGACACAGAATGTACAATAGATCAAACTATAGATATTGAGATTGATATAAATGATGTAGATGTAAATAACTTAGATTTTACTAAACCCAATAAATTTACTCAAGTAGAAATAGATAATTTAGATAAAGTAGAGATTGAAGAATTAGCAGATGATGATTCTGACATTTTAAACCTTAAGAGCAAATTTTTACCTAAGGGACTATCCCCTTTAGAAGATATTTTTAATTATAATGATGTTGCAAGAAAACCTAAGATGGAACCATTAAGATCTGACATTGAAGAGTGAAATATGGGAACAGAATTAAAGCCTAAGATGACAAAACTTTCAAAAGCCTCACCTCAAGAAGAAAAAGTGAAATACATAGCTTTGTTTAAGGAATTTCAGGATGTATTTGCATGGAGTTATGAGGACTTAAAATATTATGACACTAGCATAATACAACACAAAATACCCATAAAATAATATCAAAAACCTTTCAAACATAAGCTTAGAAGAATCAATCCAGTTTTAATGCTTTAATTGAGAAAGAGGTTAAGAGAATGTATGAAGCCCAGATAATTGCACCAATCAGATATTTTGATTGGGTTTCAAACCTAGTTCCCACTAGAAAGAAGATAGGGTAAATCAGACTGTGTGTTGATTTCCGGAATTTAAATGAAGTGTCCTTAAAATACAACTAACCTCTCCCCAAGATGGATTAAATTTTACAGAGGGTGGTTGATTCTTCCATAATTTCATTACTTGATGGATTCTCTGGATATAACCAGATTTTAGTTCAACCAGGAGACCAACCTAAGACTAGTTTTACTACTCCTTGGGGTACTTTCATGTATGTGAAAATGCCTTTTGGATTAATGAATGCAGGAGCCACTTTTCAAAGAGCTATGGATATAGCCTTTGCTAAATAAATTCATGATTTACTTGTGATCTATCTAGATGATATTACTGTATTTTCAAAGACTAACAATGAACATCTAGATCACCTCAGACAAGTATTTATCAAATGTAGGAAATTTGGCAATTCTCTAAATCCTAAAAAGACTCTATTTGGACTGGAAGAAGGTAAATTATTAGGAAATATCATATATAAAGAGGGAATTAGGATAAACCCAGCTATAATAGAAGCCTTTCTAAACATTAGTCATCCTAGGAATATTAAATAATTGCAAGCTTTCTTAGGTAAGATCAATTTTCTCAGAAGATCCATCTCAAACCTTGCAGAAATAATTAGAGAACTCAATAATATGTTAAAAAAATACTCGTACTTAAATGGGCTATGGAGGCCAAACAATCATTTGAATCAATCAAACAAGCCTTGAAAAAAACACCAGTCCTTATAAGTCCCGATTTCAAAAAAGATTTCATTATTTTTTCTTTTGCTTTAGAACATACTATTGTTGTAGTTTTACTACAGAAAAATGACCAGGGCTATGAGCAACCCATTTCTTTTTTCAGAAAATCACTTAGAGATGCCACTTTAAAGTATAACATAATGGAAAATCAGGCACTAGCTTTAATGAAGGCTATCAAAGACTTTAGAGTGTACATTCTTTATTCACATATCATTGCTTATGTTCCAAATTGAGTTGTAAAGGACATTCTAACACATAATGGGCCTGTTGGTAAAAGAGGCAAATGGATTGCCACCATTTTGGAATATGACATAGAAATTAACCCACCAAACTCATTAAAGGTCAAGGTTTAGCCAAACTCATGGCTGAATCAAATTTTCATGATTTAGATATTAATTTTATTGCCCAAATAGATGATCAGGAAGAGATTGAGACTCCAGAGATCAGTGAAGCCTTTTCAGACTCACCATGGTATGCAGATATTATATTTGTATTACTAAATTTACAAGCTCCTCTTGGATTATCAAGAACTAAAGATAGATTTTTAAAGTTAAAGGCAATGAAGTTTTGTATCATAGACAATGCACTATTTTGGAAAGATCATGGTGGAATTTTATTGAATTGTTTGCTTAAAGAAGAAGCTGATAAATTTTTGGAATATTTTCATGCAGGTGACTATGGAGGACAACTTTACTGGAATTCCACTACAAATAAAACCATGAGAGATGGTTTTTACTAGCCTACATTGTTTGCAGATGTGAAAAGTACGTGACCTCCTATCACAAGTGACAAATTTTTGAAGGAAAGAAAAAGCTGCTACCTTTACCCCTTAAACCCATATCTACAAAAATGCCTTTTTAGCAATGGGGTCTTGAATTCATTGGTAAATTCACCCTCCATCCTCAGCCCAACACAAGTGGATTTTGACAGCCACAAACTATTTCACTAAATGGATAGAAGCCATAACTTCCAGGCAAGCCACTGATACTGTCATAATCTCATTTTTAGAAAACAACATACTCTCAAGATTTGGATGCCCCCAAAAGATCATCACTGATAATGAAACTGCATTCAAGTCCAAAAATATGATTGACTTCTGTAATAAATACCACATTACCCTTGGACATTATACTACTTATTACCCCCAAGGTAATGTTCTTTCTGAATCCTCCAATAAAATCCTTGTGAATATCATCAAGAAACTACTAGAAGAAAATAAGAAAACCTGGAACAACAGGTTTGTGAATGCCTTATGGGTAGATAGACTTACCACAAAGAAATCTATTGGTACATCCCCTTACCAGTTTGTTTATGGGATGGATGTTTTTTTTCCATCTTCTTTAGGAGTACCAGTACTGAAGATAATCCAAGAACTGCAGGTTAAAACCAATTATATTCAAATAAGAATAAACCAAACCATACACTTGTAGTAAACCAGGGAAGAAGTCTATCTCAAGTCTCAAGTTGTTCAAGAAAAATTAAAAATATATTTGACAAGAAGACTAAGGAAGATGATTTTTATATAGGTGACAAAGGTCTAAAATGAGATTCTAGGAGAGAAGAGAAAGGTAAACATGGGAAATTTTATTTCTTATGGAAAGGCCCTTATGTCATTTATGGTTACAGAGGTAACAATGCATTATTTTGAAGGAGTTGGATGGATCAGATCTTCTAGGTGGAGCTATCAGTGGTAGAACACTGAAGCATTACTATTCCCCAGAATAACAGTAGTTCGCTTTGTTTACTTTACTCATTGTACATAACATTGCATATTTTAGATTGGATTGGATGTTTTTCTAGCAAAGTTGAAGCTCGGAGAGGAGGCCCTAAGCTTTAAAGGATAAAATATCATAAGTATGAATAATGCAGAGCTTAGAAAACAGTTTCAAGGTTAGCACAGTCAAAATTCAAAGGCTACTAGTCTCAAAGTTCTTAACATTTCACCAGGAAATGCCATCCCCATGTGGAGCCACTATTAGGGTCCTATAATAATAGGATTCATAATTTTTAATTGACTTTGATTAAGTCTTGTAATATGTACATAATTTTCCTTTTGCAAATTGTTTTCCCATATCAGAAAAGTAAAAAAATGTAAAGACGGTAAAATTCCTAGAAAAAAGAATATGAAAATGGACCCCAAACAAAAAGACATAAAAAATAAAACATGAAAGTGATGCAAATTCAAATGCCACTTCCTTTTACTTTTACTACTAAATAAATATTGTGTGAAACTTGTTAGAATGCCACAATCCCTGAAGGTTAAACCTCTTAATCTTAAACACTCATGCTTTAAATTTCATGTTGTTAGATAGAGAATAAAGATCTAGACAAACAGTTTAATCTTGGCAGATCAGTAGTTAGGTAGAGAATAATAAGGAGCTCAACATCTTAATCTGAGCCCTTGGAAGAAATAAGGATATAATTATTTATTTTTTTGTTTTAAAATAAAAATGAACAAGGCTTTGCAAGCTCAAATGCACCCATGAAAATGAAAAAAAAATGTTAGGGTGGTAGATGGGTAGGCACAAGAAGTTTTTACAATCATGGATAAGCAGAAAATTGGTCATTTCGGTCACTAACTTCCTTCAACAATCATCCCCTTGTAGAAATACTTCATCCCCTCCATTTTCATTCTTTCCCCTTCATTTTTCCCTTTTTCCCATCATCATCCATTTCCCTTTGCAAAAATCCCCTTTTCGTAAGTTTAAAACACATTTTACTTCAGAAAAGTAAAACCCTTTAACTAATTCTTTTTCTTTATTTAAAAAATACCCAAAAAACCTAAAAAATAGCTTTTATCCTAAGTTAAATTATTTAATCTTTTTTGGGTCCCACAGTGAAGGAATTCACTCCTGACATAAAGTTTTTACATCTTACTTTGTTTAAACACACATCCAACCAATACATTTCTTTATTAACATTAAATTATGTGTTAAATCCCTATATATATATATATATATATATATATATATATATATATATATATATATATATATATATATATATATATATATATATATATATATATCTCTCTCTGTGTGTGTGTGTGTGTGTGTGTGTGTGTATATATACCTTTTTGTTTGTATTAAATTAAATCCTTATATATATATCCCAACCCATATTTCTAGTCTAACCTATGTTCTATTTCCCCACGTGTTATAATATAAATCTGCCATCCCATAGGTTAAAATTATTAAACTCTACATATATTCCCTACCAGTTCTAATGTTACATCTACCCGCATCCCATTTGTTAGTACATTAACTTTCGTCTATCATAATGCAATCTCGACTATGTATTATCCTTAGTTTAATACATATTAAACCTTCCTCATAATCTAAAACACCGGCCCCACACCATCTTACCTTGCATCTCTATCGCACAATCCAAGCTTTTCACCTTTCGCCCTCCAGATCCCAGCAGTTATCCCTTGTCTCACATTTCATTATGCGATGGTAAATTTACCCCAAAGCTTGCGATAAGTGTGGTTTGAGGGTTTTCTCTCCCCTCTATGTGTCTTAATTATATTGGATCGCATCAATTAAACCAATTCCGCTTACCACCTTTGAACCCTCTGAAAAATACTTGGTGGTTTTCTTTCCCCCACGCCCAAACCACTCATCCATTTGAATTGACCCCATAATAAATGCATTCATTGTTGAATGAAAAACATTTATAAACCGTCCAAATGCATTCTTTTCACTTTCTGTTACCCTTTGCACGAAGAAGAAGCATTGAAAACCGAGACAAACGCCATCAAATCTGTTTTTAGGCCTAAATGAAACAGAATTCACCAATTTGATTGCTACAAATAGTGCAGAAGTCATCCGAGTGGCTGTAAAGACTAGCAAAAGTTTCTGAAAGATTTCTACAACCTCAGAAACCCTCCTGCAAAGAAAAACTTCAGCTTTCCTAGGTATTCTATAGAAGAACAGACCCATTCATTGATCTAAAAGAGTAATACAATTAATCGAATTATTAGAGCCTTTGAAACTAAATAAAACACATTTGCTTCCTAGAATCCTTTGTTCAGTAAACCTTGAGAAATTATTTCACAGATTCTGAAACCCTGGACTATTAAAAATCATAGATTGAGTAAAATGAATAAGTTTAAGCCATCTGCAGACCTGAGAAAGCCTTCTGTGACCTTCAAATCCTTTCATATAGTACTTAGGCATCCTTTTTGCATAAAATTAATGTCTTGAAATTATTTTTATCACAGAAAATGCAATACAGGCCCTAGATACCTTTTTTAGAAGCTCTAAAGCCTTGAAGTTGCTATTTTTTTATAGATATTACAGTTTTGTTAATTGAATGAATTTAAAACCTTTTTGTAGACAATAGATAACCCCTGTTTTATCCAAAATCCTTCTGCAATTTGTTATAATTACCAAAGGTGCTTCTACATGCCTAAAATTAATGTTTTTAAGGTCAAAAGAGTATAAAACTGACAGACCAAGCAAATCAATGGCTTCCAAAAGAATTCTAGTAGTCAATCCTCTACAACCCCCTATTGTAGATGTAGAGCACATCCCCCTGGCTGATACATACTTCAATATTACTGATACAATGACATAAATCAACCTTCTTGAGCTCCACTGCTAGAGCCAAGAAAAATCCCTAGATCAGGCTGATGAAGTGTTTATCTCAGAATCAAACTTGCAAAAATATGTTGTTCCTCATACTTACCAAGGCCCAGAGGTAATCAAACGCTGCCAATGATGCTACTCTCCTGATGAAAGAGCCATATTAAACATTGAAAAAGAAGTCTTGTTTACTATTACAACAAATTCAATCAAACAAATGCTTCAGATACAACTTGGACCAGATGAAGTTCCTTTGTCCATTGAAGCCCTTACTGAGTTATACTTGGATTTGGACTTCCCCAAGAGGTTCTAGATTTTTCAGACCTTCATACCTTCTTATGTATAAAATCCCAAGTTGAATCCTCCATACTCTTCTGCTAAATTATCTGAAAGGACAAGACATTATTTCCATGTTGTCTTTCATTCTTTGCTACTTTACAGATGAAAATGCTGATGTTGCAGTGCTTGGTTTCTTGTCTACTTCTACACCTGGTCAGCCTCCTGCTACCATTTTTAACTTTGCCCAATATATTGTTGACAATATCCAGGAGAAATTGGTCAAATTACCTTCTGAAGGTGTTTTTAAGTACTCTTCATTCCTATTTCACATATTCCTATATTTTCAGTCTGAGAAGTTCAATATAAGCCTTCAAAAGCTTGATGTGGAAGGAGATCCACAAATAGTCATATTTTGGACTTCCTTGATAAGGAAAGATTCAAATGAGTTCAGCTATGCATATTTTATAGATTCATTCATACATCCCATAGTCAATTTGCTAAATAACAATGTACAACCCAGAATTAGTAATGAAATCAAGAAGGTTTTGCAATTGTCTGAGCACAACAGGACAAGTGATTGGTACTTGTACCAAAATCACATTGAATAAGAGTGTATGGATCAAGTCTTATCCCTTATAAACTGCCCAAATATCTCCCTATGAGGTTATTTTCCCTGGAATGCATAAGGCAGATTCTAAATTCAGATGCAGTCAATTTCTTGATAGCAAAGAAGAAAACACAGTTCAAGTTGAAGAACCAAGTTGGCCCTTTTATCTGTAATAATAGAGAGGTAGGTCCTGAAGAAAAAAAACAATTATAGGAGTTCAAGTTCAGTCCTAGTTTCCTTTGGTATTATGATGCCCTTGGTGTTATTAGTAAAATGAGAGTTAAATACAAATTAACTCCATATGTACATGAAAAGAAGCCAGAGATTGAAAAAATCCCAAACAAATCTGAATGGTTAGAGAATACATTGGTAGAGGCAGGAAAGAAAAGTGATACTAGTCAAAATTTGAAAACTCCAGCCCAAGAAGACAGAAATGTGCAAAGAAACAGAGAGGAAGGATCCTATACAGTAGAGACAACAACAGAGACTAAATTCAAATTGATATATAGTAAAAAGCCAAAGCTAAATCCTTCCAATAAAGAAAAGGAGACAATAGAGGTAATAGATACAGAAATAGCAGAAAAAGATAATGCACCTCCTACACGAATTGAGGAGGAACAACAACCCACAACTTCAAAGTCGACACAACTAATTCAGAAACAACACGGTATTGAAGTTTCTTCATCTAAGAAAACAACAGAAAATGACACAGAAATAAAAAAAGATACAAAGAAATCAAATCTAGAAATGAAGAAATTAAGACAGAAATATATTCTCAGTATCTGAAACAAACTCCTAGCATACAGAATAGGCTACTTACAGGCTTTGAGTACAAAAATAAAAAGATATAGATGTCATTTCTTCAACTTACAATTCAGACTCCTAAATCATCCTCAGATTACAAAAAGATAGATTTTGAAGTTTTGGTCCAGGATATTCATCCTCTAGATCAAATTGAATTTAATAAGTAGGTAGGGAAAATGATTTATTATACAATAACCAATAAGCCCATGAGTGCACAGAAACTACAAAACACTCTAGTAAATGTCAAAGAACAACTCAAATTGGAGAAGGCATCTTCACATGCAAAGGAAACTAGAATCAAATCCTTGGAAGAGATAGTAATTGAAGTAGGATATGATCCTCAAAATGTAAAAGTTACAGAAGAATTGATCAAGAAGAAAAATGCAGACATTGTTACATTAAGGAAACAACTAATGTTTCCCCCTACAGAGCATCCTCAATCCAAGGAGGTCTTACAGGATACCAATCAGAGTCTCATTTTATAGTTAACAGCTCAGATAAAGGAAATGAAAATTGAAATGGACAAGTTGGTCCAGGAGAAAGAAGCCAGCAAAGAAGAGGAATTTCCCGCCACTGTCATCCCTATAGTTAAAACGGTTGTACCTTCTACTTTGGCAGAATCATTGGCTTCTAATGTCCCAATGGCCACAACACTTCCAGCTACTTCATCTACAACTTCAACCATAGAATATTCAACAAAAATAACACATCATTTAGATGAAGCAAGAAAACTATTAAAGGCTATGAAATATATGTCTATTCAGACCAATGAGACAAATATACTAAAATAATAGCTCAAAAATCTTGAAGATGCCAAGAAAATTTCTCAAATAAATGCTAAGAATGAAGAACAAAAAGCCAACAGATTGAATGAGCAATTGAAAAATTTGGAAAAAGAACTCACACTGAAGGAACCAATGGCACATGTCAAGAAAAATTTATGGTCCAATATCATTGAAGCAGTCAATGATATTTGGCCATCCATACAGGTCATATATGAGCAGAAAGACTTAGTGAAATCAAGAAGAGAAGCAATCCAGAAGATCAAAGAAGAGATTGGAAAGAAACTTGAAGAAGCTCTAGAAATCATCAAGTTTCTTAATTCCAAAAATAGACAAGAGCTGGAAGATATTGGAATTAATCATAGAATAGAGACCATCCTAGAAGTTAGGAAGGTAATCTCTAAAAAGAACCTGATGATACAGTTAGAGGAGAAGTACCAGAACATGGAGATTGCAATCACAAGGTTCATGATCAAGTTTGATGTTCTAAGGTAGAAAGGTCTTCACAATCCTCTAGTTATTAATGATAGATTAATGAAACATGATGATTATGATAAAAATATAAGAGAGTTTTCTAGAGAACAAGTGAATAATTTAGCCTTGCAGGGAACCCCAACAGGGAAGGTGCTCTACAAAAATGTTGAGAATTTTTTTTACTTACAGCATGAAGTAAAACACTTATTTGTGAATGAGCTAACATTCTCAAAGTATGCTGAAGCTGATGAAAACTTCAGAAGGATGATGAAGATAAAACTTCCAGAGGTAGAATTATAGGAAAAATTGACTGATCTACTGTGAGATCAAATTGCAGTAAGCACAGAGCAGTGAAAGTAAAAGACAGAGCTTGTTGTTTTTACATCAGCATTTACAGTTTTACAGTGAAAGAGTATCAGGATAAAGAGAATCAAATGAAAGTGTATCAGTTGAAAGGTTAAAGTCAAAATCAGAGCAAAAATGAATCTTTTAGCGTGAAAGACACCTCATTGTCCAGTTGCAGTATTCGTTGAACAACAAAGAGAGAAAGAAGTGACAAAATCAAGACAACAAACCATTTTATTTCAATAAAAAAGGGACAACTAGCATTAGTTAGGAAGATGTCACTATCTTCTTGCGTGAAGGTATTTCTTTTCCATGAATAATTCCTAAGTTTATTCTAGGATATTTTGTATAAATACTTTGCATTTAGAAGTATTGAGTGTGGATGAATAACTGAACATTTATGTAGTTGTATTATTCTGAACCTAATGGTTTTTGTACCAATTTCAAGTCAGCAGATTGGATTAAAGAAATAAGCATCATATTATAGAATTCATGTGTTAGGCTTGTTAGTTCCCTTTAATTTGTTAGATTGGCAAGACCAAATGTGCAGGGGTAACATTAGACCAGTCTCTGGAGTCCTAGGACCTAGCCTTCCTGGACTCAAAGAGGGCTCTCTCTATACTTATGTGAAAGATGTAATCTTTGTATGATTTAGGGTTTTGATTTTAGGCTAGTTATTAGGTTTAGGGTTTGTTTGTTTGTTTGGTTGGGTATTTTGTCAAGAAGAATATATAGAGTGAGAGAGGTTTAAGCCATTGGGCTATGGATTCTACAAAAGGTCTTGAAAAGTTTTAACAATGAGTGTATCACAGGGAAAATCTAACAAAGTCAAATGGATCTAAAAGCTTATGTGAATGAAATGAACATTAGATTGGTGAACATAGTAGGTGCAAAAGGGAAGTTAAGAATCCTTCAACAAATAACTTAACAATAATTGCCTTTAAGACTACTAAGCATGAAGAAACAATCAAATATAGGGCATACCAATAACTTCTTTGACTAAAACCTAGCAAGTAAGCTTTAAGACAACAATCCAGTGAACTATAGAAGGCAAGAAACTTGTAAATATTCTAGTGATTTCACCTTCAAGCTAAGAAAACATTTAAGATAAACATATAGCAGAGATCAAATAAGAGGGAAATCCTAACTTCATTAATCAATCTATAAATACCTCCAAAGCAACCATTTAGGATAAACAAAAGGGCATGGCGAATCGTAGACCTCTTTAGCTAAACCTAATCAGCAATACTTGAAAGTAAAAGACCTTAAAAACAATGTTTAAGTAATAGCAAAGCACAGGGATAACCATAAAACTACTTTGATATTTTCCTTAACCAATAATATTTAATATAAACAAGCATAAGTGGGTTTAGAGAGCAACTAAGTTCTCTGAACTGACCTAGCAGAGGAAAACATAGAAGCAGTAGATAACAAACAGAGCTAAGGTGCCTCTAAACAACATTTCTTAGCCTAAAAATTTTGTCCTACTGTAATAGAAAGATGGAAAAAAATGATAACATAAGAAAACAAGAACTAAATAAGTAACACATCACCATTAAATATGCTCATGAATCTTTCAAGTGAGCCTTCTCCATTGTCAAGCAAAGCAAGCCATCCACAAAGAGCAAAGCCAATTTCTCTTCAATCTCAAAGTCTATGTATTGCTCTCAATAATCATCCAACATCTACAATGAGGCCTCAATGTTGTATTTAACAAGCAAGGAGGAACAAAACCCTAACTAAGGTTTCCAAAATGTCATAAATACATCATAAATGCTAAATTTATCCATTAAGACCATGCAAGGCCCAAGGCATAAAATATCTAATGCAATAAATGAAAAATAACTTCTAACACCTAAATTTGGAGTGATTTGCCCAAAAAACCACAAAATATCTATTTTCAATAAATTTGTGTCTTTTGTTGACTTTGTAGGCAAGGGTGCAGCATTGAGGTCCAAAGGCGCAACACTTGCATCGGAAAAATAGGTCAGCTTGCAACTGCGTTTTGAAGGCCTTCCTGGTGTCCAAATGAGCTCCGTGATAGCTCGTTGGAAATATTGTCAAGTCTACTTTTCAAAACCGCCCTTGGTTTTATGATTGGACATAATTTTCCTGTTCAAAAAATAAATATCCCAAGACTTCTCAGGGTGCAGCGCCAGCTCTGAAAATTGGGTAGAATGGTGAATTTTTGCATGTTTTTACCCTTTTGGAGGACCAAATATGCTCCAAATGATCTAAAATTTGGTGTGTGTGATGTAATTGGAAAGATGAACCCAAAAATGCAAACCAATCCTCAATAAATTTCTCCCAAAAAAAGCACAGTGCCAGGGGCGCTGCACCCTTAGCCCTCCAAAACAGTGAAAAACCAAAATTATCAAAAGTTTCCAAAATTTTGAAATTGCTTTACTTATGGTGTTTGGGACACCTGTAGGGAAGCATCAGTAAGGATTTCAAGGTTCTTCTTGCCTTTTTCCTCCTTGACAACTTGAATTTTAGCAAGGGCTCTTTTGAGCTTGGCCCTTGCAATTTGATTTCTTTAGGCATAGTGCTTGGCCATCTTCTTCTGAAGGCCAGGGTCTCTTTGTGTCTTTTCCAGCTGATCCTCCAAGAGTGTATTAGCCCTCTCTAACCAAGGTTCCTGATCATACTCTATCTCCATGGCAAGCAACTCACTTGGAGTGAGCTGCTCTACCAATGTTGTTTCTTGCTCCTTCTCCTTAGCTAAGGCCTTCCTCAAACCCATTGTTCTTGGAATTCTCCTAGACAACTGCGCTTATTCATCTTCACTTTCATAAAAAACACGCAAGACCTCATCTAGCCTAACTGTGGTCCTTTCAGCCTCTTTCCGGGCTCTAATTTCCCTAACCTCATAAATGGCCTTTTGTGCCTCCAGCTGCTTATTTTCAATCTCATAATAGTGAATGGCATTCCTAGCCCTAGCTAGATTGACTTAAAAATATTTGATTTGGGCATCTTTACCTTTGAGCATCATGCTTGAGATCCTTGCCTCGTTCTCATCATCATTTTCAACATGAATGAGTTCAATTTATTGCTTAGTCTCATGTTGGTCTTCTTCCTTTTCATCCATGACCTTTTCTTTGCCTTTGTCAAGCTCCTTAGTTGATGTAGAAGGCATGACCCCTTGCCTCTTGAGGGCAACAAACACATTCCTAATTCCTATTTGGTAGGTTAAAGAGAAAGGTTAAATTTTGCAAATTTTAGTGTCTTCAGTCTTGTTGCCACCGTGAATGTCATCATCATGGGTATCCTCACTGTCTTCATGGCTCTCATCAGTACTTCTCTTATGGATGCCTTCATCATTGGTATCACCATTGTTGTCATGGCCTTTTAACCCACTGTCATCTTTACTGCTCTCTGTTTTACCATTGACAATATCATTATCATCATCACTCTTGACATCTTCTTCATTTACATTTGCACTAGCATCTTGGCTTTCTGATTCATTTTCCTCATCTTCAATGATATCTACTTATTTTCTTTCTTGGTTGTTCTCATGGTTGCTCTCATCTGTTTCCATGCTCTCTACCTTATCACTGATATCGTTGTTGTCACTGCTGATATTCTCCTTATTGTTATCAACCTTATTTTCATCATCCTCACTAATATCATGGCCATTATGATTGTTTCTCTCTTCCTCATTTCCCTTATCTGATCCACTGATTTTTGTTTCATCACTGTCGTCATGGCTTTTTGACCTATTGTCTTCTTCACTACCTTCTTCTGACTCACTGTTATTTGTTTCACTGATATCAGCCTCAATTTCTTCTTCTTCATTGATATCTGCCTCCTTTGACCTATTTCCATCATGGCTCATTTCCTTGTTTCTTTCTGCATGCTCACTATCTTCTGCATTGTTGTTTTCCTCATTGACATCAGCATCATTTTCCTCATTTGCATTTTTTTGTCTTTCATAATTATTTTCCCCACTGTCTTCACTGATATCTTCCTCTTCATTTTCTTCCTCTTCACTGTTGTTTTCCTCATTACTATGAGCCTCACTGTTCTCTTTACTGTTATCATCATCCTCACTACCCTAACTATTTGATTCTTCATTATCACCTCCTTCATTGGCTTCTTCTTCACTGACCTCCTCTTCTTTTCTTTCTTCTTCATTTTTTCTTGATTCATCATTACCCTCTCCCTCATTTTCATATGATTGTTCATTGTCACTTCCCTCATTATCTGATGTATTATAAGAGGGTGATGATGGAGGGTTTTTGAGGTGAAGTAATATGTGTAGATGGCGAAACATGTTTAGCAGGAGATGACGGAGGAGTAGGGACAGGGGATGAGATGATGAAGGCATATTTTGTTGAGGATGGGCTTGTGGATTGGTGAACACTTCGTGGGAAATGAAAACCTCCCATGGAATACCTTTTTTCTGCAATTGATGCATCACAATCATTTTGATAAGAGAGTGGTGAAAGAGGCTTTGCATCTACTGTGGATGGTCTCTCTTTTGTACAATATAAGACATTTTTTCAATACTCATGTAGAGGTAGTAGGGTATATGCAGCATCTTAACCCTAGTAAAGTGCATGAGCAACCTGATGTGATAGGAATAAAACCGGGAGAATCTTCCTTTACATGTGAAATATTTCATAATGACCCTCATCATGGGTGTATACCTCTCAAGAAAATGTGAGAAAGGAAATATGGATTTATTGTAGTCCTTGTATCTGGGTTTAAGGTATGGCTCATAGTAGCTCATGTCTAAATTGGCCTGCTTGAACCATTTTTCACCCACACTAGGTATCCTAGTGGCAATAGCAATAGCATTTGAAGACAGCTCAAATCTTACCCCTGCAAGGTTGACTTGTTTCTCATGTAGGTTAAGTATGAAGAGCCTAGTCAGCTCGGGGTGATTCTGCACCTGCTGTACTTTCTCACAAAATTCATAGAAAACTACATTTGGGAAGTAGGAGATACTTAAGGTAGATGCATTTAGCTCCATTGTGTTTAGTGGTTTAAACCTATTGATCCTCCCACCTTTCTATTGATGCCTCCTTGTCACTTGGCCTTCCTCACCACTACCACTGTCACCTTCCCTTGACATTTTGATCACTCTATTTTGAACAAAACCCTAGGACTGCACAATAAAAATGAGATGAAGGGATGGAGGAATGGTAGTATTTGCAAGTGAATGATATGGATGGGTGAGAGAGGGTACGGGTATAGGAATATGAGTGAGAGGAAAAACTCAAGGAAAACCTCAGCTGCTTGTTACAATTCTGCTATGACAACAACTTCCACTGATGGCAAATGGATATGAAGGAAGGCAATGAATTTTTCAATATTTTGTAATGTAGGGGATTGATTTGGTGAATGGAGTGAGTGTAGGCACAACCCTAGGTGAGTGAACAATCCTTCAACAAGGTACCCTTCTGTTTGTCACTAACTCTCTTTTGTAGGTAGATGAAGGAGTATTTAAACAGTGGTTTTAAGTTCAAACTTAGGTTTTTTCCTTAGGGTTCTATTCCTTTAATTGGAAAACCATCAAAATTCTTGGAGAGGAGTAGGGAATCCACTTACCATTTAGTTTTTTGCTTGAAAAAATCTTGGTGGCAGCTTGAAGATGTTTTGAGCTAATTTGAGGGTCTGCAGGGTGTAGGAGGCAAATGCAAAGTGCGTTGGCAGGCATGCAATGCCACACTCCAGGCACACAACACTTCGAAAAAACACAAGAGAGAAATGGCCAGGGGCACAATTCCTGACTCCAGGTGCGCACCGCCAACCTGAACACGCAACATCGGGTAAACTTGTCCAATTTCACCCATAAAATCCATAGCCTTCTCTCCTGAATGTTCTAAGATTTTTTTCAAGGAAATAATAACTTGTTTGAGGTGTAGAATGGGTCTTTATGGACTTAGGAATTTGATTTAAACCTTGCAACCCACTTTTCTATTGTTTTAAATATTTTTCACTTTCTTTGACTGATATTTCTTGACATTTTCTTGCAGGTGACATGAAAACCTTTAAGTGACTCTTCCTTTGACATGCACCATGGAATTCAAAATAATGCATTTTAGCTTCTTTGGCCACTTTTGATTTGCAGGTGCCATAAAAAATTGAAGTGACCTTTCCTTCTATTCCTGAAGGTTGACATATTCATTTACACAACAAAAACCTTATAATCACCTTCGGTTTCAACCTTGGAGCTCAACACCATGTTTTTCATCTTTTTGACCACTGAGTGTAGGTGACTTGAACACGTTGATTTTCCCTTTCTCACTGATCTTGAGGCATGACAGGTTGAGATTGGAAACTTTTTAGGATGTTTCCACACCCTAGTATCTCCAACCTAAAGTCAACTCATATTTTGTTTTGCAAGTGATTGAAAACCTTTTACTTTGCCTTTCTTACTGATATTCTTTACATCCTTGTTCTTTGAGGCAGTGAGACATTTTACCTTAGCAAAAATTTGGGATGTTTACACACTCTGGAAGCTTCTAAATCTTCCCTTACCTACACCATGGAGCTCATAATAAATTTTGATAATTTTTGGCATAACAAACTTCCTAGGACAAGTTTGGAATCTCTACAAATAGTGATATCTTCAGAATCCCTTTGTTGTCATCATGGATTTCAACTTACCATTTCACCTTCTTTGAACACTTTCCCAAAACCCTAGGTGTCTGGAATGCTCAAAAATAATTATCAGTGTTGTCTTCTAAGTTCTCTATAGCCCTTTTAATTTCATTCATTTATGTCCAGTTCACCTCACCTTTTTCCCTATTTCATCTATAATTTATGAAAAACTTCTCTTCATGTTTGGTTTCTTGGTGTACCTCCTCCGTGGTTATTTATGGATTTGATTCACTGTTTGGCACTTTGTTGGGCCATCAAGCTCAAAAAACCTTAATTCTCCTTAAGAACAGGTGCTTCCTGTCTTCCTTGCTACAAGATGTATTCCTTAAGGAGAAGATCTCTTACCTTACCAAATTTTTGCTGATAGTCATTTTAACACTCCTGCAGAAGTGTCAAAGTTCACATTTACCTCTTACAGAACTTGAACTTGATAATGTAGTCCTCTTTGGAGATTTTATGATCTTTCTTAGATAGCCATATGATGATATTCTATTACATCTGAGCCAACTTATAGCATAGGAAAAGCAATGCTTAAAACATCAATGATGACTTTACAACCTGTGAAACCCTAATGACCTAGTGGGAGGGTCCTTTGACCATGATCTTGATTGAAAATTGGCTTGGAGCCTTCAAGTGTAAAAACAGAGTATTGACAAAGTGGTGTATTGAATATCCAAAATACAATGTACTTTATTTATCTAAAGAGCCTACAGAGATAGTTTCGAGACCATCAATGCTTGAGGAACCTGGTGAACATGGGAAGGAATAGGCTGATTGGTAACTCTAGATGGAAATGGAGGGATGGGCAAGGGAAAAACAGAGTAAATGAGGTTATAGGTGGGAAAATAGGATGGATATGAGTGGCACAAGCACCTAAGGAGTCCATTAGGAGTGGCATGGTGACCATGGAATGGAAAAATGGTAGAATAGTGAAAATTTTTCCATAAGGATAATGAAGGCAGTGAGATTTCTAAAACTCACAATATTTAGGGAATTTTGTTTTTAGAATTCTAGAACCAATATTTTGGTCATCTATAAATAGTAAAAATTAATGATGACTAACATGGCTACTACAGTGAAGTATTTTCACTTGTTACTTTGTCAATTTCTTATGTTTTCCATCAATAATTGAATGTGTTCTAAATCTAAATGATAAATCAGGAATTGCAACTTTAGAATATGTTAAAAGGACCCTGTTTTGACCCTTAATTGCTCCTTAGTTTGGATTGACCTCTACCTTTTCACTCATAATTAGGATTTAAGAACCCTTAATTTCTCTTTTATCTCGATCAAAACCATTTTCACCATCAGCCTTGAAGATCTGAAGTGACTCAGCTATCTTGCCCTATAAATATTTCCCTTTAGAACTTAATCCTGATCTGACTGCTTGAAACATTGAATCCATTTTCCCAATGAGATACAGACCTATAGCTATCCATCTAAGTAAGTGATTTCACCACCAAATCAAATCAAAATCCAAAGCCAATTTTACCTACATAACTAGCCTAAAATCAAATACAATCAACAAAGTTAAATCATATAGAGAGAGCCCTCTATGAGCATTAGGAAGGCTAGATAATAAGGCTTAAAAGTAGGTTTGTGGTTACCTCTAATATTCTTTAAACACAAAATAAAAAATCTCACAACTATTAAGAATTATTGGAGTGATAACAGAGGGGAGGAAACTTTAACAAGTGAACTATATTTCAGAGGTGTATAAACAACCTTATCTAAAGGGACAACCTCCTCTACTCTCAATAAGTCGGGATCCCTCTTCTACCCCATGAAATCAATAAGTGCATATAAACCATTCTATGAACAAAATGAAAAAGAAAAATGCAAAAAATAATAAAAGGCGAAAGAAGAGAAAGGATTCTTGCGCAGGGAGGTGAAGCAAGAAACTCCTCCAGGTACTGTTTAGGCTCGTTGGAAGCGACACAATTTTTGTATCCGTGTAGTCTCTCTATCAGGGTACTGTCGAGGCCTGTTGGCAGCGGAGAAACACCAGAGATGAAAACCAAGAATATGACAATCCTGCTTCACTTTTATATCTATATACTTCTCATCCCTAATCAAAACAATTGAGTTTGACTTGGATTTGTTAAGTGTTTCACCGATAAAGATAATAACTGGGACTACATATTTAACTTAAGCTAAGTAAAAAAGCTATTGTGATCAATGAACTGAAAAATACTTCGTGAAGGGTTAGAATAGGTTTACATGATTCAAGACCCATAACGAGAGACAGATTCCTACTGATGTGTCGCCAAGTGTTGTAGCTGCTATAACAACCCTCCAAAATTTTTTCCATGCTTTGATTTTGGAGCCTTCCCTTCTATCCACGGGAGCTTATATTTTACCGTCATAAAATATTCAAGCTATGATCAAGACTTGTCTTTTCAGGATGTTCTTGTGATGATTTGATCCCGGGTTGATACCTTTCAGACATAAGCTAACTCTTGACTTGAATTTGCATCATGTATGGTCTTCCCTCCAGAAACTGTGCAATCTTGGAAGGCAAGAAAACCTTGATGATCATAGTTGTGCAATTTAGATAGGAAATCCAACCTTTAACTTATAAATTACGCAATTTTTTGAGACAACCCACCCTTAAGCTCAAAAATTGCGCAAAGCTTCCCTTGAGCTCAGAAACTACGAAATTCACTGAGTCAAGAAGTTTGCTAGTGGTTGGGAATTGTGAAATCCTTCTTGGTAGTGTGAATGTTCGATTTCACAAAAAAGAAAAAAATAAAAAAGAAAAAGGAAATCCCTAGAAAATAGGGACTAAATAATTAGTTTCCCGAAGATTGACACAAGTTTCTATTTTTTACCAATCTGCCAAGTGTTGCTTCCTCCTTAATTTTGGGCATGCACCTAGATATATACAATGGACACACCTAGAGCTCATTTGTACATTAAATATTTTATCTCTAATATTCCCAAGGAGATCAAGGAGCCTTTGGTGGAGTTTGCAACACTTTTTCAGGTGAGTTTTGCTTTTTTCATCTTGTGTCTCTTTTTCTATTTCTTTTTTTCGTTTCACTTCTGTGTCTTGTTTCGCTTGTTTATTTTCATCGTTGTTGGTTTTTTAACTTATATTAGCTTGTAGAAGTGTTATTTCAGTCTTTCGTTCTCCTTTCACAAGTGTCACATCAATTTTCTTGTTTTTTCCCATTAATGGTCGTCGTTTCGATGACTCTTCATGCATGTTTGCTTTTCCTTTTGCATGTTGATATTGTGCTCTTGATTTGCAGTGATATATCTAATCCTTAGTTAGATATGCACTCTTACTTGAACCATCACTCATATCTGTCAATTTCACATGCTCTTTTTAGGTAGATCTACCCTTCCCTTGTTATGAAACCAACTCCAAAAATAGAAGAAAAGAGAGATCAACGCCTTATAAATCAACCACTTCGAGGGGGAAACCTCCTTTACATTACATAAATGAAAAATTCTTGGATGATTCAAATGAAAAAACCTCCTTTCTATATAAAGGAGTCCATGGGGTCACAATATAATCCTAGATGACCTAACAATAATAATGTAAGGGCACACCAATAACAATAGTGGGGATTTATGGGGCACAATAATAACAATATGGGGACTATAGGGGTACAACAATAATAATAAGGGGGCGACACTAACAACAATAATGGAATATAATAGTAATATAGGGACCTAACATGCCCCTCTTCTTTAAAAGTTTTTGTCCTCAATGCTTGAGTAGCTATGGATGCTTATGTATAAAATTCTCTTCCTCCCATGTGGAATCTTCAGTGGGTAAGTTCTTCCACTTGATGAGATAATCTGAAATGGATTGATTTCATAGTTGTCGAGTTCTTATTTCTGTGACTGCTTCAGGTTCCAATGTGATGTGTCCTTCCTCATCAAGTTCTGGCAATATTGTTTGAACTGGAAGTTAGTCACCTATAACCTTCTTTAAGAATGAAACATGGAAAAATAGGTGCACTTGAGAAGAAGAAAGAAGCTCCAATTTGTATGCCATAGTACCAATATTTTTCAACACCTTGTAAGGAACATAATACTTTGGCCATAATTTATTATCCTTCTTAGCTTGCTTGAGAGACATTTTTTTGTATGGTTGTAGTCGTAAAATTACCGAGTTTCTTACATCAAAACTTCGCTCACTGTGATGCTAATCTTCCTGTTGTTCATTTGATTTTGTGCCAAATTTAGGTTATCCTTTAAGAGTTGGAGAACTTGTTGTTTATGCTTGATGTGTGTTTAACCAATTTAATGTCTTAAATTGTTTAACATAAATTATCAACCGAGGTTTGTAATCTGATGAAGTGTGGTGCACTATATGTGCTTAGTTAACCTTTTTCTTACTTCGTTGTATGCATTTTTATGTTGTTTTTGGGGATTTTGTTCTTTGTGTCTAAATGTTAATTTTAAGGAATGAAAACTATGAAATGAATCAACTAAATCTAGTGTAATTTAAATATTAAAACTATCTTTGAAAGAATAAAGAAAAGTAAATGTTCTTGAACTATTCTAATTTTCATATAAATGAATCAAACTTTAGATGGTTAGAATCTGATCTAAAAATAGAGTATATATTTTAATGACTTTGAGCCATTTGAAAATTAAAGTTAATTCTAATCTATCTACTCCATGGATTAAAATATGAATCTTATGACTGAGAATTGAAATTGCATTGCTAATCTAAATGAAAGCAGATTCAAAGGAAAAAGAAATTATTGTAAGATAAATTACCCAAGCATTCAATATGGAAGTATGACATAGTCACCCTCTTGACATGATTTACAAGTAATCGATTACACTTTAGTTTTGAAAATTTAATCTAGGAAAACATTTAAATAAAATGTAAGGAAAAACTCAATTACTATATAGGTTAAACACTCAAGAATCCAATTTGGAAGAATAACAGAGCTACCTTCTTGGCATGATTTACAGGCATTCAATTATACATTTAACTGAGGATCTTAATCTAGGAAAGAATTTTAAAGGCATGTAAAGGAAAACTCAATTATTGCATAGGTTAAACACTCAAACATCCAATTTGGAAGTATGACAAAGTCACCTTATTGGTATGATTTACAAGCATCCAATTATACATATAATTGAGGATATGATCTAAGAAAGCAGTGTAAGAACATGAAAGGAAAATAAACAACTGTGAGCTCTATTGCCTCAAACATAATCCAATTGGAAAATAGAATAATCTACCTTCTTTTGATGTTCTAGGAAATAAAATATTACATAGTTAAAATCAATGCTAAGAAAACATTCATAAATTGAATCTGTTAAACACGCACATGGTGGGTGAGAAACAAAAACACACACATAGAAAGATAAGCATTCGTTGATCATATTATTCACCATAGATGTACATTTATATTACAATGGTGTGACTCTTGGATTCATCTTCCAAGGTCACTTGGAATCCTTTGTGACTGTTCGCCTTCCACACCTACCCCTAGAGGATTAGCTATCCAACATTCCCCCCCTTAATCCGAAGGGGTATTGTGAGTCCAAGAAGAGAATTGTACTACAAATATGCAAAGTATGCATGGCAACACTTAGGCTGAATCAACTCTCTTAAATGTTGGCATAAATAGGTGGTTTAAGGATGACCACGAACACTAGAACGCAATGCTTATTGTAGTTCTAGGAACTCTTCCAAATCTTGAAAGAAGTTGAGTGCTTCTGCTAGAGGAAGTGTCCCTCATATTTGAAGAGGGAGACCTTCAAATTGGAAGAAGGGAGGTCTACAACCTGTGATGGTTTAGGGATGACCACCAACACTGGAATGCTTGATGCATTTCCTGGAACTCAACCAAAACTGGCAAGAAGTTGAAGTCTTCTGCTAGAGGAAGTGTTTAGAAAGAGAAAGAATATCAACCTCACATAGATGGTTTAAGGTTGTCCACCAACCAAAGGCATGCTCATGGGCATCCGTGTCTCTGGCTACAACTCTGAATCTGGAATGAAGAATTGTGGCTCAAGCTCGATTGAACTGTTATGTCCTTGGCTACAACTCTGAATCTGGAATGAGAGATTGTGGCTCAGGCTCGCTTGATGTGGCATCAAAGCTTGTATATGACTACCATTTTCCCCCCTGTCAGGTACAAGGTGAGATGATGGTGAAAACTCAACTGCAAGATTGTTCAATATTCGAGAACAAGTTCTGACATGCAACTTAAACATCTTCTTGGCTATTGATGCCCATTGCCAAGAAGTGATCCATCCAAGATTAATCTTTGTTCTTACAGGAGGCTTGTTTTTGAAACATCTGTGTGAAGAATGGGTGTGCCGACCACAGTGCTTGCATGGGTGAAGATAAAAATAGTGATCTTTCATATGGCCAACACGATCACATTGTTGGAATTTTACAATCTATTGTTGTTGTTGTGGAAGTGGAGAAGGATCTGGAACAGCTGAATGTGAACTTTCATAAAGGAATCCTGCACTCTGAAATTTGATGGGCTTGGAGTAGTCTGGAATATTAAAGGAAAACTCCTTGTCATATCCAAGACTAGTTTTGTGCTTGTTATGGACAAGCTCTTCCCAAGGTCTGATGATGGGCTTGGGAAGTGCAGACTGAATTGCTGCATCTGCATGTAAATTTGCTATTGTACAAGGAACTGAATGTGAATCGACTACAACTTTATATTCTTGCTACTGATGGGAGTCCCTCTCAATTTTCTGAATAGAAACAGGTTCAGAATGATGACTCTTTTGCTGAAGTTCATCTTGCTGGAGCTGAGACTACAACTACAAAAACTCAGTCTTCTCTTATGCATGTTCTAGGCAAGTCTGAATGTCAGAAAGACTGTCCTTGCTGATGTTTACCATCTCATCACCAATGGAGAGTATCAAAGTATTCACCAACTCTAATACTTCATCAAATTTGGCCATTGTGTCAGCAGAAATAAAAATAAAAGTTCAATATCAACAATGAAGAGTGTTTCCTTTTCAAGAAATGTATGCAAGGAGTCCAAAAAATCCTTGAAGCATACCAGGAAGCAATTTAACTATTCCTTCAATACTATAATTCTTCTTTGCCAAAATTTTCAAGGAGCCACCAAAATAGACAATGCAAATTGGTTATTGGTGGGGACTTTTATATGTGAGTACAAGCTGCAAGAAGACATAAAATAATGCCAAAGTCCAATATAGGTTCCTAATGGAATATTGTTTTATTTTCTAACTCGTCTCTTTGAATGACATAAATTTATGCCCATATAATCATATCATACATAAATCGATGACATATATGTTAACAATATTTATATTTAACCAATTCAACCGTTCATGTGTGACCAATTCAACAAAACTATGTTTAACCTCTCGGCATAGAATAAGATATTTGCTACATGGTGTGATGGCTTCAGCAAAATCTGTCAAGTGCTGCACTTCAAAATATATTCTAGCTGCTTCACTATCTAGAATGCTATCATGTATAATGATAAATAGCCCCTATAAATGAAGCACAAGGCTAGTTCATCTTCATTTTTCATGTTCAATTCAACTTCATTTTCCGAAATCTAAAGCCTCTTTGATGCTCAGGAGAGGGGCTAGTTCTTTTTCTGCTGGTGGCACTGGTAAAGGAATACATTTTTCGTTATATCTTTGGGTTTTGAATGAACACCGAAGAGTGCAAACATTTTCTGCTTTCAACAGTGTGTACAATGATAATGTCCTTTTTGACGTTCATGCAACTGCGGGGATTTCAACTTCAAGGGAACGATATGTAGAAGCATCATATGAGACGAATGTACAACCAGTGCCTTCACCCTTGTCACAGATTCCAACTCTTTCAAAATGGAGACGAAGAGTCATTCCACCAGTGGCCAAGTGCTACCTCCGCCCTTCGGCTTCTCGACTCCCCTATAGCTCAGTGCCCCTTCAATAGTACATCCAACGACTATTCGACGTTTAGAAGGTCTCACAGTGGATTATTCTAAGCCATCCACATCTCTTCAACTTCGCTTATCTGATGGGACGCGTATGGTGGCTCGCTTCAATCACCATCACACAATTGTTGATATACGAGCATTCATTGATGCTGCAAGGCCTGGAAGTGCTACGACATATTTTTTTTCTTCTTCACAAGGATTTAATAACCACGATATGAATCATGATGCGCCAATATGTCAAAATCTTCAAGTTTTCCTTAATGAGACTAGAAAACTAAAATTTCTATATTACAATAGAATTGACTAGTCCTACCTCGAAATCCCAATTAGCTTTGAAAGCGTTGAACACAGTCTTCTCTAAATCACCTTTTAGGAGCACAGGAAACTCCAGAGGACACAAATATCTACAGCGGAGCATGTGTAGCTGCATGCCTCCTTAACCCATAGTGAAATGGAATTGCGGTGTGGTGAATTTGAAACATGGCCTACGTTCGATCACAATTCTCCTTGATGATTTCTTTTCTCATGATCCCAATCACAATAAAACAATGAATAACGTTTAAGGAATCATTTTGTTGAAGGAAAAATGGGTGCGCAAAATAGTGTTTTGATGGAATTAATCAGAGTGGAGAGAGCGCAAGTGACAGGTGCTGGAAGAGCTCAAATTGGGGCCTAAAACATAGATAGAGATGTTATGGTACATATTAAGGCAATGATGTGGGCTTCTGATGTAGCAGAGGAAATGCGTAAGTGTAGAGGTCAGGTCAAGCATTACAATGCATAAATAATCTGCATAGGCATGACAAAACAATTTAATGCCTAATAGGTTGTAAGAGTGAGAGCCAAATATGATAGGGAAAAACTATCATGCAAGCAATATAGTGGACATGCCAGCATTATATTTCAAGACAAGACTACCTACTATTCATTCTATGGAGGGAGTTTCTTATAAAAATCTGCCATATGAGGAACCAAATAAATGGCAGAGGAAAAGTCCTAAACAAGGAAAAGGCGCAGGTCTATAATGGCCACAAAAATAATGGCACAAATAACATTGAGCAAGTTAAGAACGCACTAGCTCCGATACCATGTTAAACACACACATGCTGGGTGAGAAACTAAAACACACACATAGAAAGATAAGCATTTGTTGCTTATATTATTCACCATAGATGTACATTCATAATACAATGGTGTGACTCTTGGATTCATCTTCCAAGTTCACTTGGACTCCTTTGTGACTGTTCGCCTTCCACACCTACCCATAGAGGATTAGGTGTCCAACAGAATATATGATATTAATATAAAAGCTGCAACGCAATATTAATCTACTTGTGAATTGACAAAACAGAGAAAAAATTAAACTAAAAAAACTAATGAAAAACCTCCTCTTGTGCAGGGGCCCTCTGTGACAGAATAGGTTGAGATCCTAGCTGACTATACCCGCATTAAGAAGAAATTGGAACCACGAACACAATCTTTGTATTATGAAAAAGAATAGAGTCTAAAGCATACATAACGTTTTTAGAAAAATTATGACTATCTTCGGTCTTTGCACAACCAGTATTTAAAAAAAATAAAATGTAACTGTGAGGAGCTAATTCCACCTACCGATGGTGATTACAACCAAAACATATAAGTAAATTATAAATGGTTAACTCTTGATTTGCTACACTAGAGCAAATCAATATTTCTTTGCTCTTGGCTTACGTCCTTTGACCAGAATTTGACCATGATCACATGCACTCTTTTCAGTCGATTTCGACCAAGTGGATAGGACAAAATCCATATATGGATCATTCTAGAGATGCCCATGTGGCTCGTTCCTTTATTCGCTCCTCGGAACCTATCAAACCATAAAAGTAGCCATGGAAACAACAATTAGCTATAGAATAGGTTGTGTTATGTAGCCGAGTTACAAAAAACCATTCAAATAACAAGAACATCAGAATATAACATAGAAATCATTCAAATGAATTCTATAAGATAAAACGTGACATTTATCATTGATTGGAGTGTATGGATTTATGAAAAGGTGAGTAAAAGTGATGAGAAAGGATGTCAGAGAAAGGACAATTCTAAGGTTTGACATACCTCCACTAAAATGCCTTTGCATGTCCTCATGCAATTTATCAAAAATGTGAACTTCCTTCTCCTATTGCATTATTTCAGACACTTATGCTAATACATCGAGTTTTCTCCTCTTGCTTTTCTTTGAATTGAATGCCATTTTGGGTTTCCTCATAAGGATTTTGTATTTGAGATTGATGACTGCCCTGTTTAGTGATTTGTTCTTTCTTTTTAATTTCATGTTCTTTTTGTACCACAGTCCCAAGTGTAGGATGGTATTATCACTAATGACTTTCTCCAATTGGTTCTACTGCTTTAAAGCTTCATTCTTCTATTTAATATGCCTATTCAATATCTCTAGCTCATAGATTTCTTGTTTAAGGATGTCAACTAGAGGTTCTTGTGGATTAATAGGTGGTTCTGGATTCACTACCGCATTTATCTTCTCTAATGACTCTATGTAGTCATATATCTCTTGTTGTATTGGGTCTATGCCTGGAGATATTTTGTTGGGAATGCCTTCAAAATTATGTATATGAGAATTTACAGGGCTATGTGGAGGGTAAATATTGATGGGAGATGGTACTGGAGGTTCTTGTGGATTGATAGGTGGTTCTAGATTCACTGCCGCATTTCTCTTCTCTAATGACTCTATGTAGTCATATATATATTTTTGTATTGGGTCTATGCCTGGAGATATTCTATTGGGGCTACCTTCAAAATTATGTATATGAGAATTTACAGGGCTATGTGGAGGATAAATATTGATGTGAGATGGTACTGGAGGTTCTTTTGGATTGATAGGTGGTTCTGGATTCACTGCTGCATTTCTCTTCTTTAATGACTATATGTAGTCATATATCTCTTGTTTTACTGGATTTATGCCTAGAGATATTATTTTGGGGCTGCCTTCAAAATTATGTATATGAGAATTTATAGGGCTATTTGGAGGAGATATATTGATGGGAGATGGTACTGGAGGTTCTTCCTCTAAATTTATAAACTCTGTCTCTTGTGGTAGTATTTTCTTCATTGAACCTCAGAGTCTAGTGCTCCTTCTCAACTGTAGAGTGTTTAAGTTTTCTTCACTTGTAACCTTGTTCCTCTTTTCTGTTTTACCTCATGTCTTAACTCCACCATGCTTCTTGTTCCTTATCAATTTTGCAAGGGTGAGTTCATCATCACTTTGCTGTAATGAAGGTGCAGGTTTGTTTTCAATGCTTATGTCAATCTTATTTATTCTACTTTTCCTAGTCTTGTCTTTCTTAGGCCGCTCTACCTCATCTTGGAAATGATTTCTCATCAGAAAATCCTCCTAAGAATCTCCTATACTTTTAGAATGAAATTCAAGAAGTATTTTTACCAACCCATGATGGTGCATAGTTTTGTATATAAACTGAAATCTCTTTTGTACATTTGTAGACATTCTTTTTAAGTTATTCAGTAAAAATAAAGGGAGATTTATTTCACCATCCTCTAACAAGTACATCAACATCTGAATATGATGCACATACATGTAGCCAAATATGCCTTCACAAGTGATAAACTTCTGCAAAATTAAAAGCATGTTCCTCCATTTGTTCTTGAGTGCTGAGCTAGGAATTTCCTTTCTGAAAACAAAAGTATCCATACCTGGATTTTTGAGGACAACTTTCCATGATTCATTGTGAAATTATTATTTTTTGAACCTCCTTTCGCCAACTCTTAGGAGCTCTGTGGCTTCATCTATGAATGCCTCGGTCATTGAAAATTCGATGTCTCCTATTTCTACTTTCATTCCATCAAAAGACCTCGCAAAAGACTAAGTGATATCTTTGTGGAAACCATCAAAATTTTCTATAAACTTGAGCCACTTAGCCTTATGCAACATCTCCTTGATCTGAGGATAACCCTCCATGTATTTAGCTCCCACTAGCTCAGTCCTGACTATCAAACCCATGTCTTATGTCGTGAAGAGTCTAGCCTTCAAAATTATCCTTCTCTGTATGAAGTGAATTGAGTTGTGGATCTATTGAAGGACATCAAGGGTTTGTAGGAATGAATGAGATGGATATTTGATGGGGTTTTAACAAATGTATATGGATAGGTTATGGCTATGGGACATGACCGTTTAATCATAAATGGGGGAGTCCGTTGTGGACCGTTATAAAACATGATGCGGATGATGTGGTCGATCTATGACATGATAGGAGTCCAAATCAAATCAAATGATGACATGTTGAGGAAGTATGTGATCATTTACATTATACATGCTAATGTTTTTACCTTGTTATTTAAATAAATTTATTTAACTTACCTTTAGAGCTAACCTTTTGTTGCTATTTCGTTGGTGTTGATTCTTCAGGTATCCTTTAGCATGATGATCTTCAAATGGAGTTCTTCAATTTCCTGTGCTTAATATACTTACTTCAGTAGGCTATAAAAATGTGACAGGGATGTAGAATGTGGAATCAGCTGTAGAATGGAATGTCAGCTGGAGAATGGAAGTAGTTATGTACTACTTTTTATTTCTTTTTAGAAAAGAAAGGGAACAAATATTTTGAGATTTTTTTTAGAAATGGAATGGAAAATATAAGATTTCAGAACTCTGATTTTCATCCTATATTTTCTGTATAAGGATGCCAATCATTGTTTGGTTTTCACAGTTATACAATTATTATTATTATCATTATTATTTGAATAAGATATATATATATATATATATATATTTGGATAGGAAAAATAAAAACTAAGTTGGGGAAGAAGAAGGATTATTCTTCACTAACTTCATATTTGTTGGGTGTGGAGCCTGATTATCTTGTTTACTTTGTATCATAGCATTGGACCCCTATACCTTCAAAGGAGCGGCAACGCTGCCCGTAATTAATCGCTGCCGTGGGGGGTCTAGGGCAGGGGCGGCAGCGCTTTTCGGAGCCCCCCCCCTGGCAGGGGTTTTCGGGGGCAGTGCCCCCGAAGCTAAAAACAAATGTAAAATTGCCTTGTAAAAGTATAGTAATTTCTAGTCAATCTGGGCCGTTCATTAGGCAAATGATCTGACGGTAGAAGTTATGTTTAGATTGGGGTTTTTTTCCCTAGAAGGCAACCCCCTTGTATATATGAGCGTATTGTATTGCGGATTTGTATTGTATGTGTATTCTCTAAATGAGAAATAGAGAGGGAGACTGTGAGAAAGAACAGAGGATATTACAACAGATCTGCTGTAGGTTTTGTCTCTTCATTTTGCTGGATAATAGAAAGGAAGGAATAACTGTTCGGGGTGGACGTAGCCCAAACTGGGTGAACCACGTATATCTGTGTCTCTCTGGTTGCATTGCTCCATAATATATAATTTTCTAACAATATTAGTATTATCTTGGAAAATTTTGATAAACTATTCTCTTGAAATTGTCTTATGATACACTTTTAATCGATGTCCATTCACAAGAAGAGGTACTTTTTCTTCATAAATTGTCCTTATGTTGGCTGCTCCATTTTCAAAGACTTTTTCAATATCATAAGGCCCAAGCCAATGAGTCTGAAACTTTCCTTGAAATTCTTTGAACTTTGAATCGAACAAAAGTGCCCAATCCCCTGCTTGAAACTTTTTATCTTTGATATATTTATCATGCCATTTGGACCTTTCTTGCTGGACTATACTAGTTCTTTGAACTACATCTTGCCTGATTTCATCAAACTCATTAACTTGCTCCAATCTATGCTTCTTAGCTTCTAATAAGTCAAGCCCCCATTGGACTGCCATCTTGAGGGTTTGGATATGAAATTAAATAGGAAATAGGACTTTCTTCCCATAAACAAGTTCATACGTAGTATGTCTTGTTGTATTCCTCCATGTGGTCTGGTAGGCCCATAAGGCCTTAGGAAGCCTCTCTGCCCAATCTCTTTTGTGTAGATGTACAATCTTAGTGAGAATTCCTTTGATCACTTTATTGGTAGACTCCACTTGACCATTTTCTTGTGGATGATAAGGAGTGGATTTTCTATGCTTGATCTTGTAGTTCTCCACAAGCTTTATCACCAACTTGGATGTAAAATGGGATCCCTGATCTATCATAATTTATCTTGGGACACCAAAACGAGTGAATATATCTTCAAAAATAAATTTAACTATAGAATGTTCATTAGCTAAAGAAATTGCTTTAGCCTCTACCCACTTAGTGACATAATCAGTACATACCAGAATATATTTCCTTTGATTAGATTGTGGATTGATTGGTCCAACAAAATCCAAAGCCTATTTTTCAAATGGTTCAATGGGTACCTGCGGTTGTAATGGAATTTCATCTAAAGGAATAGGTTTCCCCATTCTTTTACAGATGTCACACCTTTTGACATACTCTTTGGTATCCTTAAAGATGGATGGCCAAAAATATCCTAAATGAAGGATTTTGTAGGTTGTCCTCTTATCAGCAAAGTGTCCACCACAGGGTTCATCATCACATGCCTTAAGAATATCAGGAATTTTATCTTCTCGAACACACCTTCTGATAATGAGATCTGGACTTGTTTTGTACAATTTATCATTAATCCAAGAGTAAAGTGCACTTGTTTGAATAATTCTTCTTTTCTTTCTATGAAACAAGTGTGAAGGAAAATTTCATGTGACTAAGTAATTAGCAATATCTACAAAACAAGGAGTTTTAGTAGTTATTGAAAAAATATATTCATCAGGAAAATTATCCTCAATTGGAGTATCATTTTTGACATTTTTAATTCTAGACAAGAAATCAGCAACTGCATTCTGTTTTCCAGGTCGGTCTAGAATGGTGATATTGAATTCTTGCAGGAGTAATAACCATCTTGTGACTCTGCCATTAGTAACATATTTATTCATTAAGTATCTAATTGTAGAGTGATATATATGAATAAAGGTTTCATATTCGGTGATATAATGTCTAAATTTGTTGATAGCATGAACAACAACTAATAATTCTTTTTCAGTTATAGTGTAATTTAACTCAGTAGTAGTCAAATTTTTTCTTGTGTAATAGATGGCATAGGGGATCAAATATTTTTATCCTAATACAGCTCCCAGAGCTGTATCTGAAGCATCTGTTGAAATATGAAAAGGTAGTTTCCAATTGGATCTCTTAAGATGGGTGCTTCAGACATTTTTGTTTTTAAAGTTTCAAATTCCAATTGGAAATCAGGATTCCAGCTGAATTCACAATCTTTGGTAAGTAACTTGAAGATCGGGGATACGGTTTTAGTGAATTTTCTATAAATATTCTATAATACCCTATGAATCCTAGAAAACTTCTAACATCCTTTTGACAACTTTGAATTGATAATCTGGAGATGAATTCAACTTTAGATGTGTCAAATTTAATTCCATCTCCTAAAATGTGATGTTCTAAAACAATTCTTTCAGTAAACATCATAAAAAAAATTTCATGACTTAATGAAAGATTTTCTTCTTTACATATTTTAAGAACCTTTTCCAAATTCTCTAAAGCTTCTTCAAATTAATTCCCATAAACTGTAAAATCATCCATATATACCTCTACACAATCATGTATTAGATCATAAAAATTTCCTAGTATTGCCCTTTGGAATGTTGCAGACGCATCGTACAAACCAAAATGAGGTACTTGATAGGCATAAGTTCCCCATGGACAGGGGAATGTGGTTATATATTGGTCTTCAGGTGCTACCTAGATCTGATTGTAACCACTAAAACCATCCAAGAATGACAAATACTTCTTACCTGCTAATGTATCCAATACTTGATGTATAAAAGGTAAAGGAAAATGATCTTTTAGGGTAGTTTTATTCGATTATTGATAGTCAATTCATACCCTCCACTTACCATTCTTTTTAGGTACAATCACTAAGGGAGAAACCCACTAACTGTCTGAAATTGGGTAAATGAAGTTTACATTCAACAATTTTTGCAATTCTTCTTTCACGATTTCCATAAGATTTGGATTCATCCTTCTTTGAGGTTGTTTGATAGGTTTAAAATGTTATTCAATGTAGATGTGATGTATACAAGTCTTAGGACTAATTCCTTTCATGTCAGTGTATTCTCATGCATATGCAGAAGAATGTTGTTGTAATGCTTTGATTATATTTTTTGTTGTGGTCTTTCCAAGTTTTTGTTTATGTTCAAAGATTTTCCTGGGAATATTTCAACTATAGAGTTACCAAACTCTTCCATAGAGTATAGAGACATCTGCCTGGATGACAAATATTCAATATTGCATTGTTCTTGAAATTGATCATGTTCATATTCAAAGTTTTCTATTGAATTTAAGATTTGACTATCTTCACTAATACTTGAAATAGTAAAGAGAGGTTGTATATCAGTGTCATCATCAATCCATTCTTCATATTGTAACTCTATGATTGTTTTTGCTGGAGGATATAGAGTGAATTTATTTGTTGAGTTACCATCATAGATATACATGTCACCAGATCTATAGCTAATGAAAGCATCAGTTGCAGCCAACCAAGGTCTTCCTAATATTAGTGGATGCCCTTCTAGATTTTTCTTGGGAGTTAAAATCATAAAATCGACAAGATACTCCCAAGAATCTAAGGATACTGGGATATCTTCTAATACACCATCTGTCTTGATTATAGATGTGTCTACTAATTGCAGTAATGTAGGTGTATATTGAATATTAGGAAGTTTGAGTTGTTCCTTGGTTTGTTTGCTCATGATGTTTATAGCTGCTCCTAAATAAATCAATGTATTTTGAATTTCAATACCATTGATATGTGTTTTTACAACTACACTTCCTGGATCTAAATATTTTTGTATGGAAATTTTTCCCATCATAATGTCTGCAATTTTTCCTACTAGTTGAATTCTTTTTATTTCTTTAGTTTTTCTTCCTAGTTTCTTCATGCTCAACTCTTTTATTGTTTTAGCCAGAATCAGAATCTCTTTAATGGCCTGTAGCAAAGGAATTTTGATACAGACATTTTTCAGTTCATCTAGAAAACCATAATTGGGAAACATGATATGTTTTTCTACCCCTCTATCAACTTGTAATCTTTCAAAAAAAGGATGGTTAGAAATAGATACTAATGGTTTCTCTATGATAATATTTGAGTTCATTCATTATTTTTGTTTTTCATTTTCAGAATTATGGTTTTGAAGAGATGTTCCTTCTTCAAAACCTTTATTTGGCTATAGAGAATCTTCCTCAAAATTATCTTGTTCTTGAATAAATAAGACTTTTTCCTCTCTAATATTCTACCAAATCTAAGTTGAACATCATTAAGATCTAGTGGAGTAATCATGTAAGTTGGAAATTGTTGTCCTTCTATAATGTAGGCATTTTGAGGATTTTTGTTATTGGGGTTTGGCAATGGTTGGGCATGTAGTTGATTTGGTATTTGTGGAAATGGTAATGAAAGTTGTGGATTTTGGTTTTGGAGTTAGGGTTGTTGATTTTGTTGAGGAATTTGTTGGGGAGGATAGTTTGGATAGGATGGAGGTTATTGGTAGTATTTAGATTATCTACCATGGGGATTTTGCATTCCTTGTGCCCAAGATTGAGGTTGGGACCAAGGTTTTTGCCAAGAATTCCAATTATTTGGTGGGGGTTTAGTATACATTTGTTTGTTAAGGGCCTTGACTTTGTGGCCCTTTCTATGGTCTTCTAGAGATAAAGCAAAGAGATTCTACTAGATTTGAAGTTACTTTTTTCTTGAAAAACGACCTCGAGACCTGGAATTGAAGGGAAACTCTTAGTTTCTGTAATATTCCTAATTAGCCCAAGCTGATAGGAATATTCATTTTTTTTTTCATTTTATTGTTCAAGAATAAAATTGTAAAGTAGGACAAATTAAACTCCTTAAACAGCAAAATAAATCAATGCCCATGTGAACAAGGCTAAATCTGGGCTGCCTTAATAAAATTCCCTCATGTGTGAAAATGGATTGTGACAATTGACTGGGTCAATAGGACCAACTCTACAGTGCTCTCTAGATGTGATGAACTTAGAGGATCATCACAGTTCTAGTTGGAGATTTCAAATGTGAAAGGAGCTAAACCTTTTGAGGTGGTTTAGGGTTTTGCAAGGCTTTCATCCTATAAATAAAAGAGGAGAGAAGCATGAGAGAGGTTGTTGAACATATTTTATTGAAAGGAATTTTCTGTTTAGACACTTCTCATTCTCTGGATTTTTAGCTGAGAATAGTGTTGCTTAGCACTTGGGTGTTCCTGGTCGGGAATCCCACCTCTTTCCTTGAGCGGCCTCTTGGAAGAGTCTTTCTTTTCTTGGTCCACTATTAGGCATTTCGCCAAGATTCTTCTTCCAACTACAATCTAGATCCTGTTCAGGGTTTGGTTGTCCTTGTGAGCAGCAACAAATGGGAGATAGATCTCTTCAGATCTATGCACATCTAGCCCCTCTTTTCACTGGGAAAGTCTTCTATCCCATTGGCAAGAATGTAATAGATCATTGGAGCTCCAGATCCATACCTTGGCATCAAGCCAAAGTGTACATCAAGCCTACAGTGCAGTTTCTACCCCTGATCTGTGTTATTTTGCAAATGAAGAGTTGCAAGGTGTTTGGAAACTATTTGGAGGAGAGATATCTGGTGTAAAGGAGGCTTCCTTGCACTGTGGTGATCCATGGATTGGCCAACCAATCCATGTATGTTTTAGATACGATTTATTCCTGGATGTATCTGCTTCAAATTTTTTGAATCATTCTGCAGATCTGCTGCAGTGGATCCCAGATCTACTCTCTGTGCTTCATGTTTTGCTGAAAACCCCAAGGGGGATGTAAAATAGAGATAGTTTAGTGTACAAATCTGATATAGATCTAATATTTTGTACAAATATCTATCCTAGATCTGAGTTGTAACCTACAACTTCTATTTATTCATGAAAATAATGTTGTTAAGGCTTTGCAGTGAAATACATTTGTTGCAGCACCTCTTTAAAAGGGTTTTTCTCTATTAAAGTCTCCATCTTTCTCCTGTACATTGATTGGGCTCCATTGTAAATCTTATTTGTCATTTTATAAGCTATTTTTACACTTTCATATTGGCCTACTGCTACTTCTTTCTAAAAACTGCGTCATTTTTTGAGCAGTGTCTTTTGTATTGCTGCAGTCCCTTCTTTGGGCAATTTTCAAGCCTTCCTAGGTGTGGGAGATCTGTTTAACCCACCTAGAAAGATTTATTTCTGATCTCCTCTTGGATTTAGGACTTAGATACTTAGATCTAAGGGATCCAAGGGTTGATTTCAAGAGCTGTATCAGCCATTCTTGAAAAATGCGTTTTTCAGGCATGCCTTGCTAGTAGTCCCTATTTTGGGATATTACAATGGTATCAGAGCATCTTTCTTGGCACAGCCTGTGCTTTGCTCTTGGAAGAGCTAATGTGCCTTTTCATGAGGGGAAAATACTAATGGAAAAATGTGGTTGCACTGAAGACACATAAGTGAAGGATCCAAACCCTTCATCTGGAAGATTGATTGGGAAAGAGTTTTCTAAAACTTTGTTCCAAGCTATGCATGAGTTGAATAATGAGATCAGGGGAGTAAGGAATGAAAGAAAATCAGATCTTCTCAAAAGGTTTGCGCATGAAGAAAGCCCCACTACTTCATATGATGTGTGTGAGCATTCAGCCACACAATCTGTTCCATAACGTTGTAGCATGCCTACTTTCTTCTCAAAGGAGGGAGGAAGAGGAGGAACACCAAAGGAGGAATATCTTGGTGATTATCTCCAAGAATATGAATCTCAATCAGAGAGATTCAAAGAGCATCTCAGTTTCCTACAGTTCTGTCAACTCAAAGAAGAAATATTTAGCAACTACAGTAGAAGGGAAGGGTGCACGTAACACACCTTGGGTAGATTCTCTATACCTACATTTGATGGATCACATAAAGAATCAACCAAGTCTTGGGTAAAGGAGCTTGAAACATACTTTTAGCTGCATCAAGTATCAGAATAAGAAGCCTGAGAGTAGCAGCGCTACATCTTCAAGGAAAGGCTTATGCTTGGTGGCTGTTTGAGTCCTCTTCCTTGAAAGGGAGAAACATCTCTTGTTATGCAAGATTCACTAGGAGACTAGTGACAAGATTTGATGAGAGACATTCTGAGACTTCTTGGGGGGAGAAGATCAAGCCCAATAAATCTGAATCTCTGCATAAGTTGGAAGATTCCATGGAGCCAACTCCAGTCCTAAACATTGTTGAGGGGGTTGAAGACTTGTTTCACCTTTTTCCAGAGTCAGAATCCCCATTTCAGCAAGATCTCTTTTCTCAAAGAGAAGACATGAGGATTCCCTCTTCACTAAGAGATCAAGAAAATGGATCTCTTGATGATGAAGTATTCTTCCCTGATGAGAAGAAGGAAGAGAGAAAGCAGTGAAGATCCTCCAGCGCTGTGCAAGCAGGAGGAGATCTATTTTCAGTTGGAGATGGAGATGAAGAAATGGCTTCCATTAGAGGGATTCCTGCACCTTTGCAAGGAATTCCAAAGGTTCTTCCAAATGGAGAACATGAGCAACATGTGTCTTTTCTAAAATACATTGAGACAGAACAAAGGAGGGGTCACATGGCTGATCCACTATCAGAAGATGGGGCAAGGGCTCCAATCAGAGGCACTCTTACACCATTAAGGGGGGTCTTCAAGTTTCATGGTACTTCCACACAACAAACATAGATGGATTTGCACAGTGAAAGCAGTCATGATATGTTCCCATCTATTGTTCACATGGGAATGAGCCATGAGACATAATTATCCTATGGTATGCCATCTGGGAGACCACCTGATTCAGATTTGATGAAATATGTTTCATACATTGATGCTCCTTTCATATATCCAAGGGAGGAGGGAGCACTAGAATACCATGCTACAATGCTAAGAGTATGGGGAAGGTACAAAGAAAAGGAAATAAATTTTCCTTTGACATCATTATCTATTCTCACCTCTCAAATTGCATTGAGAAGATATGATGTAAGGAGAAAGAATGACACCATCATGAAGCATGGGAGGCAAGACTTGAATCAGAAGACAAACTTGTTTGAAGAACACTCTTCCATACATGAAGAGAGATGGTGGTCTCACATGCATGCTTTTGTAGAAACGAAGAGGCCTTAGACAGATGATAGCCTCCCATGGGAGACTAACTTCCAAGAGCTTCCCTCTTCTTTTGAGCATGTGCATGAGCAAGGAGGGCAGCAAGGAAGGACTGGAAACCTGGCATGGGAGATGTAAAGGAGGAGGACAACAACATGGCAGATACTTCAGAGGACACACTATCAGCATTGTCATTGTTGGGTACATTAGATCCCTATTGGAAATCCCAACTACTGGTGGAATATTCCAAGGATCTTCATACTTTCATGATTCTTTATGACTGGTTGCATGAAGGAAGCTATTCAATCCTTGATGGAGTCATATATAATCATGGTAGGATCTTCTTGTCTAGAGCTTCCAAGCTCAAGGAGAAGTTACTACAAATGGCTTATGAAGAGTTAAATTTTAGCCACACCTATTCCATGGAGCTCAACAATATCATTTTGAGGAGCTATTATTGGGAGGGCTTTGAAAGAGAACTATATCAGCATTGTCAAAGATGCATGGACCTTGTGGAGTTGGAGCAGCAACATGACTCTAAGGAAGAGTTAAATCAACCCTCTCTTTATTCCCTTGAAGGAGAGAATAGATCTATGCACCACTCCATTGATATGAGAAGGATTTTTGGTGGAGAGAATGTTCATAGTACATGTGTTTTATATTCTTATTTCATGCATTCTTACACCATGTTATTACAGGCCATGAATCCAAGGAGGAGTAACATATTTTTTAAATCTCATGGCAATTGTTGGGCCACTAAAAATTCTGAATTTAGCCACTTCCTTGATGAGTAAAGGGAGATTTGTTTTCATGATGGGTGCTTCCCAAAGGCACCAAATATATCTCACATTTTCTGCAATAGTGAGATGACTTGGGCAGCAAGTAAGTGGTGGGAAAACCACTTACCACATCTTGGTTTGATGTAGGCAGAGGATGCTCTGCACTGGTTCCACATGTGGGACTATGATCCACCTCCTTGTGCACACATTTTTGTTTGTTTGTACATTTTTTTGATCCCCTATATTGATGATGTTCTTGTACTTTTCATGGGGATGAATGGAGAAAGGAGGGAAGGAATGCATGTGCCCTATGGGATGACTACACTCCCTATACTTTTTGTCTTATATTTCAGGGAGGGCATTGGGAAAACCATGGTTGTTTCATGTGATTCATTGTTTCCTTGTAGTAGGAGCTGTTTTCATCTCATGAGGACATTGTTGGGGCAAAGCATGGATGGATGGTTTGGTGATCACTTAGCTTATGAGAGAAGCTTATCCTTTGTTTGTGACACCAATGGAGGAGGAGATGAGTTGCAGCACTCACCTTATCAGTTGCTTGAGGAAAAGCAAATTTTTGAAGGGGAGGGCTGTAATATTCCTAATTAGCCCAAGCTAATAGGAATATTTAATTTTGTTTTCATTTTCTTGTTCAATAATAAAATTGTAAAGGACGAAAAATTAAACTCCTTAAATAGAAAAATAAATCAATGCCCATGTGAACAAGGCTAAATCTGGGCTGCCTTAATAAAATTCCCTCATGTGTGAAAATGGATTGTGACAATTGATTGGGTCAATAGGACCAAATCTACAGCATTGTCCAGATGCAATGAACCTAGAGGAACAATGCAATTCTAGTTGGAGGTTTCAAATGTGAAAGGAGCTAAACCTTTTGAGGTGGTTTAGGGTTTTGCAATGCTTTAATCCTATAAATGAAAGAGGAGAGCAGCATGCGAGAGGTTGTTGAACATATTGTATTGAAAGGAATTGTCCATTTAGACACTTCTCATTCTCTGGCTATTTAGCTGAGAATAGTGCTGCTTAGCACTTGGGTGTTCCTGGTCGGGAATCCCACCTCTTTCCTTGAGCGGCCTCTTGGAAGAGTCTTGCTTTTCTTGGTCCACTATCAAGCATTTGGCCAAGATTATTCTTCCAACTAAAATCCAGATCGTGTTGAGGGTTTGGTTGTCCTTGTGAGCAACAACAAGTGGGAGATATATCTCTTCAGATCTATGCACGTCTAGCCCCTCTTTTCACTGGGAAAGTCTTCTATCCCATTAACAAGAATTTCGTAGATAATTGGAGCCTCAAATCCATCCCTTGGCATTAGGTCAAAGTCTACATCAAGCCTATAGTGCAGTTTCTACCCCAGATATGTGTTATTTTTCAAGTGAAGAGTTGCAAGGTGTTTGGAAACTGTTTGGAGGAGAGATCTCTGGTGTAAAGGAGGCTTCCTTGCACTGTGGTGATCCATGGATTGGCCAACCAATCCATGTATGTTTTAGATATGATTTATTCCTAGATGTATCTGCTACATATTTTCTGAATCATTCTACAGATATGCTGCAATAGATCTCAAATCTACTCTTTGTGCTACATGTTTTGCTGAAAACCCCAAGGGGGATGTAAAATAGAGATAGTATAGTGTATAGATCTAATATAGATCTAATTTTTTGTACACAGATATGTCCTATATATGAGTTGTAACCTACAACTGCTATTTATTCATGAAAATAACGATGTCAAGGCTTCGCAGTGAAATACATTTGTTGCAGCACCTCTTTTAGAGGGCTTTTCTCCATTAAAGTCTCCATCTTTATCCTGTACATTGATTGGGCTCCATTGTAAAACTTATTTGTCATTGTATAAGATATTTTTACGCTGTCATATTGGCCTACTACTACTACTTTCTAAAATCTGCGTTATTTTCTGAGTAGTGCCTTTTGTATTGCTGCAGTCCCTTCTTTGGGTAGTTTTGAAGCCTTCCTAGGAGTGGGAGATTTGTTTAACCCACCTAGAAAGATTTCTTTCTGATCTCCTCTTAGATTTAGGACTTAGACACTCATATATAAGGGATCCAAGAGATGATTTTAAGATTTGTAGCATCCATTCTTGAAAAATGCATTTTTCAGGCATGCTTTGCTAGTAGTCCCTATTTTGGGATATTACAGTTTCATGATTTTCTGAGAAAATCACACAAGTCTCTATGAATTTTGCATCAAGAGGATATTCTCTTAAATCATGCTTCTTTCTGCATTTAGGACAGAAAATAACTAAGGCATCAATTTTAGCTTTCTGCATGTTTTGTAATTTAAGGGTGTCTATTTGTTCACTAAGACCCCTTAAAATGTTTGTTTTAAATTCATCAAGAATATTTCCAATTTATGCCCTAATTACTGTTCCAAGTGTATATTTATTCACCCTAGCAAGAGAAGGATCTCTTGGATTTTTCCCAGTTTTTGAGTTCCCCCTTGAGAGATGAATACATAATTCAAAAATGTCAAGTAATGGGAGTTGAGAGATGTCTCCCTTCCCCATCATGTTGAGAATATCTATCCACTCATCTCTAATAGCTTTTAACAAAAGATCTTTTAAAGTATCTCGATATAAATTATCCATATTTTCTCTTTTTATGTTATAATTGAATCTTTCAATTAGATCCTCCAAATTCTCATCCTCTCTTTGCATAATTTTGAATACTTCGTCCTTATGATTAATGGGTATGCAATAATCCAAATATCTCTCTAAAAATGTTCTTTTCATTTCATTCCATGTCCTAATAAGCTCTGTGACTAAACCCATGAACCATTTTAAAGTTTCTCCTTTCAGTGTTGAAGGAAATAACTTAATTTTTTTAGAGTCTTGTAAGTAATCATAAGATCTACACAAAACTTGAAATTCAAGCAAAAAATTTTCAGGATATTCACTCTTTAATCCATGTAAATTTGGAAGAACAGAGGGTGAGATATTTTTCATTGTGGCATTTGTATCCCCATCAATTATAAGAAATCCAAAAGAATTATCATTTTCATATTTCTTCTATTTTCTTCACCTCTTCTACCTCCTCCTTCGTTCCCTCTACCTCATCCTCCGCCTCTTCCTCCAAAAAGTAAATTTTCTCCATTTAGAATTTCTCCTTCTCCTTCTCCTACTTCTCCTCTTCCTGCCATTATAGATTCCTTAGAGCTAATATAAGGTTCTATCTGTAAAGTTAGTTGATCTTCCTCTAGTTCTTCTATAAATGGGATATTGAAGAAAGTTTCTTCTTGTTATAAGACTGCCTCAGTGGATGAAGTAGGAGATCCTCCTAATTGGATTTCTGACCCTAGGGCTTCAGGAATTCTATGTCTAGTGAAGTATGGAATATGAGTTTGAGATGGTGGTGTGTCACTACGTGTTCTAGGTGGAGTGAGTGGCGTTGTTGGAATTAAACTTCTGCCTCTAGCTATGAATCTACCCCTAGAATCTCTTTCTCTACGCATATCATTTTTTTTAGATGTAAGGAATGAGGTTACCTATTTACACTTCCCTGGCAACAACACAAAAATGTTTAGCCAATTTAAGTTCTTAAATTGTTTAACATAAATTATCAACCAAGGTTTGTAATCTGATGAAGTGTGGTGCACTATATGTGCTTAGTTGACATTTTTCTTACTTCGTTGTATGTATTTTTAAGTTGGTTTGGGGGATTTTGTTCTTTGTGTCTAAATCTTAATTTTAAGGAATGAAAACTATGAAATTAATCAACTAAATCTAGTGTAATTTAAATATTAAAACTATCTTTGAAAGAAGAAAGAAAAGGAAGTGTTCTTGAACTATTATAATTGCACATAAATTAATCAAAATTTAGATGGTTAGAATGTAATCTAAAAACAGAGTATCTATTCTAATGACTTTGAGACTTTTGAAAATTAAAGTTAATTCTAATCTATCTACTCCATGGATTAAAATATGAATCTTATGACTGAGAATTGAAATTGCAATGCTAATCTAAATGAAAGTAGATTCAAAGGAAAAATAAATTATTGTATGACCAATTACCCAAGCATTAAATATGGAAGTATGACATAGTGACCCTCTTGACATGATTTACAAGCAATCAATTACACCTTAGTTATGAAATTTTAATCTAGGAAAGTATTTAAATAACATGTAAGAAAAAATTCAATTATTGTATAGGTTAAACACTCAAGCATCTAATTTGGAATTATAACATAGTTGCATTCTTGGAATTATTTAAAAGCGTTCAATTATACATTTAACTAAGGATCTTAATCTAGGAAAGTAGTTTAAAGGCATGTAAAGGAAAACTCAATTATTGCATAGGTTAAACACTCAAGCATCCAATTTGGAAGTATGACAGATTCACCTTCTTGGTATGATTTACAAGTATCCAATTATACATTTAATTGATGATCTGATTTAATAAAGTAGTGTAAGAAAATGAAAGGAAACTAAACAACTGTGAGCTCTATTGCCTCAAACACAATCCAATTGGAAAATAGAAGAATATACCTCCTTGAGATGTTCTAGGAAAGAAAATATTAAACAGTCATGCTAAAATTAATGCTAAGAAAACATTCATAAACTGAATCTATGATATGAATATAAAATCAACAATGCAATATTAATCTACTTGTGAATTGACAAAATAGAGAAAAAAGTAAACTAAAACAAATAATGAAAAACCTCCTCCTATGCAAGGGCCCTCTACGACAGAATAGGTTGAGATCCTAGCTAACTATACACGCATTAAGAATAAACTAGAACCATGAACACAATCATTGTATTATGGAAAAGAACAGAGTCTAAAGCATACACAACATTTTCAGAAAAATTAAGACTGTGTTTAGTCTTTTCACAACAAGCATTTAAACAAATAAAAAATGTAACTGTGAGGAGATAATTCCACCTACATATGGCGATTACAACCGAAACATAGAAGTAAATTCTAAATGGTTAACTCTTGATTTTCTATGTCAGAGAAAATCAATATTTCTTCGCTCTCAGCTGATGTCCTTTGACCAGACTTTGACCACGATCACATGCACCCTTTTCTGTCGATTTCGACCAAGTGGATAGGACAAAATCCATATATGGATCATTCTAGAGATTCCCATGTGGCTCGTTCCTTTATTCACTCCTCAGAACTTATCAAACCATAAAAGTAGCCATGCAAACAATAATTAGCTATAGAATAGGCTGTGTTCTGTAGCTGAGTTACAAAAATCCATTAAAATAACAAGAACATCAGAATATAACATAGAAATCATTCAAATGCATTCTCTGAGATAAAACATGACATTTATCATTGATTGGAGTGTATGGATTTATGAAAAGGTAAGGAAAAGTGATGAAAAATGATGTCAGAGAAAGGACAATTCTCAGGTTCAACAATGTGGTCTTCCACTGCTTGAACCTTATAATTTTCTCTTAAAGATGATGTGATGGATGGAGGACGATATCGATAAAGTGACATAAATGGGGTCATTTTTTCTGCGTATGGAAGGAAGTGTTATACCACCATTCAACCAGAGGTAACCACTTGAGGATGATAATATGAGGTATGGACTAGTTGAGTACCCAAACAAGGAAATAATTTCGTCCAAAAATTTCCAGTGAAAATGGGATCTTTGTCATGTACAATAATATTTGGGTTTCCATGTGTATTTTGAATTGTTTCCATAAATGCAGTAGCAACTGTACTTGCTTTAAATGGACGAGATAATGCACAAAAGTGTGCATACTTGGTAATTCTATCAACTACCACCATGATGACACTCTTTCCTTTGGACACAGGTAAACTTGTGATAAAATCCATTGAAACCTCCTGCCAACATTGAATTTGAATGGGTAAAGGTTGTAGCAAACCCAAGGTCTTAATTGTCTCAAATTTATTTTTCTAGCAAACCAAACATTCTGCGACAAAATTTTGAATATCAGATTTAAGGCCATCCCAAAAATATTCTCTCTTCACCCTGTGGTAAGTTTTAAAAAATCTTGAGTGTCCTCCTAAGGGAGAGGTGTGCAATTCCAAAAGAATCTTTTGTTTTAGTTGGGAATTCTTAAAAATATATAAGCGATCTTTGTACCATAAGGAATAATTTTTCCAACTAAATCTATCAAATGTACTGGAATCTTGCTGCAACTTCTGAATGACTGTCCACACTTCTTCGTCATTATTTCATTCCTCCCTTGCTTCTGTTAGCCAATCTGGTTGGATAACAGAAATGGCAGAAAGCAACGCTTCCACCTCCTTATCCTTTCTTGAGATTGCATCTGCAACAACATTTAGCTTCCCTTTTCTGTAGATGATTTTAAAGTCATAACCCAACATCTTTGTCACCCATTTTTTCTTCCTTTTTTAAGATAGTCTTTGTTCCAAAAACTATTTAATACTATCATGATCAGTTTTAACCTTGAAGTGTCTTCCCATTAGGTAAGGTTGCCATTTCTTTAGTGATTGTAGTATTGCCACCATTTCCTTTTCATAAATATATTTCTATAAATACTTTCCTTTTATTGGACCAATTTCAAAAGTAATGGGTCTTCCTTCTTGCATTAAAACAATACCAATTCCATTTCCCGAGGCATCACATTCCACAATAAAGGTTTTTGTGAAGTCTGTCATAGCTAAGATTGGTGCTAGGCACATTTCCTCTTTAAGATGTTCAAAATATTCAGTTGCTTCAGGAGTCCTTGAAAATCCATATTTCTTGAATAATGTTGTTAGAAGTGTTGCTATTCTCCCATAATTCTTAAAAAACTTGCGATAATACCATGTTAACTCGAGAAATCCTCACAACTACTTTATGGTTGTGGGGAATTTCCATTCCTTAATGGATTTAATCTTTTTAGGGTCTATATTAACACCCTCTTGAGATACAATATGACTCAGATATTCCACCTCTTGTACTCCAAAGAAACATTTGGAGGTTTTTTCATATATTGTTTCTCCTCCAATATTTTGAGCACCCTATCAACATGTCGAACATGATCCTTCCAAGACCTGTTGTAGATTAGTATATCATAAAAAAATACTAATACAATTTTTCTAAGGAAGGGTTTAAAAATAGAATTCATCAACCATTGAAATGTAGAAGGTGCATTGGTAAGGCCAATAATTATGAAAAAAAATTCATAATTTGATGTTTTCAGAAGATCTTTAGTGTTCATTCTAATTTGATGATATACAATAATTCATCAATCACAGGAATGGGAAATTTATCTTTAATAGTAAGCTTATTGAGCTCACTATAATCCGAACACATACGCCATGATCCATCCTTATTTTGCACCAATACTACTAGAGCAGAGAAAGAACTTTGACTAGGTTGAATTATACCAACCTCTAACATTTCTGCAATCATACATTCAATTACATTCTTTTGGACATAAGGATATTTGTAAGGCCTGATGTTTGGAGGAGCAGTTCCTGGAATCAAATGAATAGCATGATCATGATCACAAATAGGTGGGAGTCATTTGGGAGTTTCAAACACCTTGGAATTATTGTCCAAGAATTTTTGGAGATCTTGAGAAATAGATGATTTTGATGTTGGAACTTCTAGTGAGCATAATTGTGCAATTTTTCCTCGTTGTTATTTCTTTAGAAGATTTGTCATGACATTAGAGCTTATTATATTTCCAAGCTTCCCTACAATACCATGTAATTCAACTTCCTTTCCTTCTGAAAAAAATTTCAAGAAAATTCTTCGAAATGAAAAGCTATTGTCCCCAAAGATTGTAACCCTTGTAATCCTATTACAACATCAACACCTCCCATTGGAATGGAAAGCATTGGACTATTCAATACATATTCCCCCATGGTTAACTTGATATTATGGAATTTTCCAAAGAAATTTATAGTCCCTCCATTTGTAACCATCACTTGACACTCTGGTGCTGGGTATAGGAAGAAATTCAATTCCTTGGCTACCTTATAATGAATAAAATTATGGGTACTACCTGAATCAATCAACAGTATAAATTTTTTCTTCTTGATATGTCCTTCTATCTTGAGAGTTTGAGGAGTGGTAATTCCTACCAATGCATTACAAGATATGGTTGGACTCATTTTTTCTTTCTCTAGGGATGGTTCTTGGTGTATATACTCTTCTTTTGAAGTTTCTTGTTCATTTTCTTCCTCCTCTTCACAATCTATGTAAAATAATTTCTTCTCAGCACACTTATGACCTTTAGTGTATTTTCTATCACAACTATAGTATAGCCCTTTTTCTCTTTTTTCTTCCAATTTTTGTGTTTTCAACCTTGTAGGTTATGGAAGTCTAGGGGTAGCAACACTTCCATATTTATAGATGTGAGGGGTAGGCTTCCTTGTCACCATAATTTTACTTTCAATTTTTCTTGCCAACCTGAATGCCTTATATAATGATTTAGGTTCCCAAAGGCAAACCTCATGTTGGATGTTATCCTTTAAAGTCCCTATGAAGACATCAATCCTGTGTTCCTCTATAATATCAGTTACCCTTATATTCGATTTTTGGAAGTAAATAATGTGCTCCACTATTGAACCCTTTTGTTTGAGAATTATCAATTAGCTAAATAAGGTGTTTCTCTTTGTATCCTCATAATGTTCTATCATTTCCTCCGTAAAAATTGACCAAGTGACAATTTTTTACGAGAGAAAAGCCATCGATACCATAAAAATGTATTTTTTTCTAAATGTAAAGTTGCAATGCGTACCTTTTTTGTGTTTCAAAAATTATGGAGATCAAAATATTGCTCCATCTGTAGTATCCATGTTATGGGATCCTTGCCATAAAACTTCCTCATATCGAGCTTTGGAATATGGTGGGTCTTCAATCCAACATTAGAGTTTATGAAATCACGATTAACATTCATTTTGTTCTCATCATGAGTTTCGTGTATTACCTTTTCGCCATTAGGAATCATTTCTTGTATCAACCTTTTCAAACCTTCCTTCAAACCTTCCATGTATGCTTTTAGATCATTATTCATGTCTTCCATGTTATATTTCATTTTTTCATCTATCTTAGCTTCCATGCCATTCTTCAAAACTTCCACGCCTTTCTTCAAACCATCCATCTTAGCTTCCACACCTTTCTTAAAAACTTCCATTTCATTTTTTTTTTCTTTTTGCGAGAGCAAAATTTGGTGCACTTGGTCTTGTAATTTTGATATATCTTGTTGCAATTATTCCTCTTCATGAGTCATAATAGAACCTTTTGAGGGCTTAATGGGTGTTGAATTCTTTTTAGGGGCCATTTTAGAACCCAATACTGATATCTATGCTTCAATATGCCCTTGGAATCCCTTCAAACGTATTTTTCAAGACTTATGCAATTAAAAAAAATACAGACTTTTTTCTTGATTTTGAGGAGCTCGATATTGAAACTGATGTATCTGTGTAATTTCAGATCCCCAAGAATTTATCTTCAGTTTTGTAGTATTCCTCTGATTCTTCTTTCCAATGCCAGAGGTATGACTTGATTTGGTTTCTTCAAGGCAAATTTATGCCCAATCTCCCACAATGACCTAATTATGGACTAATTTAGTAGAGCTAACTTGCATGGTGTTCCATGTGTCACTGTTTCCTACTTCAATTTTAAAATTGATACACAGGAAGATATAGTCTATGTACTTTTGGCCGCTTTTTACATAATTCGAATCTGACACTTAGAGAGAGAGTTATGACGATTTTCCCAAGGTCACCTCTTTGAGATGAAATTCAGGAGCCTGCAAAAACCCTAATTTCCACAAATCATATCTTCGAAAATATTGCAATCCAAGATCTGAAATTTTTACATGACACTCCTAAGGATTTATTTGAAAATGTTTTTTTAGCTTCTGAAACTTTGTAGAAAAAATTTTATTTCAAAACTTCCACGATGACCTGTTTGAAGCAGCGAAACCCTAGAATCCAAAGCTCTGGTACCAAATGTTATGAAACAAGCTCCAAAAATAGAAGAAAAGAGAGATCAATGCCCTGAAATTAGACACTTCGAGGGGGAAACCTCCTTTACATTACATAAATGAAATTTTTTTGGATGATTCAAATGAAAACCTCCTTTCTATATATAGGAGCCCATGGGGTCACAATATAATCCTAGCCGACCTAACATTAATAATGTAATGGCACAACAATAACAATAGTGGAGTTTTATGGGGCACAATAATAAAAATATGGGGACTACAAGGGTGCAAAATAACAATGAGGGGGTGACACTAACAACAATAAGGGACTACACTAGTAATATAGGGACCTAACATCACTTGTCCAACAATTTCTTGGTTTAGTTGGGCATTGCACAAGACTAAGGCTCAAGTTGTTTGCTTGGCCTCTGAGACTGTGCAATGCAAAGTACTAGATGGCCCAACTTTGCATTATGCAGTTCCAAGGTTCAAGCCTATCCCTTTGCCATTAAGACTACACAATGCACAATCTCTCCCTTCGTATGCCCAGGCTGATACTGCGCATTGCGCATTATCAAACCTCAAGCTTCTTCCCTGGCTAATGAGGCTTCACAATGCATATTTCATACAACCAATCCCACTCCATTCAACTCAAGAATTGTGCAATATTTCCCTTCAGTCATGTGGTTTTTGTTGTCATTTTTATTTTTGAGTCATTTTGCGGAAGATAATTCACCTTTTCCATGAGTGAATTTTCCTCTTATAAGTATTGCAGTTGTTATTCATTTATATTCATCACTCACTGTCATCATGGCACCAAATATATTTGCTTCAAAGGATTCCACTAAAAGCAACACTAGGGAGGAAATTGAGAGTACTCCAATGAACCTACTAATTTTTGTATATACTTAACTCTTCATAGAAATGGATTCAGATATCACATGGAACAAAGTAAAGGAATATTTCTCAGCAATAAGCTTCAAATCATATCTAAAGGAAAAACATGTGTATATTAATTTCCAAAAGTAAGGGTTACATAAGGTTGCATGCAGGTATTTGACTTTCCCATGTGCAGATGTTGTCAGCTGGATAATTTCACATATATATTCCAAGACCATGACTCTGAACAATGCTAGTGGGAAAATGCTTGTTTATTTTCTGGCACTAGATTACCATCTCATGTACCATTCACTAGAGCCATAATCTATCATGGACTCTTACTTCTATGCCACCAATAGTTACTTAAGCACAAAGGACATTGTCAAAAGCTAGGCGAGAGAGGTGAAAAATTCTGTCGGAAAACCACCAACACTTACAAGAAAAAATCTCTGAGGAGGGCCTATCAACTCTTGATAGTACTGTGTTGCAGAATCTATGGTTAAAAAAGTATTGAGGCCTTCCTTGAAGGGTGGGAATTCTTACTAAACTAGGTTGTGAGTGAAGGAAAAGAATTCAATTGGTCAGACTTGTTGGCCTGATAGCTGAATATCCATGTAGCTAATTCCATGAATTCTCCAAAGGGAAATACAAGCTATATTTTGCATGTCTTCTTATCTACTGGATGGAATTTTCACTGACAATTCATTTCTTGGCATGAATTAGACTTGGACTACATGAAATCCTGCCTTGCACATCTGCTGTAAGCTGCTTTCATAGTGCAACCATAAAGGAGAAATGCAGAGGTTGACTGATCACTTCCTCATTCTGTTATACAATCTAATATTTAAGGAAGATCCACCTTTCATGTCACATTGGGTAATGGAAGCAGTGCCAGAGATAGAATATTGGTTTGCCTCGCCAAATCAAACTTTCCCCATAGTGTTTGGTGGACAAAAGTCTATGCGTCTTCTACTGAGGTATGCCATCGATAAGTTAGCCATGCAAGAAGTTGTGTACCATATTTACACATGGTTATCAACAATATTGCACAGGAAGAACGAAGCACCATGTCCCACTCTTCCTATGAAAATCATATTGTATGAAAAAAATAATTTGAGAGTAACAAAAACTGAAGGAAAGGAGATAGATAATTTCACATTCGGTCATTTGGATATCAATCCGTATGATCCTAGGAATGTTTGTAGAGACCACTATGTAAGGATTAATTTTCAGTGGTTAAGCGAGACCTTTCAAAGACCTAAGGAGGAAGCATGGAAAATATATTATAATGCCTCCAAGACCCGTGAACTAGGAAGATTCGCTAGAACATCACAAGTTACTTCGTAGAAGGAAGTTACTTCAAAGGTGGAGCCAAAAAAGAAGTGCAACCTAGTGCAGGAAAAGGGTAAGAGGAAGGTTTCATATATCATAGTGAGAGAAAAAATCCACAAGATGAAAGTGGATCCAGTAATTCTTAAAGTAGCCATAACAATAGAGAAGAAGAGGAAACAAAGGATGTAGGAAGTAGAACAAAATCATAGGGAAGAATAAGAGTAGAGGATATTGGAGGAAGAAATGAAGAAGCAAGAAGAAGAATAAAGACGAAGATTAGAAGAAGAAGAAGTAACATATATTCAAGTCGAGGAACAAGAGCATAACCAACTACCAGAAGAGGAGAGTGAACAACTGTAGGACAAGGAGCTTTCTCAAGAAATTGAAGAGTTGATTGTGATTCAAGAAAAGGAGGTGGAACCAGAGCTGCAAAACCAAGATGTTGACCTAATGCCAAGAACACATCTAGCCACCATTAAATGTCCCCCTCCTCTAGAATCAAAGTAAGATCTAAGAAAGGAAGATGAAATTGTTCCTCTTAATGAGAATCTGATTATGGACACATATAATTTGACTTACAACGAGCTTGATAAGAACATTGTACAAGGAAGGAAGAAAATTTTTCGGTATGATCTCACAGCTCCTGTGTTTATCAGAGAAAGGGTGATTGTGATAAACACTAGAAGGAATCTAAATGACATTGCCACAACCAACCTTGCCTTGGAAAAAGCAAAAAGTCAAATAAAAAGTACTTGATGGCTGAGAACAAACAGTTGGAAAAGAACCTGCAGGATGCTAGGAAAGAGGTTGAACAACTATGAGTAGACGTTCAGAACACAACTCCAACACAATTTTATTTGAAGGAACTCAAGGAAACCATACATGGAGAAGTATCAGCATTGGGAGAAACTATGTGGAGTTTGTATGAAGAACTTTGCATCATGCATACAGAAATTTTCCACTTGCATGACTTGCAACATAACTGTAAGGATCATGTCACAACTCTTAAGGTTGTTCAAACAACTATTGTTGCTATGCATGAATGGTAAATGCAATACAAAGGGGCACTGCTTGAATTGGGAAATAAAACAAGGCAAGAGGCACAGTTAGAGAAAGAAAAGGTTCGGATGCTCATCTAAAATAAAAAATAACTTTCTTCGTTCATTGCCAACATTTAGGCCTCATATGCACGAGTGTCTAACAACGTGGATTTCATGGTGAAATAGTGCATGATCCCATCAATTGGCTCACTCACTATGGTGAAACACAGGAATCAGGTTAGGAAGGATATTGAAGAGTGCTTGGATCAGTGTAGACAAATCAACATGAAAGGAATATCTTGAAATGAACATGAAGAATATGTAGAAGTACATTGGTGGCCTTGTCCAAATAAATACTATGTTTCTCTTGCTAAAGAAGGAAAATTAGACCAGTTCCAAATCACTATACCTGGATGCCATGGAGGCTAGAGTCTGCTTCTAGCCTGATCCCATCACATAACGTGGGGAATTCATTGCGCAGTACAAAGCTTGGAACCGTTACGTGACCAAGAAACAACAAGTGGAATTTTCTGAGCTGGAGTTTCCCCGAACTCAAGCTTAACCCATTTTGTCTTTTTAGGATGTCTATTTGGCTCTAATCAATTTTGTCCTATATGGGTATGAGTATATTGTAATATTATTTTAATTTGTAAGTGGAATTCCAAGTGTCAATTATGGAATGCGAAGATTCATTTTTTAAAGAAGTTGAAGAGTCATGAGAGAAGTCCAAGAGTCACAAAAGGGAGATGAATAGTAACCCCTTTTGTTATAAATATTTCCTCATAACTCATGTAAAGGGATTTTGGGAGACAAGATTTTGGGTAGGCTTTCAGCTTAATATTAGGAGCTTGGGAGTTTTATTGATAGCATTGGCTTCTCCGTAGCATAGAGGGAGTATATTTCTTTGAGGAGTGGGTGTAGACTTCATGTTCCACTATTGGGGCTAGTGGTTCATCCATGGTATATGTATGATTTGAACTTTCACTTTAATAAAATATTAGATCCAACACGTTTTCATGAATATGTTGTGAATATAGTAGGAATATTCTTGTTATGTTTGCAAAGTATGTTATTTCACTTATTCTTATGATTATGAACTATTTCGTTTGAAATAATACAAATCTTTTTGAATGTGTATTGTTGTATATTTGTATCATGGTTAATTGCGGACTATTTTGCAGGCTAACATATGATCTCTATATGATCGTGTTTTCCTTCCAAGCTACAAACTATTACAGGATTCTAAGGGGTTCACTCACGTTCCATTTATTGAGTTAGAACCTTTCATGCATCACACTTGATCCTCTGTAGAGTCACACACTTGTTTCCCCAAAGTCACAAATACACCACTCTATGCATTATTGCAGCCAAGGCACCTCATTAAAACCCACTGCTTCGACAACATAGCCGTATTTCGGATGGGACTCCTACACCAAATGGTGTGATTTCTAATTGGGGCTTCATATGGAGGAGATCCCTTGAATGTTGGCGAGTCCAACACCATCAACATAGTATTTTCTTAAAAGAAAGTTGTAGGATTCAATAATTTCCATAATAAAAATATTGATGCATTTGTGAACTATATCATCTGAAAACAAGTGGATGATGACTTTATTGATTTCACCAATTTCCTAGACCAATGATCTATCCAGTTTTATGATTCTTTTTCATTAATCTTCTTGGAAACATACAAATAAATGACATTTGCAGATGCATTAGAGGAAATTTCAGCATAAAAGTGCCCATGGAATTTTCATGTAATATCCATGTCATAATATGTAAACCAATCAAAATCCTTTAAATTTAAATTTAGGTACATGTAAATATTTTGGAGGGAAAATAAAAACTTTTTTTTTAATTGTATTTTTGTCTTATCTCCCTATAGGTTTATTCAAATTTCAAGAGTAAATTCTCGTTGGATTGAAAATTAAATTCCACATCCAACGAGTGCCCATTATCCATAATTTTGAGAAGAAACCCATTGATAAAAAAATGCAAATACATTAAAAAAATGCGTTCAACATGTTTTTTTAATGTATCTGCAATTTTTATCAATGTGGGTCTTCTCAAAAGTATGCATAATGGGTACTCGTTGGATGCAGAATTGAATTCCGCATCCAATTAGTGTTTACACTTGAAATTTGAGTAAACATATAGGGAAATATGTCAAAAATACAATTACAAAAAGTAGTTTTTTCTTTTCCCTCCAAAATTTATAACTCTTATTTTATTATTTTATTATTTTTTCTTAGGAGGCCACTTTTAGGTTGAAATTTCCTCTAATGCACCATAATCGAGAAGGAAATTATGGACATTGTAGGTAAACATTTCAAACATTAAAAGAAAAGGGGGTCAGGTAGTATGAGATTTCATATTAGCAGCATTAACGAAATATTCAATAATACCACGAGACTTACCAGACAAGGTCTGAGAAGAAGAAACTTCATTACTTGAAAAAGGTTGTGATGAAAATGCTTGGATGATCGGTTCACGTTGTCCCGTTACCTTCACGAGCTTAAAGACTAAGATATTTGCACGAGTCCTCTTCATATCTTCAATAACATTAGAATAAATCTCTTTCTCATTAGCAAGTTGTTTCGAAGGGTTGGGAGGTATATCTTTATTCAAAGCCTTAGGAGTGATGGATTTATTTTTATTTCTTGCGGAAGTGTCCTTAGGAGGCATAGAACTTTCAAAATTATTCTGTCAATTCTAAGTAGGATTAATAGGTGGTAGAATTTTCCTCAACAACTGTCCTTTAAGTTGTTTCCCACATTAGGGTAATTTTGAGGTCTGAAATGGGACTCCTAAGGAAATTATAAAATAATAGTGGAAATAATAAAATAATATTAGACTACATCATCAAATTTTGGAGGGAAAAATAAAATTAAAAATAATAAAAAATAATAAAAATACTTTTTCAACGCGTATTTTCAACTTATCTCCCTAAGTTTCTACTCAATTTTCGAGTGGGAGTACTCATTGGATGTAGAATTTAATTCCTCATCCAAGGAGTACCCATGTTGCATACTTTCGATAAACCCTGCTACACAAAAAATGAGAAATACATGAAAATGTTATTGCAATCACATTTTTCATGTATTTCTCATTTTTCATGTAGCAGGGTCCATCAAAAGTATGCAACATGGGTACTCATTGGACGAGGAATTAAATTCTGCATCCAACGAGTACTCTCGCTCGAAATTTGAGTAAAAACTTAGGGAGATAACTTGAAAATACGAGTTGAAAAAAATAGTTTTATTAATTTTTATTCTTTGTACTTTTTTACTCCAAAAATGGTGAATCATCTCCCATGGTTGACATCATCATCTTGAATCTTATTGGTTCTTATAAAGTTTATTTTGGTTGTACATTTTTCTTAGGAGGCCCATTTTAGACCTCAAATATCCCCTAATGGAAACGATTCCTTTGCTACTCAAATTGTACTGTTTAGTTGCTTGTTTTAGAGGAGCTTCACTAACTAGGGGTTCATCAAAAATTTTCTTAACAATATTGAATATAACATCAAATTAATTAATTAAGTGACCAACACCTGAACTTTCCTATGCCACGATTGGTTCACTTGCTTCTTCAATTTTCTCAGATTGTTCTTTTGCTAATAAACTGTCTATGAAATTGGCCATCATTGCGTTCATGTTGTGATTCCATTATGGACATGTTTTCTTTGAATGCCTCTCCTGATGGAAAGTACACAAGTTTTCCATGCCCAATATTTCAACATTAAACACAACATTGGAGATCTATGAATATTTGGATGGTTGATTTTTGTTCTTCTTAATGAAAGGAAAATTGAAATACTTAATACTGGTGGATGCCTCACTTGACTTTCTCTTTAGTTTGGATACCTCATTAGTAAACAAATTCAAAGACTTAACCAAGCTTTCCATATCAAAAGAATATTTCTCTTTGGGTTTAGTGGAAGAGGCTTGAGATTTATTACCAGTGTCTTTGGAGTCTTTAGAATCTTCCTGATCATTAATATCTCCAATAGAACACAAGTATTTCTCAATAGTAATTGCTTCTGTAAAGTTAAGGGCCAATATTTCCTTTGCAGCTGTTTTAAAAAACACGAGAATATTAGTAGGCAAGGGAGAAATGTAGTAATCTTTGGTAATGGAATCATGCAGTTGATCATTGATAGGGAACTTATTAAATAAACATGTTAATATTTGATTAAAATCATTTAATTTTTCCTTATACCCCATCTTAAGATTTATGAGTTCCTTGAGTAACATGGCGAGAGTTTTATCATCGACAAATTTATATAAAAAAAAAAGTTATGGACTAAATTAGGTGGAATTCTATGGTTCCAAAATGATGCTCTACCTTCCAAAGTGTACAAAAAAAGTCTACAAGTGAAATCATTAAAAAACACCTCTAACATCTGCAAGTGCATGTAGAAGTCATCAATGTGGTATTCAAATTTCATCTTCTTATCAGGATCAAACTTTGAGAGAAAATTTTCTGGGTGATTAAGCATATGATGAAGATTTCCCAGAAGATAAATATGCCCTTGGGCCATCCAGTCCAATTGATCATCGACCATGTCTTTGTCTTCCTCCTCCTCTTCACCCTATGATTATGAAGAGTCCTCTCCTTCCTCATTCAAATGTTCATTATTATCAGGATGTTCTTCTTCTCTCAATTTTTCTTAGTCAGAGAATGAAAAATACTCCCCATCCCCATCTAGATTTTCCTCAATAGGTGGAATATCACCTTGTTTATGTATTCTTTCAGTAGGATCGACTAAATATTCAAGAGTTGAAAAACAAAATCTTCCACCGAAGAAACCAATATTCCACGACGAGTTTTACCTTTATTTATTTGCTTATCAGGAAGAATAACAGTGACATGAAGTAATCTAAGAGCTATCACAAACTGACGAGTAATAAGCTAGATTGTCTGGAGTTGATTGTAAGTGACTTCAAAAGAACATTTCGAACTTAGGTGAGAGGAGTCTCTTATCTCAGGAATGTGAGTTGGAGTTGAACTCAGACTATTACTTCCTTGCACAGAAGGTTCTTTGTTACAATGTGGTGAATTTTCAGCCATAAAAGGGTTTCCCTCCTTCTAGCTCCAAAATGTTGACGGTGCTGGAAACTGCAAAAACATAGGCGGTCTCCTCGATATGAAGTCCCAATTATACCTCACATTGTTTGGTGTAGGATCCCAATACGAAATATGACCCAATTATCATTATCTTAAATATTTTCCTTGGCTTCAATATTTAGCATAAGAGAGAAAAATACATGTACTTTCGAATAAGAAAGTAATTAAACCTTGTGAAATTCTCAATTGCAATAAGTATCAAGGTTATTTCACAGGAAGAGAAGAGAAATTGAGTCTTTAGAATAAAATTAATAGTACTATTCTAATAAATACATACACACACATATGAAATAATCATTAACCATCTAGAAAAATAGTTCACATAGACATAACGATCATTAAAATGAATACAACACAAATTCAACAAGATGAGCACCAAAGCCAATGAAGTATTTCAATTTCTTTAGTATATAAGAAGGTAAACACATACCAAAAACATATAAATAATAGTCTTATAACATTCACGATATATGCATGAAATTTTTTTGGCTCGATGAGCTTCTATTATTAAGAAAAAGTTCCAAGATACGTTGTTACAATAAGACACCACTAGCTCCAATAATGGAGCATTGAGCCACTACTTGCTCCTCAAAAGAAAAAATATCCTCTATAATGCCTAGTTTGAGAATCCAAGGTGAAAAGTCCTTTGCTTGAATAATGAGGGTTATTTTATCACAAGAGGGATGACCTTTCCTATCCCCATGACTCTTGAACTACCCTCATGACTCTTGGACTTCTAATATAACCTTTGGATTCCCACAAGACCTTTGAAATTTTCCTAGTGACTCTTTTGTCCATATATGAATCTTGTAATTCCACATATTTACATTTACAATATTTTCCCAAAATACATAATCATTTCCACATCATCATGTGATGAAAAAAAAACAAGTCATTGACATTAATATTATGGAGTCCTCATGGGTCACTTTGATCATCATAATTCAACATTCCTTCAATTGTCGCAGAAAGGTGCATTTGTACCTTTACCTTCAAGGATGCCTTATTGGACCACTTCTCCTGATAAATATCCTCAAACATCTTCTCCCATGCTTATTTATAACATATACAGGTATGGATCACTCATGGAAAGAAAAAATTAGCCCGGAAATATCCTATTCTACTATGATTCATGAAATGTACCAAATGTGGATAAAAAATGTGTTAGCAAGAGTGAATAGGACCTTCTAGGCATAGAGTGCACTCATAGGAGATAAGGAGGTAAGGACCTCTCATTTAGACTGTACCATACACAACTCTGGAAGAGGAGGAGGCAAGGTGAGAACATGACACAATTCCAAGAGGAAAGGATACACAGACTATTCACTAGGATTGTTCCATGCCCTTGGGAGGAAGACCAAGGTCACAAGGAGGGCACAAGGAATAATTCCAAGGCACAATGAGGGGAATCATTTCCCATTGGAAGTGTGCCATGCACTACACTGTGAAGGGTTTGTCACAGGGAGGAATAATAAACAACAAGGAGAAGGGTCTCGTTGACTAGGATTTTGTCGTGTGTTGGAGAGAAAAGGAAGGCTTTAGGGTGGTGCATAGCACATATTTATCTAATAAGGGGTTCACTACTAGTATCTAAAAGTGTGACATGTGCTCTTCCTAGCCCAAAGGGAAAGTTGCAAGGCCAACAAGACTACTAAGTATGGAATAGTGAATCATGGAAAAACACATTGAGTTAGGGGTGTGATCAAGATTTACTCATCTCAAATCATCACTATAACTAAACAAATACCCAAGATTAAGAAACATACACCAAAATTCCATTTCATAAACATTCTCCAAGTGCAATAAGAAAATCATGAGAAGTTCCAACACATAAGTGTCGTGTTGTGACTAGAAAGTGTGTTATGGCTCAAAGTGCACTATAGATATTCTTGATGATATGACGACACTTAGGAAGGGACATGGACACTTGGAATATATGTGAAAATATAGAATTAAACTTGACGACCAAAAGAGACACTTCACATGATAACAGGTAGGCTCCAAAATTCAAACATAGCTAACATTTTGGAGGGTGTTGACCCCCTTTTATCCTAGGTGGAAATCCTAGCACTTCCTTTGGAGACACATCACTATATTATTTTAGGATGGGGTTATCTTCAATTTTGATTTCACTATCCTATGTTACATTTGTTACTTGAATCATAAATAGGGCACACCCTTTTTGGCTGCATTTCTTTACTTGAAGTGTTGAAATTTATCTTACTAAAACAAGATTTTTTATTTCCTACAATACCTTTGTTGAGATTCAACAAGATGATGAGCTTAGTGAAAAGTAAGCACCTTGACTAAGTGGGGACCGCAGGCTATTTTTAGGTGCATGTCTATTTTTAGACATGGTGAGCATATTCTATAAGTTTCGAGATGCTATTTGTAGATGGTTGGTAAAATGTGAAACATAGATGAAATTATATTTTTATAATATTGGGCGAAGTCTATTTATAGATCATCAATCTAAAAATAGGTGCATGTCGATTATTATTAGCCCTTAATAATAATCCAATAATAAATATCAACTTATTCTCTTGGAGCACTTTATTTCAGTGAACATATTTGGAAAATCAGTGGGCTGAAGGAATTGCACAATTTCTAAGGTTATTGGTGGCTCATGCATGGAGGACTCAGTTAGAACTGAAGTGGCAAAGTTATGACAAAGTCGGAAGAGTAGTTACGGGAGTTGTTACTTAGTTTAACCCAGTTAAGTGATTTAAAATAAGTTGAGCTAGTTGTATCTAGTATAACTGAAAGATACACTAGTGAGAGTTTAGTGAGTTAATTAGTTAATTAATTCACAACTGATAACTCACTAACAACTAAACAATTACAACAGTTAACTACTTCCATGTCAGTTCCAGTGGAGACCCAGTGGAGAGATAGGTGAAAGGGTGAGATGGACTATATATTGTGACTATATTGATGAATTCAATGCATCTGACACACATTGGAGATGCCAATGAGGATTGCGCAGTCAAGGTAAGGAAAATTCAAATTCATTTAGGGGTCTTCTTCAGCAGGGATTGCGCAGTGGAGGCAGGTTGTCAGGAGGAAAGAAATTGGCACATAGATATGCAAATTTCTACATGACAGTGTGTAATGATTGTTGATTGTACCGAGAGCTTGATGTACTAATATTTGTATGAGATTATTACAGGATCCATTGATATACATAATATATGATATTTGGGGTTTTTAGCTTTAAGATTTCCTGTTAAACAACGGTGTTATGTGCGATTGAATTTATTCACATGTGTTTGCAATTGAGTTTTAAATTTCCACAAGTTTAACAGTGGAAGGATTATGTATTTTGCAAGAAGATAAATATTCTTAGATCATGAGAATTTGGTAATAAATTAGTATTAATAAATTTCTACATGTTATTAGACCAGTATTGAGCATTGGAGATTGCAATTGTGAATATGTGTTGAGTTTTGTGCTAGTGGACAATTTGAATTTGTTGCAGAAATTTCTTGGTGCGACAATTGAGTATTCATTGAAATGTATTTAAATGGGTTATTATTGGAGTATGCCCTTGAGGGTAGCTCAAATTACATATCCTAGAAGGATAGGATGGAGGCAGTGCTTGAAGATAATGGACTGAAAGATTTCATCGATAGCGATGTTCCTAAGCCTACTTCTAGCGATGTTGCAGGACTTGACACATGGTAAAAGAAGGTAGTGAAGACATGAAGAATTATGTTGGAAGGTGTGAAAGACCATATTGTGTCAAGCCTTAACAGTAAAGCCACTCCATTTGCAATTTGGAAGGATTCGATAGATCTTTTCCAAAGCAACAGCGACCATAGGAAGTTGGTGCTGAAAGATAAGCTCAAAAAAATAAAAATGGAGTAGGGCGACAGTATTCCAAAATATCTCACGAAGTTTGTCCAATGCAGGAATGAGCTGGGGAGTGTGGGAATTATAGTTTCAGATGATGAATTGGTGATCTTTTCTCTCCTTGGGCTTTCGAAGAGTTGGAATAGCTACGAAGACTCTATCAATGGACGGGAGAAACTGCAGGATTGGGAGCGACTTTGGTCGGATCTTGTGCAGGAGGAGATAAGGCGGAATACCAGGGATGGCTCTTCATCGAAGAATGATGATGAAGAGAATCACACTTTGGCTGCCAAAGCAGGGAAAGGGAAGGGGAAGAAATCCCATCCAAAATCTAAGGCTAAAGGCAAGAAGCTAGATTTTTCCAAAGTGAAGTGTTTTCCCTGTCACGAACATGGGCATCTCGCCACTAACTGCCCACAGAAAAAGAAGAACAAGAAGGTTGCTGGAGTTTCAGCTGGTGAGGCCTTAGCCTCGCAATTTGAACTTGATTTCTCTTTGATCGCATGCTTGGTTTCAAGCACAATGGGATCAGTGTGGTATCTTGATAGTGGTGCTTCCTTCCATATGATGAGAGACAAGGAGTTGTTTAGTGACTTGGAGAAGAAGGATCTCCAAATGCATATAGAGATGGGTGACGATGGTAGATATAGTGCGACTAGCATTGGAACCATTACCTTGGAGAGGGAGTCAGGTAAATCATTTCTGTTGAAAGATGTTATGCATGTTCCAGGTCTGAAGAAGAACTTGGTCTCGGTCGCCATGTTGGAGGACAAAGGTTATGACATTGTTTTCAACAAGGGAAAACCCTTCCTGCGACATAAAACAATGGGTCAAACCAAGAGGATAGGGATTTGAGTTAAGAATCTCTACAAGTTGGAGGTAGATGGTTGCACTGCAATTATGGGCAAAGCAAAAGAAGTGGTGAGCCGGGATGAGGGCAAATTATGGCACAGGAGATTGGGCCATCTTCACCATGGCGCCTTGAAGATTTTGTAGCAGATTTCTACTGGACTTCCCAAGGGTACTCTTGTGCAGTCAGATTAGTGCAAGGGATGTACTATGGTTAGTTTTGTGAAGACCACCTTTCATGAGAAGGAGAACCGTGCTTCGGTGATCCTAAAGAGAATTCACACAGACGTCTGTGGACCTTTCTCGGTTGCTTCAACAACTAAACACAGGTATTATGTTATATTTGTTGATGAATATTCTCGTAGATGTTGGATCTCCTTCATGCAGAAGAAAAGAAAAACATTCTCAAATTTTTGTGAGTTTAAAGCATTGGTGGAGAAGGAGTCGGGGAAGTAAGTGAAGGCTCTGTGGAGCAATAATGGTGGTGAATATATCTCGAACGAATTCAAATACTTCTATAGAAAAGAAGGAATTCGAAGAGAACTCATAGTGCCTCATAACCCACAGTAGAATGGGGTTGCGGAGAGGAAGAACATAACGATTATGGGTGCTGCACGAGCTATACTGCATGACTAGGGCCTACCGATGCACTTGTGGGCAGAAGCATGCAACAATGTGCTTTATGTGAAAAATCGTTGTCCTCATAGAGTACTTGGCATGAGTACACCTAAAGAAGCTTTTACTGATAAGAAGCATGATATTTCTCATTTGAAGTTTTTTGGCTCCTCTGTTTACATTCATGTGACAAAGGATGCCAGGAAGAATCTGGAGCCGACTGCATAAGTTGGGATATTCGTGGGGTACATAGAAACACCCCATAATTATCATGTGTATTTTCCAAATAGTCAAATGATTTTGGTGCGACGGGATGTAAAATTCAATGAGGTGAAAGCCATGAAGTTGTCGCTTGAGAGGGAGCTACACTTGCATGCAGAGAAGGAGCTACTTGTTCCCAAATATGAGCCTCTAGATGTGGATCAACCACGAGAGGAGATTCATGGAGTGGAGGAGTCCACTCATGCAGAACCAAACATCAAAATAGGCAGAAAGCTTACCACAGAAGCTGAGAGACTGAAGCTTGATGCGGCATAGAATGTAGAAGTTCCTAAATCACAGTGCAGACAGAGATAGTCGCCTGACCGATTTATTGGATACATGGCTCTTATGAGCAAGTGTATCGTGACAAAGCCATATTATTTTGAAGAATAAACACAGGAGCCCACATGGGTAGATGCCATGGTGGAGGAGTATGACTCCATTGTCAAAAATAATGCTTGGGAGATTGTTCAAAGGCCGATTGGTAAATCAGTGGTAGGTTCAAGATGGATATACAAAGTAAAGGAAGCTATTGATGGGAGTGTTGAGACATATAAGGCAAGATTTGTTGCCCGAGGCTTCTCACAGATCAAGGGAATTGATTCTGAATAAACCTTTGCACCTGTCGCGTAGTATTCTTCCATAAGGACCATCCTTGCTCTCTCAACGCAGATGGGTTGGCACACTCATCAGATGAATGTGAAGACTACATTCCTTAATGGGATCATGGGGGAAGAAGTGTACATTGAGCAGCCTGAAGGTTTGAGATATTCAGTAGTGAGTCACATGTGTGAAAACTCAAAAGAGTGTTGTATGGGCTGAAGCAATCACCACGTGCTTGGTACACTCAGATCGATGGCTATTTCACTGGACTTGGCTTCACCAAGAGTGAGGTGGATGCAAACCTGTACCAAATTCTGGTCGAGGGTAAGATTTTAATATTGTTTTTTATGTTGATGATTTAATACTAACGGGTGATGAGCATTTGATACACTCATGCAAGGTAGATCTTGCAAAGGAGTTTGAGATGAAGGATTTGAGCCTCTTTCATTATTTCTTTCGATTGGAAATATGGAAGCGAGAAGGTCAACTGTTTGTGTCTCAAGGCAAGTATGCTCGGAAGATACTTGGTAAGTTTCACATGGAGGACTGCAAGCCCATGGATACTCCTCTTCTAGAAAATTGGAGCAAAGAGGATGCTACATTGGCAGAGGTAGTGGATGCCACTGTTTATCGACAGTTGGTGGGTTCGCTCATGTATTTAGTTAATACAAGACCGGACATATGCTATGCACTGAACCAGCTTTCACAAGCGATGGTTAAGCCTACCAAGCTCTTTTGGAAGGCAGGCAAGCATGTCCTGAGGTATCTCAGGGGCACATCTAATTATGTATTATGGTACAGACAGACGGATGAGGTGAAGTTGCATGGCTTCACGGATGTAGACTGGGTAGGAAACCTAATGGACAAAAAGAGAACATCAAGAGGGGTTTTCAGTATAAGATCTACAGCAGTTTCTTGGTATAGAAAGAAACAAATATTCGTGGCACTCAGTGCAGCGGAAGTAGAATACATGGCAGCAATTCAAGTTTCATGTGAGGCTATCTGGATGAGGAAGATCCTGGTCGGTTTGTTCGATTGACATTAAGATCCTACAATGATACATTGTGATAATCAGAGTAGCATTAAACTCTTGATTAATCCTGTGTTTCATGATATATCTAAACATATTTATATTTGGTATCATCATATCAGAGATTGTGTGCAATAGAAGATCATGTTGCTTCAGTACATTCCTACGGAAGATCAAGATGCAGATATTTTGATGAAGGCGCTCGACAGGAGCAAATTCGAATACCATAGAGGCAGGATGGGGGTGAAGGATAATCCATATCTTGTTGAGAGGGAGTGTTGAGATTCAACAAGATGATGATTTTAGTGAAAAGTAAGAACCTTCACTAAGTGGGGCCCGCAGCTTATTTTTAGGTGTATGCTTATTTTTAGACATGGTGAGCATATTCTATAAGTTACAAGATGCTATTTGTAGATGGTTGATCAAATGTGAAAAATAGATGAAATTCTATTTTTATAATATTGGGTGAAGTCTATTTATAGATCGTCAATCTAAAAATAGGTGCATGTCAATTATTATTAGCCCTTAATAATAATCTGACAATAAATACCAACTTATTCTCTTGGAGCACTTTATTTCAGTGAACAAATTTGGAAAATCAATGGGCTGAAGGAATTATGAAATTCCTAGGGTTATTGGTGGCTCATGCATGGAGGACTCAGTTAGAACTGAAGTGGAAAAGTTATGATAGAGTTGGAAGAGTAGTTACAGGAGTTGTTATTTAGTTTAACTCAGTTAAGTGAGTTAAACTCAGTTGAGCTAGTTGTATCTAGTCTAGCTGAAAGATACACTAGTGAAATTTTAGTGAGTTAATTAGTTAATTAATTCACAACTAATAACTCACTAAAAACTGAACAAATACAACATTTAACTACTTGCATGTCAGTTCCAGTGGAGACCCAGTGGAGAGATAGGTGAAAGGGTGAGATGGACTACCTGTTGTGACTATAGTGATGCATTCAATGCATCTGACGCACATTGGAGATGCCAATGAGGATTGTGCAGTCAAGGAAAGGCCAATTCGAATTCATTCACGGGTCTTCTTCAGTAGGGATTGCGTAGTGGAGGCAGGCTGTTAGGAGGCAAGAATATGGTGCATAGATATGAAAATTTATGCATGACAGTGTGTAATGGTTGTTGATTATACTGAGAGCTTGATGTACTAAGCTTTGTATGACATTATTACATGATCAATTGATATACATAATATATGATCGTTGGGGATTTTAGCTTTAAGCTTTCCCGTTAAACAACTGTGTTATGTGCGACTGAATTTATTCACATGTGTTTTCAATTGAGTTTTAAATTTCCACAAGTTTAACAGTGGAAGGATTTTGTATTTAGCAAGAAGATAAATAGTGTTAGATCAGGAGAATCTGGTAATACATCAGTATTAATAAATTTCTACAACCTTTTCCTTTCCTTCATCATTGAGGAATTCCAATGATTTACCATAATAATCAACTTTTGTCCTTTGGGCTACCATACAATCCATGTAAATCAAGATATCATATGAACCCATTGGAAAAATATTAAGTGCGTCTATTGTAGGCATGCCACTTATTTCCACATGGCATGACTTCACAAAATTAGTCACTTTGTTTTTTATTCCCATGGAGAGTTGGATTAACCACAATTTGGCATGTGGTTTATTCTGCAAGGAATATGTATCTACAATTTTGGGGCTTACAAAACTAAAGATAGAATCTGGATTAGTTGAAATTGAAATTGGCTAGTTGGTAGGCATACATTCCATTTCGATCACTGAGTCTTGATGATTTTCTTGTTTTTTGTCCAATGCTGCACAAATAAGAGGTATTATTTGAGCCACATCATTCAATATTGTTGCCTCTTGGAAATTTTACAACTTCTTACTACTCTCTTGTTTGTGAAAGTAGTATTTTAGCATGTGATCCTTTCCGCATCCCCAAAACTGTGATGACTTTTTCCTAGGTTCCTCTGCCTATTCCATTGCTGATTTGATAGGTTGGTCTCTATTTGCAGTAGGGAATTTTTTTTGGAACTCACCTTTATAAGGTGCATTGAGCTTGACATTTTCCCCCATTTGCTTGTACCTTGAGGGTTGTGGTCCTTTCCTTTTAAAGATGGTTTTGTCTTTCTTCTTGCAATCTATTTGAAATTCAACCCCATGTTTGGATTGATTATAAAAATACTCAACCTTCCTGAAAATGTACTCAAATGTATTTGGTTCCTCAAATTCAATTCTATCTCGGTAGGATTGTGCTAAACCACTAACACATATTTGAATCTTCACCTTCTCATCCCTGATGTAGGGCACATACCTTAGTATTTTTAAAAAATTGTTGGTGTTGGCATCCAAGATGAGTTATCCCAGCGTATGCTCATGAAAATCTTTGATTTTACTGTCATTGTACCTCTCAGACAAGTTTTTTTATGGGAAATATTGCTCAAATATTTTCCAAGTTATTTATTTTTCTCTGATGCTTTTGACATTTCTAATATCTTCCCACACTATGTAATTTTTTCTTTTTAACTTAAAAATAACTACCCTAGCCTTCATATTCTCAGAACATTCATGGAATATGCAATACTTATTTAAGCCTAAAATCAATAATTCTACTTCTTCATTATTATTAATCTCTCTGTCAAAGGTAAGGGGGTTTTCTTTCTTGAATGCTTCTGAAATTGAGCTTTTATCACTCTTCCTTTGTTGGTGGTATCTTCCTAACCAAGTTGTAGAACCAAATAGTTTTTCATGGATGTTTGTTTCTCTTTCCAGAGTGCCAAGTGGAGTCCCCCATCTCATTGTTTCTTCAATTGCATTAATGTGCCTCTTCTTTGACTTGCTACCTTTTGCCTTATTGGTTTCCAAACCATGTTTCCGTATTTTAGATGAGATTTTCTTGAACTTATTCTTGTCAATATAACTAACACTAGGTTCATGTTTCCTTTATCTTTTCACATATGATAAGCTTCGTAGTATCACTACATTCACCTATTCTTTCCTTTCTTGAGCTCTAAAAATATTTTCATTGTATTCCTTGTAGCTCATTTTTTTAGCGCTCAAGCTTTTGAGGGTATCCATACAATTATGGAAATTTTCTTCTAACCTCTTTCTAAGAATATTATTCCTTGTTTGGAAGGGTGTTTTCTATGATGTATTCTACCATTATGTTTCTGATTCCTCTATATTCTATTTTAGATTATGTCTTCTTATGTGTTGTCACACCCACACAATTTTCAGTTAAATCAAGCATAAAAAATTATTAATCCTATCATTGGTATGTCAACACCAAGCATGTGATCTAAAGCTCTTCATATGATCACAACTCATGTTAGTTATGTATTCAAGAAAACAAAAGGATAAACAAAAAATCCATATAAGTTGGAAATAACATCAACTATTGTTTTAAATCAAAATTTGTATGTCAAATTAATTCACCCATCCATATGATATTAAATTCTACTCTCTGTGTGAGTCCATTCAAGTCCATTTTTTAACTTGTGCTCTTATACCACTTTGTAACATCTCCCACCCCTTAAAGGATCTTAGGATATGGGAGTGCCACTCATTTTGTCCCAATCTTCAAGGTATGTTATGAATATGGGGTTACAACAACATATTTTCCTCAAAGTATTCAAATTATAAAAATAATGCCACCATCTTGTTCAATTAATCAAGATATTTCCAATGATATAAAATTTACCTTAATCCAGTTCATGGATATAAAGTTATGCCCCTCATAAAATTAGTGTAGTAAAGAAGCCATGTCATTGGGGGGGATCTACATGGCACCCAAGAGGCAACACCTAGCCCACATGGTGCCACACCACCACCAGGTGGGGGTCCACGTGACACATATGTCATATTTGTACCAGTACATACTTTAGTTCCCTGGTATCTTGGTTTCTAAAGGATAATCTTACTAGAGGAAATAAAAAAGCAAGTTAATATTGCTATCGAAACCAAAAATCTAAAAAACTTCTTTTATTAAGACTTAAGAATAATCAGCGTCCACTAAATTTTTTTCTTATACATTTTCAATACTATTTTTAACATGTAACAAATTTCCATCTCTGATTCCTCCCATACGTCATGGCTAGGATCTTGGATGAATTTTCATCGAATTAGAGACCGCCAACTGTCACTGATCTCGAATTTTCCATCTCTATTACTGTTATGAGGGTGTTTTATAATCTCGAGGGCTTCTCTAATTTTTCTTCTACGATAGTGTTCCTCCCTGTCTACGATTTTGGCATCCTCAAGACACAAATGATGCTTATTTTTCGAGGAGTGACCAGCAAGGGCCAAAGTGAGAGATCGTTCATGTTTAATATCATCACCATGCTCTTTAAGGCACTTTTGAAGAAAGCGTCTGGTTTTACCAATATAACTTTTCCTGCATGAGCAGTCAATATTGTAAACACCTTTAAGCTGCTCGGGATTAATGCTATCTTTCACTGATCTTATTTTTTGTCTTATTTTTCTCTCCTTATCACCATATTAACCCTAACCTTTTGCCCTTCTTTCATTCTTCATTCAAAATCTTGTTCTGAAAATGGATCCCCATTAGGATTCGAAACAATGATCATTGTTTCTTAACACTCTACAATAAAAATTAATATATTATTATTTTTTTAAATATAAGAAAAAAATATCAATTAATAAAAAGAAAATTTATAAAAAAAAAAGAAAATAAACATTTTACTTTAACTACTTGGAAAGCCCAAAACTTTCCTTTGAATTTTGGATGTGTTTTCATTTCTTAAAAGAAATAAAGCTTCATATTATACATCCATGACTTAATACAATGTCAGTGTTGAGAATTTAAGCATCATTTTTCTTTATAATTTTTTTCGCTATTACTTTAGTGATAGGTTTGAACTATTATGGACAAATAAAATATAGATACGTTGTTAGAGTTATATAAAAATCATATAGTGATTTTTGTTGAGGAAGAAAAAACTAATTTTTTTAGATATAAATTTGTATTGAAATATGATTGTAATTAAGTTGATAATTGCATCATCTTGTTGATAGTTTTTGGGATATAAAGTTTTGAAAGTTACACAATTATGCTAAATCTACCGAAAGATATTAGTAGTTTAGGCTTTTTTTAATCAAAATATTAACTTTGTAAGAGTAACTTAAAAAATGTATCTAAGAATTATTGGTGCTGGAATGAACTTCCGTTAATGGGAATCATGGTAGATGTTTATTGTTAATATGAACCATGTGACACTATATTTGTGGTTATGTACAACTTTAAGTAGAGTGTTTTCTTTATTGATTTATAATGCAACTTGTTGATTGTATCCATGATATTTTTATGAATACAAGTAAAATTACTCATATGCACAAATTTATAAAAAATAATTGTGTTGTGATGTATGTGTGAAGTATTTGAAAAAGTGTGGTTTATATATATATATGATGATAGAATATCTACATATAGTATAATATGTAAGAATGGAAAAATGTTATTAAATCATTTATCTCATTAGTTAAGCAACACATACAATTATGAGGTGAAGAAGAAATTAAATTTTAACTGTCACTTTTCAAATGTGTAAAATAGAGTTGGTTAGGCATATAAAAAACGTGATTTCAGTGATTTAGGTGGCCATCTAGAGCCATCTCACAAATGGTCCTTATTCTAATAATTTTGGGGTCCTAAATTTTCAACATGTTTTTGGGGCCTTTACCATATGTTTTCACCCAACTACCGTCAAGCTTGGGGAGACAAACCACACTTTCATTTCTCTTTCCAATGAGATAAAGAAGACCTAAAATGGACAATGAGATAAAGAAGACCTAAAATGGACAAATGAGAAAAAATTTATCGTCTTAGCAAGGCTCCCCTTCTTTTGCACAACTTATATTTGTCTAACTCAACATTCTTATTGAGAAATAAATTTTCATTAGGGTTATGGGTCTTACATATTAGGGTTTTTTCCTCTTAAGGTTTTGTTGGAATTTATTAAATACAATTTTTTCCTCCTGTTATGGTATTTTTTTTAAATGAGCATATCTAATAGAACTCTTCTAAGAGATAAGGTACCGCCATTTTATCCACTTTATACTATACATATTACAATGTTTTCACTATTTTATTCATTAAATAATTGTAGTTTTACTATATTATTATGATTTTTAAATATATCTACGTTATTTTTCCCATTGTTACTATATTTATTTAATTGTAAACATGGTATGAATTAATGGTATCAAAATAGTATGCTCTTTGTTGTATTTCAATGCATGACCCTTACAAGTTTAATGTACATGTAATTAGGCCTTGAACTAAATAAGCCTAGAGAATATATCCCTTTTCGACCCAAGTGGATTCTCATGGAAAATGACAAGAAATATCATGGAGCACAAGATCCTATTAATATGTTGCTCAAAGAATCTCTTGCATGATATATGAATGAGATAATGGATAATTTTTCCTAGAGCTATGGATGAAACTTAATGGCAATGAAGGCATCTTTAAGAAGTAATAACTTCATGGGTATGATGCTTCAAGGTATAGATTAAATTTAAAATTCATTTTTTTCAAGGCAAGAAAAAAAAAATTGATTTAGAGAAATGGTTAAGTTTTCTCAAGGGCTATTACTTTATTCAAATTTTCTACAATAGTGAAAATATCACCTTCAAAATTACTTAAGTCCCTTTCTCATGTCAAATTTTAGCTACATATCATGTTAAACATGGCCAAGATTAATCTAAAGCACATGGGATAAAACCTACTTGATTGGTTTTTGTTACTTCCCTCCAAGAGGAATTCTACCTTGTCGGAAATTATGATGATCAGTACACAAGATGCACATTTTTTCACTAGGAGAAAGATATGGGTATTCCATTAGTGCACCAATAAATTCCATACCTTACATTCAAATATGGGTATTTAAAATATCACTTGGTTCTATGATACGGTAATGACCCACACTCTAGGTGCACCCAAACATAAACTCAAATCCTAGACATCTCTTAACTAGGAGTTTCTTATTGATATGTTTTTAAGATTAAGAAAAAAAATTTGCCAAAGGGTAGGAGAGAGTTTGGGTCTAGAAATCAACCACAATAGAAGAATGTTAAAGGTTGGCCTATCTAGTAGAAAAAAGTACAGAGTAGGGATAACCAAACTAAAGATACAAAGAGTAACAATGTAACATGCACAACCCACTAAGTCATCCTAAGGAGGTGGGTTATCAAAAATAATTTTCCTCAAACAACCTACAAAATCATTTCCGAGAGTATTATAAACATTTTCTTATTGAGAAATTTATGACAATATAAATTTCATCCAAATTTGAGCTCTAAATGCAAAGTTATGCCTATTTGAATATTTTACCTTCAAGGTGTCATGTTGGTGTCTATAAAATTTCCACATGGTATTCCTTTTACCCCCATTTCCCCATCATACAATTCCATATCAACTACATGCGACAATCCTTGCCCATGTATACACAACACATATGGAAATTTCGTGAAAGATGCATGTCAACAACACTCCTCCTTTCATCTAGATTCAAAATTTTCCTCAAGTCTCATTTATAAGAAAATTTGGATTTCAATTTTTTAGATGAATTAGGTAATACCAAAAAATCTATATCCATCCAAATATAGGTTTCCTTTTTCTATTATGATCAACAGGCTGACTCCTAGACATCTGAATCCAGGAATTTTTAAAAGCCTTATTCAAATGAATTTCTATATTTTTAGATCTTCCAGATTTGGGTTTTTTCACTCCATGTCATGTAAAAATGACCACTACTTGTCATCCACCTCAATTTGGGATCATATATGGTCTACATTACCTCATGCGAAGTCATAACAGTGAACTTGGGACAAATCGCCCCTATCCAAATATCCAACTTTTGATTTTTCTAGATCCATTCAAATCCATCCAGATATAGAAAACCCCCAAAAGTCCCACATTGTGGAAATTATTTAGATTATTGAACTTATGGATTCCACGTCACTTGTCATGATAGATACCACATCAGTTTCCAAATAGACTCTTATGTACCAAGTTCACCATGTCACCATACCACGATGTTATATTGTGTTTAATAACATGTTAGGAGGCCATGTCATCCAATACTCATCATGTGCCACACTATCATGACATGTCAACTTTCACCTAACCCTTGGATCTAGTGCATTTGCATGGATTCCACATATCCTCCTTGTAGCCTACTATGCTAAACTTCAACATTCAGGATTTTCCAAAGGTATAAATTTGGGATTTTTCAGATTTCCATATCCCTTGAAAATTTGATGTCAAGGTTCCTCCACACACTTTCCACTGCTTGCAGTTCCATCTTTCATCCCATCCAACTTTTGGGTTTTGTCAAATTCCTTTTAAAAATTCTTCCAAATGAGAGAATATTTGTGTCTCTATAGATTTTGGATCCCTAATCCCATCATTTGAAAGTTCTCACCAACGAAATTTATCATCATTGATAAAATATAGATATTGAAAAACTTTGGATCCCACAATCCCATTACTTGATAGACTTTGGATCTCGACGTACTTTGTTTTCCCTAGTTCTGTCACTTGACATAATTGATTTTCCCATATTTAGTAACTGAGTTTTTTTTCAAGTGGTCCACTCACTAACAGGAATACTGGAAATAAATGCCAAAATCTTGAGGTTGGTCTAGTTAATGAATTTTCACCGATGGTAGTACTAAGAATGGTTATATACTAATAATTATGTTAATTGGGCCATCGGCCACTAGAAGAGTTTAAGCACTGACTCTGATGTTTTGAGGCTAATTTGGCTAAGGAAATCCATAAATAATCTCCCTTTGTGATTATCTCTCGATCATAACCCTCCCCTTTGACCCATATGATGAAGGGTTAGGTTAAAAAATATAATCCCGAAATTTCCAACAAATAAAAAACAAGGGGATCAATCCTTGAATTTATAAAATTTCACTAAGCACCTAAGCTTGTTTCAAAGGAATGAAACTAACTGTAATTGGGAAAAATAGTCTCCCAAAATAATTTGGAAGATACAAAGGTCCTCTCTAGCTTATCAAGACATCCAACACACTACCATAAACCTGGAATTTCCACAAAATAAAGATATAAGATGGTCAATGGAAAAATGCAGACTTAACCTTGACTGAGATGGGATTTTCACACTATTTGGAACTCCAAGATACAAACGTCAACACCCCAAAAATTTCAAATGGAAAAGTTAATATTTTGGCTTATCTATGGAGAAATTAAATTCACTCAACAAGGATGAACCTTCAAGTATTCTTCTCAGTACACGAGAATCCATCGTTATTCCATCCCCCAAGTGGCCTAGTAAGGGCCACTCATAAAACAACATGATTATAAAAGTAAACATATTTCAAATAATACCTCTATATACATAATTCATATACAAAGAAAATAAAAATTAGTAACCAAGAAAATTCACATATTATTTAGCAGATCATTAAAATATTTTTTAGTATACCAACAAAGTAACTTTCATGATATCTTTAAAAAATATTGTCAGCTCATTAAAAAGGGAAAATTTACATTTATCTAGGTTACTTAATATCTACTAAAAACTAAATAATGGATATTCACTCTCAACCTATCCATAAGATCATATACATTCCATTTTTCTTGCAACTGGCCACCCTTGAGCCAGATCCAATTCCTTGAGAGGAAGACTCACTTAGGTAGTATCAAGGATTCAAACTGGGTAGAGGACATGAAAGCTACTCTCCTTCATGCATGGGAATATAGTTTGTTTCTTTCCAACCTCTGATCCAAGGCTTATTATCTTTCAAATTGTTTCCACACTAGGACTAAATAGCATAAAAGGTGACCTTCTTTGAGCTAGTAGTCCCTTGGTAGTTCCCCTTTATTTGTGATTTTTCTGCATAGATTAATGTAATTCATGAATAGGAATATTATATAAATTCCATGAGTTAACAAGTGTAGGAAATACAGGTGACTCTAGACCAACAAAATTTAGTACACTCTAGTCAATTTCTATGTTATTTAAAAACTACAAAATATGTCTGAAATGAATGTCAAATATATATATATATATATATATATCTATATATATATATGAAATCCATAATATATAATATTATTAAGAAATATTATAGATCCATTTTAACTTTTGGTTGATCAAGCTTTGATAAAATTCAAGCTTGTAATGTGGGTCGTGAAAGGATGGTCTCAACATTATAAATAAAATTAGTTATTCTAACATTATAAAGAAAAGTAATTATCCTATTAAAATGAAGTGCAAAATAACATAAAATCCTTATCTTAATTCCAATGGGGCTAAGGATGGTCTCAACATTATAAATAAAATAGTTATCCTATTTAAATGAAGTTCAAAATAACATAAAATCTGTATCTTAATTTCAATGGGGTTTTCTCGAAAGATGTACCTTGATTGTATGAAAATTTGGCCTCTAGTTACTAAATGCCTTCTCTAATAGTTCTTCAACCATCCTATAGCAATAGGTGATTCATTTCAATTTCAATTTCAAAATTTAAGCTAAGAAATGATCACCCTTCAAAACGTGTAAATTGAACCTATTATAGTAATTCATGAATAGGAATATTATATGAATTCCATGAGTTAACAAGTGTATGAAATACAGGTGACGCTAGGCCAACAAAGTTTAATACGCTCTAGTCAATTCTTGTAGTTCCTCACATCCACTTGGACGAAATTTAAGTGAATGAGTTAGAGACACAAAAAATAGGATCACCCCTTGATGTCTTGTTTCTTTCCTTATGCTTAAGTTATATGGAGTTAAAAGTATGCAAAATTTTGGGTGTTTTTTTACTACCATCATTAAAATCATTAGAAGAGTGGTGTGAGGATCTTTTACTATGTGAATGAGGCCCTCTCATGATTCATTTTATTATGTGTCCATACAAATTTATTAGGATTTAGTTTTCCTAAATAAATCATGCATTTTTTCTTATTGATCAAACATATACTAAAATCTTCAAATTTAGGTTTGATCGATAGTTTAAGCATTTGAATTGTTCTATTCCTAGTTATATCAAAAGAAGAAGGAAATTGATGTTATACAAAATTTATTAGGGATGTATATAGTTTTCGTATTAATGTTTTTCATTCCATACATTTTCTATTTTCAATCTCAATATTACCTAAAGAAATCTAAAACTATATCACCAATTATTCCTCTTGCTAGATCACATCATTCATCCAATACAACCATGTCATTAGTATGAGTAGGTTGTTAACCATTCACTAACCCCATAGGTTCTTAGTGAGAAGAACATCAGCCTTCTTTCTCTTCTATAGAATATAGCTAAAACTAAATCAAATGTACTTCTAATATCATAATGATGTATTAAAAATAATAAATTAAATATTTACACTGTAAGGCGTCTTTCTTTGAAAACAACTCCCCCAACTGCCTTCATGTCTTATTGTGGGCCGTAGATTTGATATGTTAGACGATAAGAATATTTAGTATCCTTGATCATGATCATCATATGCTATGAAGAATTTTGAGCTCACCTTCCCGCAATAAATTGGAACTAACCACCAACGTGTCTCTTTACAAACGAATTATCTTCATACAGGTATGATCAATAACTAAAAGTGAAGCACATTGATTAGTTTTTTATTTGAAAGCGCTACGTAATTGATTCCACATAAAGTTCTTGGTTCCACATAAAGTTCAGAAGAAATAGCACGTTCATATCTGATGCTTAATCTACACTTATAGGTTTCAATGTCATTTGGGAAGAGATAGGGACTGAATCTTTCACATAAACTCTTAATGTTAGAGTCAAAAGTAGTTCAGTCTCTTCTCCCATGAACATATATTTAGTGGAAAGACCATCATGTGCATGTACCAGAAATGGAATCACCAAGATCATATGATTATGGATAAAATGGACAATCTCATTACATTTGACCTGAAGTTTTAGACATTTTATACAGCAGAAAGACAAAATTCTTCATATTTTGTACACTTTCACAATGTTTCAAAATTTTGAACTGGTTTTGAGTATTAACTGAATCCATGAGTTTTGCATGAGATGTTACAAGTAACACTTTCACCATCATCATAAAAGAGTAAGGGTTTAATGCTACTCTTTCCTACACTACCTTACGGTGTTTCCTTTACAACATATGGTGCAATTACTAGTTTATATATATATATATATACTCAATTTATTCGTATTAAAATTAATAATTTTCTATGTGCAATGTAAGTTAATAATATTACATTATTTTACACCCCTATGACCATAACCATATTTATTACTAAATTTTAATACAATGCATAAAGAAATCATAAATGTTTTATATTATTAATTATTTATTTTTATAAAAAAAATTAAAAATATAAATTTGTTAAATAGTAAATTATTTAAATAACTAAATTAAAATTATAATGTTGATATTTTGATATATTAATGTGTTATATTTTAGCTAAAGCACTTTATTTGGATAATAAATGAAATATATTTTTTTACTATCCATTTTATGTAAAATAGACTGTAAAAGCATCTACCAAATAATCCATTTCATTAAATAAATCTTCCTAATATTTTATTCTCTACATGTCTTTCAACTCTTTGTTTACCTGTCTTTCAACTCTTTTTTAAATATAAATGGCAAGATGTGCACTTTAACAATTTGTTTAAATATAAACGGCGGGATGTGCAGTTTAACAAGAATAAATAATAAATTGTTTAATTGTTTGACTTTGATATGCACTTTAATAATATTAAAGACTTGGATATATACTTTAATCATAACAAATTATTTAAATATGTCTTGTTTTCCTTATTTTTCTTATTTTAAAATAAGATAAACAACTAAACTTTTTCATATGTTATAATTTCATATAAATGAATTATTAAAGCATTTCCCAATTAATCCATTTTATTAAAGAATTTCTCCCATCATTTTTTTACTTGCTTTTCAACTTTCTCATTCAAATTTAGAGAACACATCAAAACTAATTTGGCTATGGACTTAACAATAATCAATTATAAATGGTTTAATATATTTTTTATACAATTTGAATATGCATTTTGGCATTTAAGTCATTTGGATATGCATTAATTATAATAAAATGTCTGACATAATTAAGATATACATTTGAATCATAATAAATTATTTAACTTTGTTTCTCTTATTTTAAGAGAAGCAACTCTTTTAATGTTAATTTTGAGTACAAATTTCATTAATAAAATTTCAAATAAAAAAAATGGTTTTTATCATTGGCACAATGCGTATTGATTGAAATAGATCTTATTAGCTACATGGTAGCCAAAGACACTAGAAATATCAAAAAATATATATGTTATGGCATGCAAATTTCCTACATACCATCTAACTTTCCTATCCTATACAACAATTTCTAACAATAACCACTCAAGTTGCTCTCCAAATTTTGAAACCCCCTCCTATGCTCAGGAGATCTTGCGGTTTTTGAAAATGGTTCATATACATAACATACAACGAGAAATTAAATATTGAGATTTAATAGTTGAATTTTGAATAATTATGACAAACAAAAGATCACATTAACTCAAAAAATATATCCAATGATGCAATGGTCTGAGATGATGACTCATTTTTTAATCATGATAATTAGGCGACAACCAAGACCAAGTTGTAGCCACAAGAAAAACATCATATAAGCTCATAGAATATATCCAAGATTGCAATGAATCCCCATCAACATAGGCCTCATGATTTGTAAGGCTCAAGGAAGTAGTGTTGCAATAAGATAATATTTCCTTGTAGCATGATTGATGGATGTCATAAAATAATTTGGACTTGTCAATGACTTTAAATTATCATGGGACCACAAAGGACACTATGTGTAATTTCTACACGCATATTTTTTCTTCATCCAACCTTTTTTTATCAAATTTATCCCTTTCTTACTTTCCTACATTGAAAAAGTCACAATAACTCTTTTTCATGTTTTTACCAGTGAGATAGACAAGTAGGTTATATAAATTTTGGGTCCATTATTTTAAAACCAAGGTGAGGTGTGGTCTTTTGATGTGTCATAATTATGGATCACACTTGCTTTATTTTCAAGAGAAATTCATTTAAATGTTATTGAATGATATCTACATTATTGGCAACTGCATAACATCGATTAGATTTACTTAGGCATACTCTGGTGGATTAAAACAAGAACATGGTAGACACTAAGGAGATTCATGCTAAAGAGCAATATGATATTTTGAATAGTTTCAAGGATCATGAAGGAAATAATAGAGAGGTGAGTCAACTTTCAAAAGAGAAACACAATAAATTTTCCCAAGAAGAGGTGTAGTTGATGTTATTCTTGAGTTCAATTTCCACATTGAAGATATGTGCATTTTTATTGAATGGTAGATATTAATTCACATAGAATTTCAAAATTTATTTACAAAATTATTATAGTCCTTTGTAGACACATATTTCAAACTATAAAAAAATTGCTTTGTACTTATTAATGTGGTTTACAACAAGAGGAAGTGATCAAGGAGAAATATGGAGGAATTTTATCAAAAAAACCTCTGATTTTGAAGGTACGATCTATTTCTTTATTTACAAGATGTTTATATTGGCATAATCATACAAGGTATTTAACTTCAACATATGCCTCATGATTTCTAAGGCTCAAGGAAGCATTATTGCACTCAGATTTTATTATAGCATGATCCTTTCTTTTTGTTGACATTTTTCTATATTTCAACAGTTGCCAAAGAAACATTAATTAGTGGTATATGATATTGTGTTACAACATTTCCTTTGCAACATCTAGTACAATTGCTAATTTAATACATTATTAACATATTTATGTTGATCTATATGTTTATGACCAAAATAATAACACTAAAATTTTACAGTAAAAAAGATTTATGTATATATTTATTTAATAATGTGTAATTTAAATAATTTAATAATAACATATATATAATATAATGCCAATTTCTCAATTTATCACTATTAAAATTGTTTTACACTCCTATTACCACAACCAAATATTTAAATTACTAAATACCAGAAATGATTTCTATTGTTAACAAGTTATTCTGATAGTTATTTTTGAAAATATAAGTATGATAAATAATAAATTATTTAAATAACTAAATTGATTTTATAATGTATATATATATATATATATATATATATATATATATATATATATATATATATATATATATATATATATATATATATATATATATATATGCGTTTGAACTTCAACTTGGGTTGTGGTTGTGATACTTGCGTTGTGGTTGAGATAATTTTGCTAATGCACTTTCTCAGTTAAATGAAATATATGTCTTTATTATCCTTTTTACCAATTTATACAAATAGTTTGTAAAAATATTTACAAAATAATCTATTTCATTAAATAATTTTTCTTAATACTTATTTTTTTTTAATTTTCTTTCAACTCTTTTTTTTTTAAATATAAATCAAAACACATCAATATTAATACTAATTTGGATATACATTTTAACAATAATAAAAAAAATGTTTATTATACTTTTAATATTCACTTTGATATTCACTTTAACAATATTAAAAACTTTGATATATAATTTAATCATAATAAATTATGTACCTATTTTGAAATTGTCATTTTTTCTTTATTTTAAAATAATTAAAATTAGACAAACAACTACAACTTTTTCATATGTTGTCATTTCATATAAATGAATTATACAAGCATTTCCTAATTAATCCATTTTATTAAAGAAATTCTCTCCCTACCTCATTCTTTACATGTCTTCCAACTTTCTCACTCAAACTAATACTAATTTGGCTATATATTTAACAATAATAAATTATAAATGGTTTAATATGATTTTTTAGACAAATAGGAATATGCATTTTGTAACAATCGGTTTATGATTAACTATGGTAAATAGACTTTATGATATATTAATGTTTTCTTTAATATAATTGATTAACGAATACGGTATTCATTAGTAGAAAATGAATTTATTTAAAAATAAAAGGAAAATGGATAATTGTCTTAAGTGAAAAAGAAATTAACTGAATGGTGAATGTGTCCAAGATTTTATAGTAAAAGTAAATAGAGGATGGTTTCTTCCCAAAAAAGGATAAAGGAAAAATCATGTTGTGGGGAAGGGGTTTTGTTCAAAAAGAGATGAAGGGTAACAACTGCAATGATTTGAAAGATGATGGAGAGTTGTCCAGATCTGGTAAGAGGATAGTGGAGCTCTAGACCTGGAGAAGTATAGAATGGATTATAAAAATCCTGAGGCCTATCTTCCCTATAAAAATTGTCTATTGTTTAAGGCTCTAGAGAGGAGCATTGGGGAAGTCGAGGACGTAATCGCTTCACTTACTGATCTGAAATGAATGTATTAGTTTTGTTGTGCAAATGGTCTTTTAGTTTTAATAACATGTGCATAATTGGTTCATTAGTTTGCATAAGGATTAAGGAGTTTTTCCATGAATTATAGATGCACTTTAGTGAATTAGAAGCATAAAATAAGTCTAAATAACACTGAAAATTAGTTTAAAATAGAGAAATAAGTCACCACTTGAAATTTACACAGCAGGCATGATGAAGCAGTTCACCCCTCCTAGGCTACATCTGTTGGTCCAACTCCCAATGGCTTGTCCATCTTTCATTATGCTCAAAATTTTACTATTACATGTAGTTAAAGTGCTCTAATGGCTATTTTCTCTGCACCAGTGGCTTTAGAATGCTCCAATTAGTCAAGAATTACTCTTCATTCACTCAGAATGGTCGAAAATTGAGCCTTCTACACTTTTACTTAATATCTCCTAGGAAAACTCCGCTATAGGTGGAGTTAACTAGCATTAAATTAGGGCTGAACGCCAAATTTGGTGTGCCCCTATCCACTCCACCTATTAAGCTGCGCATTAAACATTACGGTTAGGGTAGTGACCACATGCGCACCCCCAACCATTAAGTGGCTTGCCCGGAACATAGCGGAATACAATTGCATAGTTTATTTACATACATACGTGAAGTAACTAACAACGCTCTTTATAACAGAACACACATAACCTTAAATAGCTTTACATACATGTGGAATAGGGTTCTCAGGTCCCACAACATGCCAACCAATCACAAAACATCGCAATCGCTCCCCCGCAAGTTTACCACTCTACCGATATCAATAAACCATAACTCTTGCGAAGTGCTCTCGTGCGCAATGCCAACACGTGGTATTCCCTCATTGCATCACAGATTTCAAATATTACAGCGTCGCAACCAATTTACCTTGCGAACTCTTCACGATATCTGTTAATATTTTTGAAATGCTACATCGTGACTCGTCGTTCGTCGTTGATCTGCATCCAATATAATGGTCCTCACCTACTCACCCTTCTTCGCATCGCAAGATATATATCTTAACTTGCAATGAATGAATGGTAAACATAACAATCTTTGATGCGATGTACGCTTGTCCATCTATCCTCGTTGTCGCTCCGTTTTCTTCATTTTGCAATTTGAACTTACTGTCTCTACCACCTTCAACATTTCCATGGCTATGCAATCCCCGATTCTATATGCAGAGTTCAAGACTCCATGACAGCCACCAATTCGGATTTGATCTAGTTCTAAACCTGTTTTTCATTTCAAACCCAATCCTGTAACTTGAATTTTGAGAAAAAATTATGAACTCCTGATTGTTCCTCCCCATTGGGAAGCTTTTAGACCCCAAAAGACTTGATTATCTATTCAATAGATGAGGGTACAACTCCCTCACCTTTCCAATCTCCATACATTTTTCCTTGCTTGGTTTAGTGGCTTTGAGCCCAACTCGAAGGTAGTCAACACTTTCCCTATTTGATGCTCTTGTCCTCTTGTCAAGAATTGTATCTTCTTTGAGCTCATCCAAAAATTCTAGCTAGAAATCTTCAATAGAAGGTAGTTGAACATCACTTCCTTGATCATCGATCAAAGGAGGCTCATACAAGCGTAAGTTTTCAGCATTAACAATTGAATACATTTGCATTTAAGAAGGAAAATCAAGTTGGAATACATTATTACCAGATTTTTTATGATCTTGAAAGTACCATAGCAAATGGGTTTGAGTTTTTTACCTTCCCCTTACATCCTTTCTTTGGTAATGTACAACCATACCTCATCTCCCTCCTGGAACTTGTGATCAACCCGGTGTTTTTCATGCCTCTCTTTGTATTTTCTTTGACTTTTCTCAAGATGTTCTTGAACTTGTTGATGTATCATCTAAATTTTGTCAATGAAATTTCGAGCCTTATCAATATCACTATGGCCATCAATTGCAACATCCTTCCCAAAGATGAAATCTAATGGTGATTTTGGAAAATACCCAAAGCATGCTTCAAAAGGTGAGGTTTGAGTTGAAGAGTGATTTTCCTGATTATAAGCATGTTGAATGTAATGCAGTTGTTCATCCCACAACTTAGGATGTTTGTTGCAATATTCTCTCAATAGACGCATAAATATTCTATTCACCACTTCGGTTTTTCCATCTGTTTGTGGATGAAAAGCGATACTCTTTTCCAATTTTGTGTCCATCATTCTCCATAGATTTGACCAAAAATTCCCAATCATTAGGGGAATTTTGAGGTCTAAAATGGGCCTCCTAAGAAAATGTACAACCAAAATAAACTTTATAAGAACTAATAGGATTCAAGATGATTATGTCAACCATGGGGTATGATTCACCATTCTTTAAGTAAAAGGGTAAAAATATTAAAAAATATTAAAATAATAAAACTACTTTTTCAATTCGTATTTTCAACTTATCTCCCAAAGTTTTTACAAAAATTTTGAGCAAGAGTACTCGTTGGATGCCAAATTTAATTCCTCATCCAAGGAGTACCCATGTTTCATACTTTCAAGACCCTGCTATGCAAAAAATGAAAAATACATGAAAAACGTGATTGCAATAACGTTTTTCATGTATTACTCATTTTTTGTGTAGCAGGGTCCATAGAAAGTATGCAACATGGGTACTCCTTGGATGAGGAATTAAATTTTGCATCCAACGAGTACTCCCACTCGAAATTTGAGTAAAAAAATTGGGATACAAGTTTAAAATACGAGTTGAAAAAGTATTTTTTTCCTTTTTCCCTCTAAAATTTGATGATGTCATCAAATATTATTTAATTATTTCCACTATTATTTTATAATTTCCTTAGGAGGCCCATTTTAGACCTCAAAATTCCTCTAATGGAACCCAGAATCCCTGTCACTAAAAATAGAAGTTAGCAATCCAAAATGAACCCAAACATTTTGAAAATAAAGTTCAGCAGTAATGATCTTCTTACATGCCATAAGTATACACATTTTACTGAATCTATCCAAAAGTACAAAAATATAATCATGTTTCTTTCTTGACATAGGTGGACCTCCAATAAAGTCCATGGAGACGCTCTCCCATGGCCTTGATGGTATTGGTAGTGGCGTGTACAATCGAAGCTTCCTATTACTAGGCTTACTTGTTTCACACATAGAACAAGCCCTTATAAAACGTGACACACTATCTATCATGCGAGGCAAACAAAAATACCTTTTTAGATGCGCCACTGTTTTTCTTACCCCAAAGTGTCCAACAATAAGATAAGAATGAGCTTCTCTCATGACACTTAGCCTCTCTAGTCCTTGTGGAATACATAACTTTCCCAAATGAAACAGTAAATTGTTATGCACGTGATAATCTCTTTCTTCGACTTGATTCCCTTCACTCAAACTAGCATACACATCTTTGAAATCAACGTCATGCACATATTGTTCTATGTAACTCTCATGTACAACATAATCATTTTTTAGTAAAGTAGAAGCACTAATGATTGGTCTCGAAAGCATATCTGCAACTTTATTGAATATACCTTTTTTATACCTTATAACCAAGTGAAATTTTTGAAGAAATCCCATCCACCTGAAATTTCTTGATTGCTGCAATTTTATTTGTGACTGCAAGTACTGTAATGGTTGGTGATCGGTGTGTACAATAGTGTCTTTACCCTTCAAGTAGTGTTTCCACTTCTTGACACTTTGTACCAACACATATAGTTATTTGTCATATGTAGTATAGTTAGTCACAACACCATTAAAAGTTTTTGAATGAAAGGTGATAGGATTACCATGTTGCAATAGGAATGCACCCATGGAATAGTCACTAGCATCGGTTTGTATCTCGAATGGCTGTTAGCAATAAATTTCCTCCAATATTGAGCTACACCTAAGTTTTTTCTTACCTCGGTAACTGTTTTGGGTGTGGACCAATTCACAATGGCCTCCAATTTAGAAGGATCAATCCTCAATTCTCCTCCTCCTACAATATGTCCCAAATAGACCAAAGAAGTCTTTCCAAACTCACATTTTGACATCTTAAGAAACAATTTCTCTTTCTTAAAAATATCAAGCACTCTATTTACATGCAAGAAATGATCTTCTCTTGTTTTGCTGAATATAAAAATGTCATCTAAGTACACAATAACAAATTCATCAAGGAATGGTTGCAAAACATTATCCATAACCCACATAAAAGTTTCCGGTGCATTACATAAACCAAAAGGCATAACTAGCCACTCAAAGGGTCATTGTTTGGTTTTGAATGCAGTTTTCCACATATCACTTTTTGCAATTATTACTTGATGATATCCACTTCATAAATCTAAGTTAGTGAAAAAAATTTCTTCTTTCAACTGATCAAGAAAATCATCTATTCTTGGGAGTGGGTAACAATTTTTACCATAATTTTGTTCAACGCTCGAAAATCTACACACATGTGCCAAGTCCCATCTTTCTTTGGTATCAAGACTATGGGTGAACCGCATGGCGAGGTGCTTGGCCTTATGATACCTTTATCCAATATCTCTTTGATTTTCCTCTTTATTTCAACATTCTCCATTATCGACATGTGATACATACTAATGTTTTGAAGAGGACAATATTACTAGAACTGAATCTCATGTTGAATTTCCCTTTTTGGAGGCAATCATGTTGGCTCCTGAAACATCTCATGATGCCCATTAACCACATAATATAATTATGATTTAAACTTCGGATCACATCCATCAAAAGATTCCTGATTAATATCAGCTTTGGGCTTAATCATAATAAGAAAAAAATTCTTACTTGAATTTACCAACCTCTTTACCTATCCAGCATTTACTAAAGCAACATTTGTCTTCTTGCGGTGTGCTCTAAAAATGAACTCCTTGCCATATTTGAATAAATGATACCTATTCTCATGGAGATAGAAGATTGCTTTCCTATCATACAAGTAAGGACTCCCTATTACAATACCAGTTATGTCAAGCGGAACCACAATATCTAATTCAACTGTGTCAACAAAGCTTGCAATGATTACAAACCTCAATATACATTTCCTTGCAACCTGTAAATTTGCATCCTTACAAATCCAACCCAATGGATATGGTTTTGGATGTGGTATGGTCTCAAGGTTAAGTTTTTTGACCAAGTATTTAGAGATTAATTTTTCTTGTGACCCACTGTCAAACAGTGTGTAAATCTTGGTATGCTTGGATATGACTTTCACATGAAACAGTTCTATTCTTTCTTCTTCATTTGGAGTGTTTATGTGATAGTTTGATGTACTGGTACTGGGTTTAGTTTCAATTTCTTTTCCCTTCATGTTGTGAAACCAGCTCCAAAAATAGAATAAAAGAGAGATCAACGCCTTATAAATCAGCCACTTCGAGGGGGAAACCTCCAATACATTACATAAATGAACAATTCTTGGATGATACAAATGACCAAAACATCCTTCTATACATAGGAGTCCATGGGGCCACAATATAATCCTAGTGGGGCCACAATGTAATCCTAGCCGACCTAACAATAATAATGTAAGGGAAAAATAATAACAATATGGGGGTTATAGGGGTACAACAATAACAATAAGGGGGGCTACACTAACATAATAAGGGACTAGACTATTAATATAGGGACTTAACATACCCCTCTCCTTTAAACAAGTGTTTTCCTCAACACTTGATTATTTCTTGATGCTTTTGTATAAAATTCTCATCCTCCCATGTGGAATCTTCTACAGGAAAGTTCTTCCACTTACTGAGATACTCTGAAATTGATCATACTTGTCAAGTTCTTGTTTTTGTGACTGCTTCAGAACTTCTTTCAATGTGATGTTGATCTTCTTGTTGTTTCATTAGATTCTACACCAAAGTTAGGTTCTCCTTTGAGAGTTGGAGAACTTGTTGTTGATGCTCGATGTGATCTTCCACTAATTTATCATCCATATTAGCTATTATTTGATCCTTCAAACCATCCAACTTAGCCTCCATTTCTACTTTTAAACCATCTATGTCATCTTTGGTTTCTCTTCATAGGATCGAAATTTGTTTCACTTGGTACCGTAATTTTGATATCTCATACTGCAATTCTTCCTCTTTATGCGTCATATTATAGATTTTTGAGGGCTTAATGGGTATGGAATTATTTTTTGGAGGAATTATAGAACCCAATACTGATAAAAATTCTAAAATTTTCCCTTGGAATCACTTCAAACTGCTTTTTCAAACAACGTTATGCAATTTCAAAAACCAAATACACACCTTTTTCTTTCTTTTGAGGAGCTCGATATTGAAACTGAATTATCTCTGTGATTTTAGATCTTGAATATCTAAAATTTGGCCTTCCAGTAGCCCTTTGAATTCTCTTTCAAATGCCATAGGTCTGACCTGAGTTTGATTCTTGAAGAAACAATTGTGCCCAATCTCCTGCGATGACCTAATTATGGACTGGTTCAGTAGAGAAAACTTGTACAAATTTCCACGTGTCACTTTTTCCTTCTTTGGCTCTGAAATTGATAGAAAAAAAACTACAATCCATGTACTTGTGGTCACTTTTTACATAATTCCAATCTGATGCTCAAAGAGAGTTATAGATATTTTCCCATGATCACCTCTTTGAGATGAAATTTGGGAGCCTGAAAAATCCATAACTTTCATAGATCATATCTCTGCAAATATTGCGAACCAAGCTCTGAAATTTTTAAACGATTTTCCTCAAGATTTCGGCTTCGCGCTCTAAAAATTTCAGCTTCTGAACCTTCGTAGAAAAAAAATTATAGTGAAAATTCCATGATGACCTGTTTGGAGCAGTGAAAACCCTAGAATCCAAAGCTCTGATACCAAATGTTGTGAAACCAGCTCCAAAAATAGAAGAAAAGAGAGATCAATGCCTTATAAATCAGCCACTTCAAGGGGGAAACCTCCAATACATTACATAAATGAACAATTCTTGGATGATACAAATGACCAAAACCTACTTATATATATATAGGATTCCATGGGGCCACAATATAATCCTAGTGGGGCCACAATGTAATCCTAGCTGACCTAAAAATAATAATGTAAGGGCACAATAATAACAATATGGGGGTTACAGGGGTACAAAAATAAAAATAGGGGGGGCTACACTAACATAATATACACTATTAATATAGGGACTTAAAACTTCATGTTCTTCAATCCCATGGTTGTAATTTTAGTCTCATCACTTGAATCAGACCCTAAGTCATGTTGAGCTATAGCAGCAGTTTTTTGTTTCCCTTTGTTATTGGGTTTCTTTGGCCTCAGTTCTGGATGTAATTTCCAACAATGAGTTTCATCATGGCCTTCTTTTGAAAAATGTTTGCAAGTCATTTTTTCTCCCTCTTTCTTAACAAATACATTCTTTTTGTTTTTACCTTTTTGGGTTTTCTCCTTGGCTTTTCCCTTAAAAGGTTTCTTCCTACCCTCTTCAAGAATGTTCTTCCCTCTAGCTTCTAGATGTGTGGCATGAACACAAACTTCATCCAGATTGTTGGGGTTAAACATGATAATAGTATGCTTTAGGTAGCTATGTAAGCCTCCTATGTACTTTAGCAAAGTCTCTTGGCTCTGCAAATCCACCCCTAATAAAAGAGCCCTTCTCCTAAATTCCTGGGTGTATTCTTGCACATTTTGTCCCTTCAATTGCCTAAATTTCTGCCAGTTCATGATGGCTTTTTTCATATGAGCTAATGGATAAAACTATCGTTTCATAGCAACAATAAAATATGACCATGATAGAATAATCTTACCATGTTTCTTAATTTCCTCCTGTGTCTTGGCTTCCCACCAAAAAACTGTTGCATCTTCCATTCTCAAAGAAGATAATTGAATTTTGGTATCATCATCTTGAAGGTTTTTTATTCTTAAATATACCTCCAATTGTCAAATGCAATTATCTATCTTTTTTGCATTTACTTTTCCATTAAACATTGGCAATTCGAACTTAACATCAAGTTTTCATAAAGAAGATTTACCAGTTCTCTTGGACTTGTGTGGGTGATGTACTAAAGAAGAGGTAGAAGATGATGATGATGATGATGATGAGGGTGAAGATGGTGGCACTCCATTGCCTCCATTTCCTCCAGTTTCCTTCTTTGACTTGTCTTCATCATGTTGACCTCCCGAAGATCCTTGTCCTTCTTTTTGGAGTTTATATCCTTCTCCTTCCAGTCTCTCATTCCTCTCTTGATAAATAATTCTAACCATGTCAGTCATGTCAAGAAATACTTTCCTAAACACTCGTTCTTCCTCCTTAGGGTCAAATTATTCATGAATTTCTCATTCCTCATGATGCATGCTTAATGGAGCTCCTGCTTCTTTAGGAGGTGAAATAGGTGGTGGAGATTGTGGCAATCTTGCTCTTATTTTCTTTGGCTCCTTTTGAGACCCTCCTGCTTCCACCAGTTTGTATTCTCCCCTTTTGAGCTTGAAACTTGTAAGCATCTAAAACTTTCAAACAGTTAAAAAATTCTTTGCACTAAGAAACACTAGAGAAAAAATCTAGCTCTGATACCATTTGATCTGAAATGACTGTATTATTTTTTCCTTGTTTAGGGTCTTTCAGTTTTAATAACATGTGCATAATTGGTTAATTAGTTTGCATAAGGATTAAGGAGTTTTTACATGAATTATAGATGAACTTTAGTGAATTAGAAGCATAAAATAAGTCTAAATAACACTGAACAATAGTTTAAAACAGTAAAGTAATTCACCAAATGAAATTTACACAACAAGCATGATGAAGAAGTTCACCCCTCCTGGGCTACATCCACTGGTCCAACTCCCAATGGCTTGTCCATATTTCATTATGCTAATGCTATTACATTTATTTATAGTGCTCTAATGGCTATTTTATCTACACCAATGGCTTCAGAATGCTCCAATTAGTCAATAATGACTCTTCATTCACTCGAAATGGTCAAAAATTGAGCCTCCTACACTTTTACCCAATATCTCCTAGGAAAACTCTGGTAAATGTGGAGAAATCCAGTTAACTGAAGTTAAATTAGGGTTGACTGCAAAATTGTGCATGCCCCTATCCGCTCCGCCTATTAAGCCGCGCATTAAATGTTACGGCTAGGGTGGTGGCCACAAGCTCACCCCCAACTGTTAGGTGGCTTGACCGGAACACAAAAAAATACAATTACGGATTTTATTTACATACATACATGAAGCAACCAAAAACACTCTTTATAACAGAACACACATAACCTTAAATAGCTTTACATACATGCGGAATAGGGTTCTCGGGTCCCACAGCATGCCAACCAATCACAACACATAGCAATCGATTCCCGCAATTTTACCACTCTACCGATATCGATAAACCATAACTCCTGTGAAGTGCTCTCGTGCCAATGCCAACATGTGGCATTCCCTCGTCGCATCACAGATTTCAAATCTTACTGCGTTGCAACCAATTTACCTTGGGAACTATTAACAATATCCATTAATATTTGTGAAATGTGACATCACAACTCATCATCTGCCATTGATCTGCGTCCGATTTAATGGTCCTCACCTACTCACTCTTCTTCGCATCGCAATATATATATCTTAACTTGCGATGAATGAATGGTAAACATAACAATATCCGATGCGATGTATGCTCATCCATCTGTCCTCATTGTCACTTCGTTCTGCAATTTGAACTTACTGTTTGTTCCACCTTCAACATTTCAACAGCTGTGCAATCCCTGATTCTATATGAAGAGTTCAAGACTCCATGATAGCCACCAATTCGGATTTGATCCGGTTCTGAACCTGTTTTCCATTTTTGAACCCAATCTTGTAACTTGAATTTTGAGCAAAATTTATGAACTCCTAATCACTTACGGTTGGGTGGACCATCAGTTAAGAAGAATTAAATTAAGATAAGTATAAAAGAATATTAGGAATTATGTTTTACTATGTAGGACAGACTAGAAAGGAAATATATTTAGAAATTTGGATTTTCTGTTTGAAATAAATATTTATGAATTCCTATTTATGTTTTAATGTGCAAGGTAGACTGATAAAGAGGTATGATTAGAAGCTAGAGTCTTTGTCTGTTGAATGATTGTTGATACTGCTTGGGAAAATTATCTTCTAAGAGAAGGATAATATAGAGTGTTCCATTAGTTCTGTGAAAGTAAAATTATTACAGAAACATATCTTGTTTTGCATAAAAGAAAGAATGTAAACTCATAATAATTATATTTGCAGTGAACTCAATCATATGCGACTATTTTCTGTACATATAATGACACCAGGGTTTAGAGTCGAGCCCAAAAGGAATAGGGCAAGGGTCACGGTCCTTGGACCGGTATGATCCCTACAATACCTTACAATAATGAATTTGTAGAAACAAGAGATGGTACTTGAGATCACTTATAGAATTATTAAACAAAGATTCATTAAAATCTGTAGAGAATTAAAATTCATAAAACGATGTGAAAACTCCTTGAAAGAAACAGTAAATTCTGTAGAAACTTAACTAAAGCATCCATATAAAAACATATCAAGTGTCCATTTAAAGAAACAACACATATAATAGAAAAATCCATGTGAACTCAGAACTAATATTTATACCAAATTATTTATGTAAAAATGAAAAATACCCATGAAGGGGTTTCATCTGATAGACATTGTGAATCAACAAAGGTATAGTAGGACACAGTCCATAAACAGATAAATTATAATCCCAAAGAAATATAATCCGGTACAGGAAAATTGTGAGTCTTAACACTAATAAACCTTCCAACTTAATAAATTCGAAAACTAAACCTTTGCATGAAGGAAGGAGCCATAACATTTAAATAGGGTGAAAAATATGCAACTAAAGGGCCCGAGCTAATATTTATCTTGCATGCAGGCTCTACCAGAATAGTAGGCTCCCTGTATACATGGGGGTTTCACCCTCAAACCTTAGACAATATAATAAATGCAAAACAAACATCACTGGGTAGGTGGTTTGAACTTACCAGTGATTCGCGGAAGGGGCTTTGAAGAAAACTGAGAAAAACATTCATTCAAAGGTAACCGACACCTGTAATGTAAATGAAAACCGATGAAGAAATTCAATATCTCATCCCAAGTGACATACTGTGCAACGACAATGAACTATAACAAAAAAAACCCTCAGATAGATAATTACCTGAAAATCAAGTAAGAGGGGATTTTGTGCCATCCTCATGTTGCGAAATGAGCAAAACCAAAACCCTTTCATCACATCAGGATGCCTTTGCATCTTCAGAAATATTGGGTCAGAGAATAATGAAAGGATGGAATTAACCCTTATTTATTAAAATACATAGGATAGTATTCAAGAAAACTCTGGTTTCTTATGAAATGAGACAAAGTAAACTAAAATGAGAAAAATCATACTCTATCGAGCGTTGTTCAACAAGTTGAGCGCAAACCCAGAGGCAAACAATGGAAAAGTGAATTAGTAGTTACCTATAAAGTGTGACCAGGAACGCCACATGGCAAAAGGAGAGTTTTGTCACACTTCATGAGCAGAAATAACTTAAAATCCACAGAGGAATACACAATTAGAACCAAGAAGTTGCGGAGCCATCGAAAGTAGAGAGCGGCAGCAGAAAGAGGCGAATGGTCGAGCAAGGGAGGGGTGGTTACCCTAACCACCTCGAATTTTCATAGCACCATCAGATCTAGGGTTGATCGATCGATAGTATCAATCAAGCCACCCCAAACAACTGTACGCCTCGGTAATTAATGAGCCAGGTGTCTAATGTTTGATAACAGACCCGAATCACAGCAGAATTCAAAAACAATAATTTTGATTAAAAATCTTATCGCATTTGTAATACACAGAAGTCCATTATCATAAAGATCTGTCAAAGTAGCTGATGGCGTTGTGACACGACGGAGACATCGTGGTACAACCCAAATCTGGAAGATTAAAGGAATGAAAATTGAAACGATAATCATAAATACCATATGAAAAGTACCCAAGGTTGCATGCCGATACTATTGTTTTGGGCATTTGTAATTATATCATATGCTTTGAGTTAAATCTATGTCGGATGGTCTATACTTTGGAAGCTCGAAAGGTTAGAAAATGTGAAATGAAGTTAAGAACTAATATATTTTTAATATATAGTACCTTTATAAACCTTTGGTATTATGAGTATGTGTGTTATCAAAAGAGTGTGTTAAGTTAATGAAAGTAATTTTTGTTTTTACGGTGGAATTTGTGTTTATGTAGTTGGATGTGACAAGTGGTATCAGAGCATGGTTACATCCTAAGGCTAGATGGGCCAACACAATAACATGGATGATTTTATTTGCTCTTGTGTTGAAAACTGTGCACAGTGACAGAAAGAACAACAAAGAGTTACCATGAGGAGAGGGGCCAGTCATCAAATGCCCAGAAATACAGGGGAAAACCAAACCTTGCGTAATCTTGAAGTTAACCTAGAAATGTGGGTACAGTTAAGCGTAGACTAGCACCAACAAACCAGTAGAATACTGGAGGAGTAGAAAAACCAGACAAATGAATTGTTAGATACGGTACAACAACTTCAGATAGAGATGACTCAAGTCAGAAGTGATAACGAGAAGTTAATGAGAGAGCAAGAAAAGATACTGAAGAGTCTCTCGGATAAGTAGAATCAACACCCTATACATCCCAGTCTAGATACCCATGGATAAGGTGAAAAATAATAGCAAGTGCATGATCATCTAGAAGGGAGTCGTACTTAATGGAGTAGCAAGAGTAGAATGTATAATGAAGCTAAATCTGGGAATATTTCAGATCAGCAAGAACTGAAGAGATAGAAAGTGGAATTGGAAGGGGAATTTCAAAAAATCAAACCTCCTACATTTGATGGAGAAGTTTAGGAGATGGTGGAAGCTTGGATAATAAATATGAAAAAGTATTTCCAAGTTTATGAATATAACAACCAACTTAAAGCTTGCCTAGCTATCTATCAGTTGCGGGAAAAGGAGATGTTATGTTGGGATGAGGTGAAAAACGTGCATGGAATCGAAGGAAAGAATGTAACATGGGATGAATTCCAATAGTATTTTAAATATAAGTACTTAACTGAACGATTTTATGATGAGAAATCACTAGAGTTCCATGATCTGAAGTTAGTACAAATTTCTATGGATGAATTTGTTACAAAATTCACATCTCTGTTAAGATATGTACCATATCTAAGAGATGAAAAGGAGAAGGTACAAAGGTTCTTGAGAAGTTTAACTTCTCACATGAAATAAATAATTGAGTTTGTGAACCCAAAAATGATGGATAGGGCAATAAGAAAGGCCAGAATGTGCTATCAACAATCCAAAGCTAAGGGAGAAATGGGTAGGAGTTGGCCACCTAATAAAGTGCAGAAAGGCCCCTGTGGTTTTAAAAACAGTAAATGAGAAATTATAAGAATACTGTGAAAAATCCAGCAAGTAAGTGATTTGGAAGAAATCAGCAAAAACCAAGATGGGCAACTTAGGAGCGTCATACAGAGGCCTCTAGTAGGCTTGACCTTGGAAAAACACAAAAAACCCCACTTCAATGTTGGGGATGTTGCGAAGCGCATTATTTCAAGAATTTTACTCATCGAGGGAGAAATGAAGTGGAAACCAACCTGCAAGAGGCATCCACAGTAGGAGATGTGGCACGCAAAATACCTAGAATCAATGTTGTTCTGGAGGACAGACAAGCAGACTTTAAACCAACCATGATTGAACTGGAAGGTAAGCTTCAAACCCAATCTGTTTCCATTTTGGTTGACCCTGGAGCTAGCCCAAGTTTATAAACCCCCACATAGTTGAAAATTGTAAATTGCAACAACAAAAATTTAAGAACCCACGGTTGGTTCAATTGGCTATGGGGGCCAAAAGGAGAGACAATGCTAAAGTCCCAAACTATGAATTGGAAATAGGAAATCAACACATAACTGTTGAATTGAACATATTGCCTTTGGGTTCCTATGATATTTTGTTGGGTATGGACTGGTTGGAAAAACAGTGGTCATTAGTGGATTGTAATGATAAAATTATTTATTTTAAATCTGAAGATGGCACACGAAAATATTTGCAGGTAATTAAGAAACCCCTTCTATTATGTCCCATTACTGCATCACAGCTGAATAAATTCATTATAAAAGGATTCCAACTCTATGAAATTCAAGTAGGCTTCTCATATTCCAAGGATAAATCCCTCATGTTGGAAAACATTCTTGTTATACAAGAATTCATAGATGTATTTCCTAAAAGTATTCCAAGATGACCACCAAGGCGGGATATTGACTTCACAATAGAATTAGTACCTTGGGCTGCACCTGTGTCAATGGCACCTTACATAATGAGTATACCAGAGTTGACAGAATTAAAAATGCAGTTGCAAGAATTAATGGGTAAAGGTTATATTCGGCCAAGTGTATCCCCTTGGGGAGCACCGGTGTGATTTGTTAACAAGAAGGATGGGACTATGTGAATGTGCATGGACTACCGACATCTTAATAAATTAACAGTAAAAAATAATTATCCAGTTCCACGCATAGATGACCTGTTTGACTAAGTGAAGGGGTAAACAATATTTTCGAATATTTATTTGAGATCGGGGTATCACCAAATCCAAATTAAGGATGAAGATATATTGAAAATAGCATTTCATACAAGGTACAAGCATTATTGTTAGGTCCCTATATTGCTAGTATAGTCCCTTATTGTTGTTAGTGTAACCCCCTTATTGTTATTGTTGAACCCCTGTAACCCCAATATTGTTATTATTGTGCCCTTACATTATTATTGTTAGGTCGACTAGGATTATATTGTGACCCCATGGACTCCTATATATTGAAGGATGTTTTGGTCATTTGTATCAGCCAAGAATTTTTCATTTATGTAAGGTATTGGAGGTTTCCCCCTCGAAGTGGCTGACTTATAAGGTGTTGATTGCTCTTTTCTTCTATTTTTGGAGTTGGTTTCATAACAATTGGTATTAGAGCTTTGGATTCTAGGGTTTTGCTACTCCAAACAGGTCATCGTGGAATTTTCGCTATAACGTTTTTTCTATGAAGGCTAAAAAAATGAAATTTTTACAGAGTGAAGGCGAAATCTTGAGGAACATCGTGTAAAAAATTCAGATCTTGGTTCGCAATATTTTCGGAGATATGATCTGTGGAAGTTAGGTTTTGTTTAGGCTCCTGAATTTCACCTAAAACAGGTCATAATGGCATTTGCGTTATAAATTTTTTTATACGAAGGCTCAGAAACTGAAATTTTTATAGAGCAGAGCTGAAATCTTGAGAAACCTCTTGTACAAATGTCAGATCTTTGTTCGCAATATTTTTTGAGATATGATCTGTGGAAGCTAGGTTTGTTTCAGGCTCCCAAATGTCATATCAAAGAGGTGGCCGTGGAAAAATCATCATAACTCTCTCTCTGAGTGTCGAATTTGAATTTTGTCAAAATTGGCCACAAGTACATGGACTGTAGTTTCCAGTGTATCAATTTTAGAGCCGAAGGAAGAAACAATGACACGTGATACATCATACAATTTCGCTCTACTGAACTAGTCCATAATTAGGTCATTGTGGGAGATTGGGCATAACTTTTCCTTGAAGAAACCAAATTAGGTTAGACTTGTGGCATTTGAAAGAAGATTTAGAGTGCTACTACAAGGCTGAATTTCATATATTGAAGATCCTAAATCACAGAGATAATTAAATTTCAATATTGAGCTCCTCAAAAGAAAGAAAAAGGTGTGTATGTTTTTTCCGAATTGCATAAGTCTTGTTTGAAGAATCAATTTGAATTGATTCCAAGGGCATATTGTAGAATAGATATCAATATTTTGTTCTAAAATTCCCCCTAGAAATAATTCAACACCCATTAAGCCTTCAAAAGTCTCTACTATGGCTCATGAAGATGAAGAAATGAAACATGGCGTATCAAAATTACAACAACAAGTGCACCAAATTTCCCTCTCGCAAAGAGCAACAAAAAATGAAATGGATGTTTTGAAGAAACACGCGGAAGCCAAGATGGATGGTTTGAAGAAAGGCATGGAAGCTATGATGGATGGTTTGAAGAATGGTATGGTAGAAAAAATGGAAGGTTTTAAGAAAGACATGGAAGGTTTGAAGGAAGGTTTGTCAAAGTTGATACAAGAAATGATTCCTAATGGCGAAAAGATAGTAGAGGAAACTCATGATGAGAAAAAAATAAATGTTAATAGTGATTTCATAAACTATAAGGTTGGATTGAAGAACCACGATATTCCAAAGATGGATATGAGGAAGTTTCATGGCAAGGATCCCGTAACATGGATACTATAGATGGAGCAATTTTTTTATCTCAATAATGTGCAAAATAGACAAAAGGTACACATTGCATCTTTAAATTTAGAAAAAAATACATTTGTATGGTATCGATGGCTTTGCTCCCATAAAAAATGTCACTTGTTCAATTTTTACGGAGGAAATGATAGCACATTGTGAAGATACAAAGAGCAACACCTTCTTTAGCCAATCGATAAACCTCAAACAAAAGGCTTCAGTGGTGGAGGACATTGAGGAATTCCAAAAATTTAATATTAGGGTAACTGATATTCCAGAAGAACACAAGATTGATGTCTTCATAGGGACTTTAAAGGATAACATCCAACATAAAGTTCATGTTTGGGAACCTGATTCATTGGAGAAGGCATCCAAGTTGGAAAGAAAAAATGAATGTAAAAGTATGGCGACAAGGAAGCATACCACTCACATCTATAAAGATGGAAGTGTTGCTACTCCTAGACTTCCACAACCTACAAGGTTGACACCACAACAATTGGAAGAAAAAAGAGCAAAAGGGCTTTGCTATAGTTGTGATGGAAAATACACTAAAGGTCAGAAGTGTGTTGAGAATAAATTATTTTACATAGATTGTGAAGAGGATGAAGAAAATGAACAAGAAACTTCAAAAGAAGAGGATATACACTAGGAACCAACCCTAGAAGAAGAAGAAATGAGTCCGACCATATCATGTAATGCATTGGCATGAATTACGACTCCTCAAAATCTCAAGATAGAAGGACATAGCAAGAAGAAAAATGTAATAGTGTTGATTGATTTGGGTAGTACCCATAATTTTATTCATTATAAGGTAGCCAAGGAATTGAATTGTTTCCTATACCCAGAACCAGAATGTCAAGTGATGGTTGCAAATGGAGGAACTATAAATTTCTTTGTAAAATGCCATAATATCAAGCTAACCATGGGGGAATATGTATTTAATAGTCCAATGCTTTCCATTCCAATGGGAGGTGTTGATGTTGTACTAGGAGTACAATGGTTACAATATTTGGGGATGGTAGTTTTTAATTTTCAAGAATTTTTTTTCGGAAGGAAAGGAAATCGAATTACGGGGTATCACAGGGAAGCCAGGAAAGATAATAAGCTCTAATTTCATGAAAGCTTCTGAAGAAAGAACAAAAAGGCGTAATTTCACAATTATGCTCACTAGAAGTTCCAACATCAAAATCATCTATTTCTCCAGATCTCCAAAATGTCTTGGACAATCATTCCAAGGTGTTTGAAACTCCCAAAAGACTCCCACCTATTCATGATCATGATCATGCTATTCATTTGAATCCAGGAAGTGTTCCTCTAAACATTAGGCCTTACAAATATCCTTATGTCCAAAAGAGATAAATTGAACGTATGATTGCAAAAATGTTAGAGGCAGGTATAATTCAACCTAGTCAAAGTTCTTTCTTTGCTCCAGTAATATTGGTGCATAAGAAGGATGGATCATGGCGCATGTGTCTGGATTATAGGGAGCTCAATAAACTCACTATTAAAGATAAGTTTCCCATTCCTGTGATTAATGAATTATTGGATGAATTACATGGAGAAAATTATTTTACCAAGTTGGATCTTCGTTCAGAATATCATCAAATTAGAATGAAGACTGAAGATATTCCGAAAGCATCATTTCGAACTCATGAGGGTCATTATGAATTTTTGGTCATGCCTTTTGGCATTACTAATGCACCTTCTAAATTTCAAGGGTTGATTAATTCTATTTTCAAACCCTTCCTTAGAAAATTTGTGCTAGTATTTTTTGATGACATATTAATCTACAACAGGTCTTGGAAGGATCATGTTCAACATGTTGACAGGGTGCTCAAACTATTGGAGGAGAAACAATTATATGCACAAACATCCAAATATTTCTTTGGAGTACAAGAGGTTGAATATCTGGGTCATATTGTATATCACGAGGGTGTTAAGGTAGACCCTAACAAAATTAAAGCCATTAAGGAATGGAAAGTTCCCACAACCATAAAGCAGTTGCGAGGATTTCTCGGGTTAACAGGGTATTATCGCAAGTTTGCTAAGATTTATGGGAGAATAGCAACACCTCTAACAAAATGATTGAAGAAAGATGCATTTTCATGGACACCTGAAGAAAATAAGGCCTTTGAACATCTTAAAGAGGCAATGTATCTAGCACCAGTCTTAGCTACGCTGAACTTCATAAAAACCTTTATTGTGGAATGTGATGCCTCAGAAAATGGAATTGGTGCTGCTTTAATGCAAGAAGGAAGACCCATTGCTTTTTAAAGTCGTCCAATCAAAGGAAAGTATTTACAGAAAGCTATTTATGAGAAGGAAATGTTAGCAATACTACATGCACTAAATAAATGGCGACCTTACCTAATGAGAAGACACTTCAAAGTAAAAATTGATCATCATAGTCTTAAACACTTTTTGGAACAAACATTAGGGGAATTTTGAGGTCTAAAATGGGCCTACTAAAAAAATTATAAAATAATAGTGGAAATAATAAAACAAGATTTGATTACATCATCAAATTTTAGAGGTAAAAAAGAAAAAATTATTTTTTCAACTCGTATTTTGAACTTATCTCCTTAAGGTTTTACTCAAATTTTGAACAGGAATACTCGTTGCATGTAAAATTTAATTCCCCATCCAAGGAGTACCCATGTTGCATATTTTTGATGGACCTTGCTACACAAAAAATGAGAAATAAATAAAAAAACGTGATTGCAATCACGTTTTTCATGTTTTTCTCATTTTTCGTGTAGCAGGGTCCATCAAAAGTATGCAACATGGGTACTCCTTGGATGACGAATTAAATTTTGTATCCAAAAAGTACTCCCACTCGAAATTTGAGTAAAAACTTAGGGAGATAAGTTGAAAATGCAAGTTGAAAATGTAGTTTTATTATTTTATTATTTTTTAATATTTGTACTTTGTTACTCCAAAAATGGTGAATCATCCCCCATGGTTGACATCATCATATTGAATCCTATTTATTCTCATAAAGGTTATTTTGGTTGTACATTTTTCTTAGGAGGCCCATTTTAGACCTCAAAATTCCCCTAATGGTCTATCTTCATAAGAGCAACAAAAATGGGTCACAAAGATGTTGGGTTATGAGTTTGAAATCATCTACAAAAAAGGGAAGCTAAATGTTGTTGCAGATTCACTCTCAAGAAATGATGAAGAGGTGGAATCATTGCTTTGTGCCATTTCTATTATCCAACTAGATTGGATAACCGAAGCAAGGGATGAATGGAAGAAGGAGGAAGAAGTGTGGACACTCATTCAAAAGTTGTATCAAGATCCTAGTACATCTGACACATTTAGTTGGAAAAACGATTCAATATGGTACAAAGATCACTTTTATATTTGGAATAATTCCTAACTATAACAAAAGATTCTTTTGGAATTGCACATTTCTCCTTTAGGAGGACACTCAGGATTTTTAAAAACTTACCACAGGGTGAAGAAAGAATTTTTTTGGGATGGCCTTAAATCTGATATTCAAAATTTTTTGGCGGAATGTTTGGTTTGCTAGAAAAATAAAATTGAGAGAATTAAGACCCTGGGTCTTCTACAACCTTTATCCATTCCAAGTCAATGTTGGGAGGAGATTTCAATGGATTTTATCAAAGGTTTACCTAAGTCCGAAGGAAAGAGTGTAATCATGGTGGTAGTTGATAGACTTACCAAGTATGCATGCTTTTGTGCATTATCTCATCCATTTAAAGCAAGTACAATTCCTACTGCATTTATGAAAACAATTCAAAAGCTACATGGGAACCCAAAGATTATTGTAAGTTACAGAGATCCCATTTTTACTGGAATTTTTTGGATGAAATTATTTTCTTGTTTGGGTACTCAACTAGCCCATAGATCATATTATCATCCTCAATCTGATGGTCAAACAGAGATAATGAATAAATGTTTGGAAGGATGTCTTATTTTTTGTGTATCTGATAAGAAAACACAATGGTTCGAGTGGTTACCTCTCGCTGAATGGTGGTATAACACTTCCTTCCATACTGCAGCAAAAATGACCCCATTTATGGAACTTTATGGATATCATCCACCGTCCATCACATCTTCTTTAAGAGAAAATTCTAAGGTTCAAGTAGTGGAAGATCACATCGAGCATCAACAAGAAGTTATCCAACTCTTAAAGGATAACCTAAATTTGGCACAAAATCGAATGAAACAATAGGTAGATCAACATCACAGTGAGAGAGGTTTTGATGTTGGAGACTACGTATTTTGCAGCTACAACCATACAAACAAACTTCCCTCAAGCAAGCTAAGAAGGATAATAAATTATCGCCAAAGTACTATGGTCGTTACAAGGTGTTGCAAAATATTGGTACTATGGCATACAAATTGGAGCTTCCTACTTCTCTGCGAGTGCATCCAGTTTTCCATGTTTCATGCTTAAAGAAGGTTATAGGGGACAAACTTCCAGTTCAAACAATATTTCGAGAACTTGAAGAGGAAGGAAAAATCATATTGGAACCTAAAGCAGTCATAGAAACAAGAACTCAACAACTATGAAATCGATCAATTTAAGAGTATCTCATCAAATGGAAGAACTTACCCACTGAAGATTCTACATGGGAGGATGAGAATTTTATACAAAAGCATCTAGATCTACTCAAGTGTTGAGGACAACTGCTTTTTGGAGAGGGGCATGTTAGGTCCCTATATTACTAGTATAGTCCCTAATTGTTGTTAGTGTGACCCCCTTATTGTTATTGTTGTACCCCTGTAACCCCAATATTTTTATTATTGTGCCCTTAAATTATTATTGTTAGGTCAGCTAGGATTATATTGTGACCCCATGGAGTCCTATATATAGAAGGAGGTTTTGTTCATTTTTATCATACAAGAATTGTTCATTTATGTAATGTATTGGAGGTTTCCCCCTCGAAGTGGCTGATTTCTAAGGTGTTGATCTCTATTTTCTTCTATTTTTGGAGATGGTTTCATAACAATTATGAATTTTTGGTATTACCTTTCAGGTTAACCAATGCACCAGCAACCTTCATGAGCTTGATGCATGAAATTTTCCACCCATTCTTGGATAAATTTGTCTTGATTTTTATAGATGACATATTGATATACTCTAAAAATGTAGTGGAACATAAGGAGAATTTATGTATAGTACTAAAAATGCTATGAGAACATCATCGCTATGCCAAATTCAACAAATGTGATTTTTACAAAGAGCGAATTCAATGCCTAGGACATGTAATATCAGTTGAAGTGATTTCTGTAGACCCAAAAAAGATAAAAATGATCATGGAGTGGAAAGTCCCTAAGAATGTGGCAGACATATTCTCATTTATGGTTTTGGTTGGTTATTATCGATGTTTCATTAATAATTTCTCTAAAATAGATTTTCCTATGACCTTGTTACAGCGGAAAGGAAAAGTCTTTAAATCGACCCAAGAATGCCAATTTTTTTTTGAAAAATTGAAATAATTTTTAACCACTGCTCCTGTACTGAAAGTGGCAAATCCGAGTAAGGAATTTGAGGTATGCACTGATGCCTACAAGGAAGGATTTGGAGCATTTTTTACCCAAGAGGGTAAATTCATTGCATATGAATCCAAAAAGTTAAAATATCATGAGTAGAGGTATTCCATGTATGAATTAGAATTAATTGCAGTGGTACACGTTTTGCAAGTATGGAGACATTACTTGCAAGGGAAAAGATTCATGCTAAAAACATATCATAGTAGCCTAACTAGCTACTTTAAGCAATCAAATCTCAAAGCTTGTCAAACAAGATGGAATGCATTTCTAAGAAAATTTTATTTTGATATTCAACATGTAAAAGGAAAGGAGAACAATGTTGTTGATGCTTTGAGTAGAAAATTGCATGGCATCTATGAACTTTATTTTAACTAGGTGGAATTTAAGTTTCAAGAGAAAATTGTGAAAGCAGCAAGAATGGAACCTGAGTACCAATTCTTATGGAAGCAAGCAAAGGAAGGCATAAGCGATGGAAAGAAATTAGATTATGAGCTTAATGAAAAAAATTCTTAGTATACCGGGAGAAGATATTTATTCCAAATCAAAAGAACCTAAGAGAACTAATTATGGATGAATATCATAAGATTTCTTATGTATGGCATCTCGAATATCAAAAGATGTTAACAACAATAAGAAAGGACTATTTCTTGCCAGGAATGCGTAAAGACATTGCTGAATACTTGACCCGATGCTTGGAGTACCAGCAATTCAAGGTAGAACATCAGAACCCAACAAGATTTCTTCAGCCTATTCCCATGCCCGAATGGAAATGGGAAGTCATATCCCTTGATTTTATTACCGGGTTGCCAAGAAATAAAAAGCATAATGATTCCATCATGGTGGTAGTAGACAGACTTAGCAAGGTAGCTCATTTCATACCTGTTCAGTCTACATATAAAAAAAGAAAAATTGCAGACATATTCATGAGAGAAATTTTTCGATTACATGGTACATTCCAAGAGTCGTTATCTCAGATCGAGATGTGAAATTTACCTCTGCCTTTTGGAAAACATTATTTTCTGGACTGGGAATGAAAATTCAGTTTAGCACTTCATATCACGCTCAAACCGATGGGCAAACAGAAAGAGTGAACCAATTTTTGGAAGATATGTTGTGCATGTATGTTATGCAACAACCTGCTAGATGGGAAGAATACTTGCACTTAGTAGAGTTTGTATATTATAAAGGGTATCAAGAATCTCTCAAGATGATTCCATTTTCTATGAAAGACAATGTCAGACCCCCATCAACTGGAGCAGTCCAGAAACCAAGATGATGCTTGGACCATACATGCTTAAAGAAATGGAACGTGAGGTGAGGAAAATTAGACAAAAATTGAAGGAAACTCAAGATAAAAAAATATATATATGCAGATCGGAAAATGGCATTCAGGGAATTTGAGGTGGTTGATCATGTGTACGTAAGAATAAAACCAAATAAGAGCACCTTAAGGTGGAGTACTTGTACCAAATTGACCCCCCGGTATTGTGGACCATTCCAAATTTTGGAATGGATTGGGCCAGTACCTTACTGACTAGATTTATCTAACCATATAAGGGTGCATAATGTGTTCCATATATCACTGTTAAAACGATACATACATGAGCCCAAGCATGTGATACATTGGCAAAACATACATGTAAGTCCTGATTACACTATGAGTTGCTAAAAATGAAACGTTTTCTCTAAAACTAAATGAAATTATTTTGTGATAATGTGGGTGGAACCGGATGACGAGTTCCTAGTAGAGCCTCAGCGTATTCTCGATCAGAGAGAAATAATTCTTGGGAGGCGAGTCATCCCCTAGGTTAAGGTGCAATGGAGGAAATTTAGCTCAAAGGAGGCTACCTGGGAGGATGAAAAATTCATGCGAGAGGCATACCCTGAGTTGTTTCTGTTAGATTAAGAAAACACCGGTGCAATTTTTACCTTAAAGGGGGAAGATGTAAGAACTCGTTTATGGTTAACTATGGTAAATAGAGTTTATGATACATTAATGTTTTATTTAATATAATTGACTAACAAATGTGGTATTTGTTAGTAGAAAATGAATTTATTTGAAATAAAAGGAAAATGGATTATTATATTAAGTGAAAAAGAAATTAACTGAATGGTGAATGTGTCCAAGATTCTAGAGTAAAAGTAAATAGAGACGGTTATGACAGTTACTTCCCAGAAAAGGATAAAGGAAAAATCTTGTTGTGGGGAAGGGGTTCTGTTCAGAAAAATATGAAGGGTAATAGCTACAATGATTTGCAAGCTGATGGAGAGTTGTCGAGATCTGATAAGAGCCCAATGGAGCTCTAGACCCGGAGAAGTATAGACTGGATTAGAAAAATCCTCAGGCCTATCTTCCCTATAAAAATTGTCTATTGTTTAAGGCTTTGGAGAGGAGCATGGGGGAAGTCGAGGACATAATCGCCTCACTTATGGTTGGGTGGACCATTAATTAAGAAGAAGAAAATTGAGATAAGTATAAAAGAATATCAGGAATTATGTTTTCCTGTGTAGGACAGACTAGAAAGGAAATATATTTAGAAATTTGAATTTTCTGTTTGAAATAAATATTTATGAATTCCTAGTTATGTTTTAATGTGCAAGGCAGACTAACAAAGAGGTATGATTAGAAACTAGAGTCTTTGTCTGTTGAATGATTATTTATACTGCTTGGGAAAATTACCTTTTAAGAGAAGGATAATATAGAGTGTTCCATTAGTTTTGTAAAAGTAAACTTATTACAAAAAAATATCTTGTTTTGCATAAAAGAAATAATTTAAACTCAAAATATTTATCTTTGCAATGAACTAAATCATATGCAAGTATTTTTTGTACATATAATGACACCAGGGTTTAGAGATGAGCCCTAAAGGAATAGGGTAAGGGTCACAGTCTTGGGCCGGTATAATCCCTACAATACCTTACAATAATGAATTTATAGAAACAAGAGATAGTACCGGAGATCACTTATATAATTATTAAACAAATATTCATTATAATCTGCAGAGAATTAAAAGTCATAAAATGCTCTGAAAACTCCTTCTTGAAAGAAACAGTAAATTCTGTAGAAACTTAACTAAAGAAGCCATATAAAAACGTATCAAGTTCCACTGGAAGAAACAATACATATAATAGAAAAAACCGTGTGAACTCAGAACTAAGATTTATACCAAATCATTTATGTAAAAATGAAAAATACCCATGAAGGGGTTTCATCTGATAAACATTGTGAATCAAAAAAGGTACAATAGGACACAGTCTATAAACAGATAAATTACAATCCCAAAGAAATATAATCCAATACAGGAAAACTTTGAGTCTTAACATTGGTAAACCTTCCAACTTAATAAATTCGAAAACTAAGCCTTCGCATGAAGGAAGGAGCCATAACATTTAAATAGGGTGAAAAACATGCAACTAAAGGGCCTGAGCCAATATTTATCTTGCATGAAGGCTCTGCCGGAATAGTAGGCTGCCTGTATACACGGGGGTTGCACCCTTAGACCTCAGACAATATAATCATTGCACAACAAACATCACTGGGTAGGCGGTTTGAGCTTACCAGTGATTCGCGGAAGGGGCTTGGAAGAAAACTGAGAAAACCCTTCGTTTGAAGGTAATTAACACCTGTAATGTAAATGAAAAACAACGAAGAAATTCAATATCTCAACCCAAGCAACATACTGTGCAACGATGAGGAACTATAACAAAAAAAAACCCTCAAATAGATAGTTACCTGAAAATTGAATAAGAGGGTATTTTGTGCAATCCTCATGTTGTGAAATGAGCAAAACCAAAACCATTTCATCACCTCAGGACACCTTTGCATCTTCGGAAAGATTGGGTCAGAGAATACTGATAGGAAATAATTAAACCTTATATATTAAAATACGGAGGATAGTATTCGAGAAAACTTTTGTTTCTTATGAAATGAGACAAGGTAAGCTAAACTGAGAAAAATCATACTCTGTCGAGCATTGTTCAACAAGTTAAGCACAGACCCAAAGGTGAATAATGGAAAAATTTAAGCAAGAGTTACCTGTACAGTGTGACTAGGAACGCTGCATGGAAAAGGAGAGTTCTATCACACTTCATCAACAGAAATATCTTAAAATCCGTGGAGGAATACACAGTTAGAACGAAGAAGTCATATAGCCACTGAAAGCAGAGAGAGGCAACAAAATGAGGAGAATGGTCGAGCAAGGGAGGGGTGGTTACCCTAACCACCCCGAAATGTTGTAGCACCGTCAGATCTAGGGTTGATCGATCGATAGTCTCGATCAAGCCACCCCAAACATCTATATGCCTAAATAATTAATAATCCAGGTGTCTAATGTTTGATAACAAACCCGAATCAATACAGAATTCAAAAAAAAAAATTCTAATTTAAAATCTTATCGCATTCATAATATACAAAAGTCCATTATCAAAAAGATCTGTCAAAGTGGCTGATGGCATTAAGACATGACGGATACATCATGGTACCTCCCAAATCTAGAATATTAAAGGATTGAAAATTGAAACGATAATCATAAATACCATATGACAAGTACCCAAGGTTGCATGCCGATACTATGCCTTTGGGCTTTTGTAATTATATCATATGCTTTGAGTTAAATCTAAGTCGAATGGTCTAGAATTTGGAAGCTCGAAAGGTTAGAAAACATGAAATGAAGTTAAAAAATAATATCTTGTTATGCCATAAGGTGTCACTAGTTGAAAAAAACTCCCCTAGCTGCCACTGTGTCCATGTTTGAGCCATTGGATCAAATGTTAGACGATTGAAATGTTTTAGGCCATTAGATCAAGTAAATATTTTTATACATGTTTTTTATAGTTTTAGTTTATTGAATAAAAAGATCGACATAATGTAATGAACATTTTAATTAGGTCAAAATACAATAAAAAATAAAAATAAAAAATAAAAAATGATAAACTATAAATACAGCCCATGGTATTGACCCATGATATTCATGTGGAAAGTAGTTTCTTTATAGGGGGAACTAAGATGGCCTAAATCAATCTTAAATCAATCTTAACTGGATCTAAGATAATTATTTAATAAAATTATTTTTAAATGTTTATAGCCATTATTCTTTTAAAATTTTACTTAATAAAATGTATCTACATTTTCATACATCCAAATATACATAGTCTTTTTTGTTCTATATTATTTTTGTTACAACTATTCTATTATTCCAAAAATACATGGTATTTTTTATATATATATATTATTTATGTTACAAATGTTTTATAATTCATTAGTATTATTTCTTAATATATAAAAAATTAAATTAATAATGAAATTTTTTAAAATATGTGATCTTTTTTAAATTTCCAAATTATTTCAGAGGACATGATTTATGGCAATAATGATGAATGTTCATAATTCTCATTTCTTAAATAACACTAAATTTACCTTTAAAGGGGTCAATAACAATTGTTTGTATCAAAGTCAAGGATACAGAACAAATGAGACATGGTGAAGAGAATCTTCCAACCTTGCAACAGGCCCTAAAAAGGCATAACGTTGAATGTATGGAATCCATTTTCCCTGGTACACATGAGAAGTACAATGAAAAGTATTGGAATTTGGAAAATTTCACGAACCTATTCTCATGTTTCATTCATTTAGATCTGAATTATATGGAAGAATAAAAGCAAGATAATGGATACTTATCAAGAATGTATGATCCTTTAGAAGGAAACAACGTTGACAAGGCTATGGAGGACCAAATAGTAGAATTAAAAACAGAAAAGGACTCTTCAGAAAATGGGTTACTCAAGGATTTTGGAATCCAGATGAGCTACATTAACTCACTGATTCAAGAAAACGCTCAAAAAGAGACAGACAGTAGTGATATAGAGACAATTTATTCATGAACAAGAGAAAGCTAGAATTATAACCCGAGATAGAGTTATGGGAAGACAAACATTCCAATTATAAGGAAGAGTCAAATTTACATGAGGATTAGTTCACTCAACATAATTCTCCACCGCTTATTCTGGAGGAGAAATTTTCTACTACCTCATCAACTGAAGAAGGCCCACATGAGAAAATCAGAAGGGATTGTCACTCTGCTCTTTTTTGTCTAATAGTCTCTTTACCTCTACCCTTAAATTCAATGACTCAAAAAATACTAGACAAAGGACACTTACCTATTGCAATCAGTTGAAAAAAAATGTATCTCTAAAGGGTAACTTGGGGAGGAATCTATTATTTAAAAGATAGGGAAAATAATTTCATTTAGAAACAAAAATATATTCTCACTAGGGAAGGGATTTATTCCATTTAAAATTTGTTCCCATTCTTGTCACTACAAAATTTGATTGTTTCTTTTTATTTGATGGGAAAATAAATGATCTTTAAAAGGCACTAAATTCTTGAATTATGATCTTTAAAGAAGTCGCTAGATTCCCTAATTATGAGCTGATTTTTTCTTCTTCTTCTTCTCTTTTTTTTTTTTTTTTTTCTTTTAACGGAGGTGAAAAGTTTCAAAGAAGTGGAATATTGGTTGTTCAAAGAGGAATTATGGAAATATGATTGTAGATAAGTTATTAATATAAATTATCTGAACTAATATTAATTAATCATCCCCAAGGGTTAAAAAGTGCCCAAATGTCTCTTATCCATAAAATTGACGATTAAGATAACTCTATGCTCTATGTTCAAACGATAGGTGAAGGTGGATTTACCATACTTAAGCTTCTTAGTAGTCTCTTATGAAGTACAACATGTCATAGTGATAAGTTTTTATTCCATTAAATAATTCTAGCTGTAGAGCAGAGTCAGAGTTCTAGGAGTAGTATTAGAGGAATTCAACATTGTGAATGTGATAGAAATAATTTCGTGGAAGGTTGAAGTCTGCCCAACTTGGTCATAAAAACCAAGTGCATCCATGCAAAAAAAAAAATAATAGACATGCATATTTTGTCATATAGAGGTCTTGAGTACTTTGGCCAAAATGTCTCATCCATTATGAAAAAACACATCTTACATGTAATTAATAACAAAGAAGTTGTTCCACATCAATTACCTAATATGGATATTTTGATTTGAGGTCTAGTAAACATAATTCTCCACCCCTTATTTTGGAGGATTAGTTTGAGCCGAGAAAGTTCCTACTACCTCTTCTTTCTTATATGATATTCTTTCCTATACCACAACCTTACGGTGTTTCCTTTGCAACATGTGGTGCAATTACTAGTTAATATATAGTAACTTTATAAACCTTTGGTATTATGAGAATGTGTATTATCAACATAGTGTGTTAAGTTAATAAAAGCAAGTTTTTTTTTATGGTGGAATTTGTGTTTATGTAGTTGGATGTGACACTTTTTGACATTTAAATCAACATAAATATTCACCCATGATAATAAAATACCTCACTCAAATAATTAAGACATACATTTGAATCATAATAAATTATTTAGCTTAAATTACCTTGTTTCCCTTATTTTAAAAGAAGCAATAATATCTATTTAATTAATAAAATTTAAAAAAAAAAATTACAAATAATTAATTATATATATATATATATATAATATTTTGTATATAATTTTTCACTCACATAATTAATTAAGACACCATCATAATAAATTATTTAGCTTAAATTATCTTCTTTTTCTTATTTTAAAAGAAGCAATAATGTCCATTTAACTAATAAAATTTCAAAAATAATTTCTAAATAATTATTAATTATATATATAACATTTTTATAAATAAAAACAAAAGAATTTGTATATAATTTTTTTGGTGATAATTATATATGAGTATATTCGAACTAGTCAGTGTGGTTCATCATCAGAACTAGATGAGAAATCAGATCTAGAAATTGATTTAAATAGCTTCCTAAATCTAGTTTCTTCTCTTGAAATGCGTCTAAAAAATATTATTTCACCAAAAAAATTATAAACATTTTATAAATCAGAAACCAAATTCCAAATAACAAAATATTTTATTTTAATAAAATAATTGATATTAAATATAAATATTCTTAGGATGACCATTTTTTAATTAAACACAATAACAACATATAAGTGGAGTAAAATATGCCAATTGAACTTTTCCAAAATCCAAACAAAGTTTCATGTGTAAAAAAGAAAAAAGGAAATTTGGAATATAAAATGAACACTGGAATCTAAGAAGAATGACAAAGTGAAAAGATAGACATGGGATAATACTACGTACTGAACCATTTTTTTAAATTGTGGATGACAGTGAAACCCCTTTTCTACTGTGGATGACAGTGAAAATCATTTGGTACTGTGAGTTGGAATTGTATCAACTTCTCTCATAGTAATTTTCATGCATGCATCTAGTCATGTTCCTTTTTACCTGCTTTGCTTCTCATGCAATGCAATCACCAACACCCCATGTGATTTGATTATAATATCCAAGATTTGTGGAAGCTTTTAAGTGTGTTCAAAATTTTGTTCAGTCACTTACATCTTTTATATTGTTTTAATTTCATATCCTTTATCCAGTAGTGAATATATACATCTTAGGAAAAAATATGGAAAAGATTATTCATGATTCCCAATGAATCTTTCCAAAGCCTCGATATTTGGCTTTTAAAATTTATGACCATGTATCTAGTCTATATATCTAACATAATTTATAATTAATAAAAAGGAACGAAAGGCCATTTATAATTTAAAATAAATGTTAATAGTTTTGGAAAGCCTAAATATTTGGCTTTTAAAATTTATGATTATGTATAAAGCTCATTGCATGGGATTTATCAAAATGATGATTTGAAGATATATTTTTCTTTCGTTAACCTTTATGTCAACATATAGTCAATCACAATTTATTTCAATATTAACTTTAGGTTAACTCGTCTTTATTGATATATAGTTATTCCTATATTTACTTTTAATATATAATTTTCAATGGTGATTATTAATGGTTTTAATTTTCAATAGTGATTATTAATGGGGATTATTAATGGTTTTAATTTTCAATAGTGATTATTAATGGCATACGATTATATGATTAGTTTTTTAATTTTTTTTAAAGTATGCAAATTTTATAATATAACATTTTATTTTTTGTTAGGAATTTGGCTTCTGTGATCCATAGAATGTGTGTAATAATTTTCGGTGAAAATCACATAATGTACATTTATGTCGACGCGTTTCGAACCAACCAGTGTGGTTCATCATTAGGACAAGATGAGCAATCTGATCACGAACCAGTTTAAGTAGATCAGGACATCTCCAACTAGCCGTTGGAAAAACGGCTAGTTTGACTAGAATAGGAAGAATTTTATTTTTAGTATTAATTCTATTATATTTTTAATTTTTAATTATATTCTTATTATAAATTCTATATAAATAAAAATCAAATATAAAATCAAATCCAATCAAAATTTTTAGTAATTCATAAATGGCAACCAATTAAAAAATCACAATTCATATATAGAAATAATTTAAAAATCATAATTCTAATAAAAACAAGTAAATTCTATATAAAAAAACTTATAAAACATTTTATTTATTTATTTTTATTTTGAGTTGATTTAAAGTGTGATTTTTTGAAATGATTTTAAGGTTATTTTCTTATTAATTTGTTTAAAATCGACAAGGATTTATTGAAATCACAAGTTTGATGGGTGAAATCTACACAATAGAAGTGCTGAATGAGTTTTTGAGGGTGTTGAATCCATATATGAAGTCAAAAAGTCAGTTTAAGTAACACAAATCAAGATTTCACTACAAATTTTTAAGTTTTTGTCAGAAATCCACCAGAAACTCCAAAAAGACACTTGAAAACAAATAGATAGTAAAAAATCCACAGTAGCGCTGACGTATCTAGATAGTACAAAATATGCAGAAAAAAATAAAATAAATAAATAAATAAAATAAAAAAAATAAAATAAAATAAAAATTTGATGGTGGCATGCTTGAAAAAAAACATGGAAGATTTGTGCAGTTGCGTAGGCCTCAATCTTTATCTTCATCATCTATGTTGGGGACCTCCTCCTCAATGGGGCAAGGGGGTGCTTGCACAGCTGCTTCTCCCAAATCTGCCACTGTACGCCTGGGTTTGGGGACTAGTGCGCAGAGGATGGTGGACTCCAGATACTCTGCTTCAGGGACACATGTCTAGTTTCCATCAGATTCCAACACCCAAACATCTGATTCATCATCTTCCTCCTCGTGAACCGACAGCGGCACAGTCTTGCGAGATAGGGGATGCGCCTGGTGTGCTATAGTCGACTTCTGTGGGCCATGCCTATCTCTCCACGTAGCTTGCACTAGAGCTTCTTTCTCCTCCTCAGGATCGGGGCTCTACCACGCAAAAATATCGGAGGAGGAGCCTTCCATCGACTCCAATCGGTTGTCCTAACCATAGAGATAACGACCAGAGAGAGCACCCCTCTGACTCCCTCGGATGGTTCTCTGGCGTAATCTAGGGGCCATTGCACTATGAGGAAGGGGGGAGGCTTCAAAGGAAGGGTATGCAGCAGGGGGACAAACAGCGTCAAGGACCGGGTTGGAAGGGTCAAGGGAGAGGTGCGTAGACTGGGATATCATAGCCCAGAGGCGACTGCATAGCAACGCTAGCAATAGGATTGTGTGGCCGTCTAGAAACGAGGAAGTGTCGAGGCAGAGTTAAAATGAAAGGCAGAGGGAAAATGCCGTGAGTTGCTTGGGGTTGAGCGCTCATCCTTTTAAAGGGGCTTTGACAAATGCGAGGAGAATGGAAATGAGCGTGCCTCGTGTGCAACTGCATGCCATGACCAATTTCCTGAGTAGGCTCGAGGGAAGGGGGATGGCTGATATACAAATCAATCATGACAATCATTTATGGTGATAGTTGCAAAAGGGTACTCTGGATAGGGTGACATTGTTCCCAGCGTCTCATCATCATACCTTATCTTGTTTGTCTCATGCAGATGGCTAATGGTTTGAGGATCCGCAACAAGTAAGGCTCTGTGTAGCAGATCTTCATCCTTTGGGACTTATGAGAAATGATTATCGTTCATACCATTTATGTCACCCGCATCCACGAGAGTATCAACATATGTTAGATCCTTAGACTATCTTCCTATTTTTTTTTTACCTATTTTTTTAATTATTTATTTATTTATTATTTCTTTGTTAATAATAATATTTATAATAATAAAAATATTATATTTGTTATGAGTTTCTTTTCTTTTATATATCTTGTTTTTTAGTATTATTATCAATCCTTTTTATAATAAATTTTATCACTAATTATTTTTAATATTTTTTTAAGAAGGTTATTTTGAGCATTACTTTCTATAGATTTATAAATATTAAAAATATATCATTAAAAAAACATATTTATAATAAATTTACTTTGAATAATTATTTCTTATTGTAGTAATTTTTTTTTTTAACAGTGTTTTAATTGAACTAGCCATTATAATCTTTAGTAATATTATTATTATAATTTTCTTTATTAATACTATTATTTATAATAATAAGAATCCAATTATGTGTAATAATGTTAAGTATAATTAATTTAAAAAGATTATAAATAAATATTATTAGTTATAATTAATTCATTTTGAAAAAAATTATTTTTTCAATATAATAAATTTTATAATCTAACAATTTTTGAATCAAAGAAGTAGTTATAATCTAACAGCTAGTTGGTTTTTCTTTACATCTATTTATTTAGATGCTTAGATCTGGTTCCTCATCTTGTTCTGAAGATGAACCACACTAGTTGGGTTCCTCATCTTGTAGTGAAGATGAATCACACTAGTTTGTTTGAAAGGTATTGACTAGAATTTTTCCTATATGATTTTTATCAAAAGATTCTTTGTCAAACATATTATGAATCACAAAAACCTGAATTAAAAAAAAAAAAAAAAACTTATAAATTATTAAAATTTAATTTAATTAATAGATATATGTCTAGGAATTTAATGCATTTTTTTCATCCACAAATTTATTAAGAAAATGATAATTTTTAAAATAGAAATTAGAATTTTATTTTTTTACAATACAATAATTTTATAAATGGTTCAAATGAATTTAATTAATGTATATATGTTTAGAAATTAAATCAATATTTTAAATTATTAATGTATATATATGTAGATATTTAATCAACATTTTAAATTATATACATGATTGAGTTCATATGTATTGGTTGATTTTAATTGCTACTACTATAATTCGTAAATGAATAGTTTCTAAGTGAATCTTGCCACTCCAAGCACATGATCACTTATAAGTGATAATTAACCTAGAAATTGAACATAAAACTTAAAACTTTGTAGTGACCTTTATTTTACATTTTCACAAACTTTCTATATAATCTCCAGTTTTTAATTATTTGTTTATAATTCTTCTATATTATTAAACTTTAATAAATTTTAAAAATATTATTTAAATAATTTTTTTTAAATAATATTAAATTAATATATATATATATATATATCTGTAAATTTCGTAGAGCCTTTCTATTTTCTATTTTTTAAAGAGCAAGTTGTTATACATATTCTATTGCATGAGGTAGCCTCAACCTGCCCGAAGGAAATCAGGTCTGTTGGCCACCTCAGAGAGTTAAAATCCAACCAAAACTGATATTGTTTTTTCCTTCTACTTACTGCTTTAACTACTTTACTGTGTCCATAAAAGTTGCAATTGAAATAGAAACTATTACTCGTATCTGCCAAAAACATAAAAAACCATGAACTAAGTAATATTATCCATTAGAAGAATCCACAGGAGTTGGGTCCTTTGTAGTAGACCTTGGCATCTCCACTTGCTGCATGCTTTGGAGTTGATGCTCAATCCTCCCAATTCAAGCAATTTCTTGAACCTGTGCCTTGGCCATCTTGCAAATATCCTATTTTACCTGTTGTAATTCAAAAGCACTGTTGGGTTGCCTTCCCTTTCTTGCATTCTCGACATTGCCTTTGCTAAGACACATTTTAATTTCCAATACGTTTTGACTGATTGCTGGAATAGAGATACACGACCTCTTGTATTTCCTAGGTCAAAAATGAAATCCATTTTGGCCTCCTGTTGTTTGAGGTCCTCATCTTCATCATCACTTTGTCTCTCCCAACCCTGAATATTATTGCGAATATGAACTATATTTCCTGAATCATAAAGATCAACTATTTTTTCCAAATTTTGCTTATTTCTCTTCTTGCCTCGCTTTCTTGGTCCCGCACTCTGTATTGTTTGTTTTTTTTTTGCCTTTTCCTGTATCTTTTCTTTTACCTGCGACCTTTAGCCATTATGTCCTGGCAGAAAAGATCCCCTGTACAACTGTATAGTAACCCTGTATAGACTAGAGAATGATCAGTTACAGGAAACTGATAGATGTTGGTGGTTGCCTCAAGATTCACAAATGTTTGAGAAAACATAGTCTGCATGCCAGAATCCAAATAGTTTACTTTCTTTGTTGGCCCGTTACAAACATTAACCCATAGATGAGTTAACAAAAACAGAGATTGAAGGAAAACACAACTCTGCCAATGAATTTTCTTTCTCAACCAATTACAAACAGTGACCCATTGACCATTTGACAAAACGAGAGATTGAAGTAAAACACAACTATGCAAGCAAACCCACATGTAATGTAATGAAAACAGAGATTGAGGGAAAACACGACTCTGCAGACAGCTAAACCCACCTTGACCCTTACAAGCAGTCAAAATATACCAACAGTGCATACAGGCCTGATCTTGAAACAAAGAGTCATCTCCCTTGTAATTTTGCAAAACTTGAAATGTCGTTACCTGACCTTTCATTACATTAAAAGACAAATACCAAGAAGTACAAACATGCAACGTTTCACCTAAGTCAGAGTGCAAAGTAAACCAAGGTGATTTAGATTTGCAAAGAATATGACAAACCAGGACAGGAGGGCTTCAAAAACATGGTTCTATGTCCTTACCTACAACCTTTACCATTGCCTGAAAACCAAACAAATAGAAGACTACAGAAGATGGAAAATTCCTTCCTTTGAAAGCACAGAACATTGCAGAAACTCCTTTATAACCATCTTCTTCAATTTCTGGAATGAGAGCAAGAAATTTGTATCATGAGGTAAAAGTCACGAAAACCATTACATACCAATAAATCCTGCAACAACGTTGCAACAATCCTTCCGCCTCGACGTCGCGCTGATCTCTTTGAGCTCCTATGTGGGTTACAATGAAATTGCAGTAATGGAAACTTACGTTATTCCTTTTCCCTCCCCGCTTCCGGCATGACTTCCCATTATCGCCTAACAGTGTTTAATGGCTTCGGACGACAATATTCATTAGCATTAATGCCGATCGTGGCAAGGACCTCCGTCGCTTCCCAATTAACATTAAGCGTGATGGACCGTCAGATGTCCACCTCCTGACAGTCCATCACACTTAATATTAACTGTGAAGCAATGGAAGTCCTTGTCATGATCGACATTAATGCTAATGAATATATTAAAAAAAAAATCTCTTATACATATTTTTTATTTTATTAAATAAATCAATGTATTTTTTCTTATAAATTTTGCATGGAATGAATGTACTTATCATTCTTCTATGCTGTAGTTGGTGAAGCTTTTTGAAAAACGTTTGTTTAAATAAATTGCAGAAAAGTAAATGCATGTACTCTTCTAGAGTGTATTGTATTATATGTTATATGAGTTTGATGTCATTGGTTTGGCTTTTTTTAAATGAAGTGCATGAAATGAATGTACTATGGAAGTATGGCATAGTTGGTTTGATTTAAATATATGGAAACATTGTTGGAAGATAAAGGCTTTTTATTATTTTTATAAATGAAAAAGTCAAGGGTTCATGGATTGTAAGAGCAATAATAATTGAAAAAAATAAAAGTGAAACATGTCCAAAGTACGAGAAAACAATGTAGGAAGATCATGAAAAGTGGGTTACAATATATCTCTGAAAAAGTCAAGAATGCATGAATTATTCAAGAGAAAAAAATAACAGAATGACATAATGTGTGCATGAATTATTCAAGAGAAAAAATAATAGAATGACATAATGTGTGGTTTGGAATTCATGTTGCAGCATGACATAATCATTTTGGAATTTATTTTGTAGAGTGACATAATCTTTTCAATAGATTTTTAAAATTTTTGAAGAGTGTCAAACCAAAGTGACACTTTAACGGCTGTCAATACTACACTTTTCTTAAGAATACATTGAAAGCAATGCGCATTATATTTATTTATATTGCTTTAACGAAATGTGCATGAGAAAATATATGATATAATATATTTTATATTATATTAATGGAAGAATATCATATAGGAAGGTAACAACCTGCAAAGTATATTTTCCCAACTAATGAGAATCTTCAAAAGTGATATATAAAATTATATATAAAATTAAAAGGAAGATATTATATCGAAGGGAAAAGACTTTGAAAGAAGTTTTGGTTTGTTGTGTAGTATCTGGGTAATGAATATATAAAGGGAAAAGACTATGGAAGAGCATGCTTCGTTTGGTTTTATATGTTGTATCAGGGTCCAGCTAATGAGGACATGCAGAGTATTATATATTCTTTTGTTAAAAAGAATTAATATATTATATCAAAAGAAAAAGATTCTCAGCATTTTTAGCGTGGTTGTATATCTAAGGAACAAAATAAAGGGAATGATATGTAATTATAATTTATGTATATATATCTATTATTAAGGTATATAAATATTTTATTATTATTTTTAATAATATATATTTTTAATATTTTGATTAGGTGATATTTTATTTTAAATAAATTGTGTATATTTTTTATTTATTTTTATGAATAATGTTTAATGTAAATTTGTTGGTTATTACCATTTTTATTTGACAAGGATATTTCAAAGGATATTTCAAAGGCATAGTACTGAGGTAATAAAGCTGGAGATTAATTCCAACTTCATATAAAAAAATGTTGGGATTAATTTCTATTTTTATTATTTTCATAGTATCTATATATATATAGATATAATTTTTTTCTTTATTATTATTATTATTATATATATTGTTATTTTTTATTTTTTTAAATATTTAATTGTTGATGTTTTTATAAATAGTTTTAGGTTGAATTATTTATTTATTTATTTATAGTTATTATTAAATAGTGAGTAAATTTATTAATTATTTATTTGTTTCAAAATATTATGAATTAAAAAGCAGTTTACTTGAAATCTTATTATATATATGTGTGTAGTTTTTTATTTATTTATATATAAAATAACCATGTCTGATATATATTTTTTCTTTCCTATATTTATTATATATTTCATAATTCTCATTTTAAATCCTCCCATTTATATTATAAAAAACATTCAAGTTTTGCATTTTTCTTAAGTCATTCTTTTCTTTTTTTTTACTAGTGAGTAAGGTTCAATTATCATGAGGGATTTCATGTAGATGTAGGACCTTGAGGTAGTGGTTGAATGTGTATTTGCACCTAAAGAGATCATATTAAATGCTTCCATGACTTTTGCATACATATGTGGATTGAATCTCAACCCCATGTTCTTCAAATAAAGTGGGGCGGAAGGTATTTGAGGGTTTATCACTAACCTTGGAGGAAAAATTGAATTTCCTTATGGCTAGAGTTTGGCATATCTTCAGATAATCAAGTTTTAGGTTACATAGTCTTACAAGGATTGAATCTAGCCAATATCCTGCATATTTAGAATATAATTATAGTGGGGGATTCAAGGTAAGTTATAAGAAATATGGTCTTGGGAATGTTGGAAACTAGATCACCATTGAGAGGAGGTGGGGGGTTGGGAGGGGGAGGGGGGGAATTAATAGTGAGAGCACTTATAAATTTTTTCTCCACTTAATTAATCTTTAAGCATGCATAAACAAAGACACAAATTTAGAGATCAAATCATCAAACATAAACCAAAAACCATGAAGAAATCAACACAATGGACAAAAATATTTCTGGTGGAAAACCCTTCTCTAGGAAAAAAACCACCCTGCTACTATTGTGCTGCTCAATTATTTTACTATTCTGTTGAAAAAATTGTACATGGATTAGCTTACACCCATAAGCCGAAAGAATAAAATTCCTTCACACTATGCTAGCATCTATCAGATAATAAATCTACTTCTCTCTCGTATCTATGGACTATCATTCGTTGAAGGCCACCACGATCAACGATCCTCACCCAATTGCCATTGGACTATCCAAATCCTATTGGATGGAGAAATATTTTCCTTCTACTGAATCCACCAAGTCACTATATACTTTGAAGCCTGTGTTCGTTCACTTCCTCCATGTGAGCCCCATTTCAAAATATTTCACACTAGACTCCCAATTTTATCAACATGAGTACTCTATCAAAATAGCATCAAAGCACAATCAAATAAAAATTTGCAGCACTAATTGTAATAAAAAATTCCACACATAATCTCCACACAAGTTGCACAACAATATCCTCAAAGAACTACTCCAATCCACACCTAACTCACTGCATAGATATAATGGTTGAAATACACTTCATCTCACTACTGCTACAACTACAAACTACTTCAAAAAATTTGCAATACAATCCTCACACAACTTGCATACTCTTCTCCAATCTCACATTCACTCCACACACACAAATCATCCAACCAAACTATCATTGATCTATCTCCAATATAAAGATGAACTGAGGTGCTCAACTCAATAATTACGAAGAACTAATGGCCTTCACAACTCTGTTCATATGCTTGATTTGATCTAGATTCAACTCATTGACTCTATTAAACCACTAAATCCACTTTCCTTTTGATATTTTCAACTTTTATTAGTTTATGGAGGTTCCACGAACTTTTCTGAGCATAAACCGAAAAATTTCATTCATAAGATTCGCCAAAATGAAAAAATTATTTGAGAAACGCGAGGAATGCTAATAAATTCCCGTGAAAAACCTTGAGCGCACACACAACACTAACTGAATTCTACTGTTCACATGCATAGACTTGTCTCCCAATGACTGTAGCTCTTTAGTCACACTATGATCCATCATCCATGCGACTACAACATAGGATGAGGAAAACACAAACCAATTCATCCCAGATCACTGCCAGAATTCATGGACACCTTCATCATATTATAAACATATCTCCAAGCCTCTCTAAAATGTATGCAACTAATGACATAGGACAAGAACAAGTTAGTGACATACAAGACCTAGTCTGCCAATCTCATCACCAAGATCATCACCTCCAGCTCCTCAGGCAGCAACCGAAACCTGTTCAACACATACAACACCTGTAGAAACATCTCTAAAACCTGTAACAACATCTCCAACTCCTGCAAAAACAACATCATGTCATTCAAATGACCTCCAACACTGATAAAGGCACATCCAACACAATAAACCACAAATCAACACATGTAACAACATGTCTAATGTCTCCAAGACATGTTGATACATATGAAACACATAGAAGAACTCTCCAACCGCAAAAACATCTCCAATAAACACAACATGTCAACCTCCATCTAATCATTACATGTGGAATCCATCTCTACTTAACAACCACAACATCATCTCCAGTAGTTCTAGTCATAATTATGTAGACATCAATGCCAACTAACAAGACCATCAAGCCAAACATCCATCTCACATGCATATGAAAAGCAATAACATGAACCTGTTGACATTTCCAACACTACAATACGAAAAAACTGCCCCTTTGGCATTGATGTCATCCTCCATCCAACATGTGAGGTTGAACTCTATCCATCCAAATTCTCTCCCCCTTGGACATCAATGGAAAAGGGCCATACAAAACTGAAGTATAATGCCAATAATGTGCCAGATGAGAGGACTCCCCCTTTCATAATCAACACCATGTCAATGCACATCAAATAAGTATATCCTAAAAAATAAGCATGAAAATAAGGAAACCAGTTGCCAACAAGTCTCTAACAAATTCCATGCAATATCTGAAAACTGAACATGCTCCCCCTAAGCATGTAACGAAGCTGAAATTACACTCTCTTTGCCACTGAAGCAACACATCCTCTATCACTACAATAACTCTCCTTGCTAATGCAAGAGACTACTCTTCGTGACCATGAATCCAACTGACTTTGGAAAATGATATAATGAAGTACACTACATACAATGCTTCTTGGAGAAAATGCATAGTTGTGACAAGTACATAGGATTGACATATGACTCCTCTACGCCTATCAGCAACCAAGATTATATGGACCCAAGTTTTCATCATGAATCCAATATTGTGGGGCTACATCAATGATATACAAAATTAAACATGACTTGGACTCCCAATGACCCAGACATAGCTAATAGCAATACATGTTAGACACTATGGGTCTCTCCATGATAAATGTTCCGAAAATATGAAACAATGATAATACATGGCTTCTACATCTGCACACAATGGTGCTCTCATGAATGCATGCCCAAAATGTAAAATAACATGAGTACATGGAAACAATGAGCAATAAATATTCTCCATATGGATGAAAAAATAAGAATGCAATACATGACATGTGAATCAAAACATAAGTCCTCCATGAGCAATAATATAATGTCTCAATGTGTAGAAAAAATAGTAGGATAGATAGGAAGATCATATGCTAGTGCATGACCACTCAAAATCTTGGCCACCATCATCCCAACAATGAATATCCTGCATCAAAATCATGATAACCACTAGCAACCACCACCATGTTCCACATGTGAATCAATCCTCAACCATATGCCTTCAACACACTCTCCCTATCCATGAGAGAAAAAACCAAGAAACAACATCCATCATACCAAAACATCACAAGCAACAACACATACGTATCTGCATCATAGGTGAGCAACATATCATTAATGAGGCATAAGCAACATATCAGTGAGAAACAAAACATGTAAAATCCATATATGAGCAACAATATATATCATCATATCTTAACCATGTAAATGCATATTATAGGAAACATCATATTCTCTCCATGCGAAAACAACATCATGACCAATCATACTCCACTAAGTACAAACATCTCTATGAATAAATGTGTACTGATATATATCTTCCCAATGCCTCCTTGACATATGCAAGAGGCTACTGCACATGGACCAAAGAATATCACCCAATGATATGCAACAAAGTACAAGGTTTCATAGACCTATTACATGGCTACCAAAATGATAATACAAGGTTTCATAATTAAATCAGTTAGCTCATATAAGGTTGAACTATGACTCACATGACCCTCTCTCAATGCATACATGACTCTATATTGTCCTGCCATGATAAGTATGAGAGTTTAACAGAATAATACATGAAATGCATGGTTGTAACAACACTACTAACAACCCATACATAGTTGTACTAACTCTCATGGTTCATTATGCAAAATATGTCAAACATGGCTCTCAACACTATGCATGAAACATACAAGAATGAGACTCTCTCATACATGGCTATCATAACAATCATCTCATCAATAAATGTCTAATACAATGTCATAATGCAAGTACATAGGGCATATGATCAACCACATGTCCTATTTATGGCAACAAGATAATGTCAACATAAATCACATAAGATATATATATCAAGCTCTCTAAATCATCAACCATGGAATCCAATATCAAAAACAGTAATTACCAACACAAAGCAATGTATAATGTCCCAACAATAGCTTGTATCAGTAGTATCATGAACCAGTAACACATGGCACACCAATCATCCCAATATATCATCTTTCTATATCAAAACATATAAACAACAATAATCATCATATGTAGCATGAATCTCTACAATGTAAACTAAATCGGAAGCAACAACAATCATGTAACTCATTATGCAACCATATGCTCCCCTCGATACCAAAAAAAACTTAGCTTTTGGTGGAAGTTATTTGTTGTTATTTTATCCTCCAAACATTCATGTTTTCATCCTTCTTATTCTTGTGTGGTTTTCATTGTATATCCTTATCTCTATGGTTCGATATCCTATAACACATGGGTAGTTTGAAATCCTTGGCCTTATGACCAATATTTTCACACAAAAAACATCTAATGTGACCCAGGAATAGAGTAATATTTGATGTATTCTATTGATATGACTTCCATTCCTTGCATGTGCCCTGTAGTCAATAGCCCTATGGCCAAAATCATTGCATGAGAAACAATAACCATAAAATGGACTATTATACGTGACGGATGGAGATCTTCTTTGCATACATTCTCCTTTTCATCAAAAATTTGTAGTAGCATTCAGTGACCTTTATTTCAGTCATGAGCCTTTTGACTTCCGCTTCTAGGTCCATTATCTTATATTTCTCATCATATTTGAAACCACTACAAATTTCATCTTATTCTTCGTATGAGGATTGATTTGGAGGGTTGACATAAGGAATATAATTCGACTTAAATCAGCTTGCAAAGAGATGTGATCGGTGAGCGATCGAGCATGATTAGACAATTAAAAATATGTACCCTCTCCTATTCATTGATATAGAGTTAATCAACAATGGACAAGTGCTGACATGGTTTTTTTGGGGACCACAGGGGCCATAACAAAATTCAGATGTTGATATATGTGAACGTCGATATGTGGGACCGTAGTCATGGTTATATCTCATATATGGTTAATCTGATATATAATGTTGGTCATAACTGATATATTATATATATGGTTAATTTCTGATGTTTGATATATATAAATATATATAAACACATGATTTTTGGTCATATTAACATGTTTTTTTCTCATGTCTCAACAACCTTTCAAGTCCTTGGAATGTAGACTTCATGATGTATACCCCATAATTAGGTCATTCTCCATAGAAATATATTTACATTATTATGTAAAGGGTTTTGACATATTTCATAAGCATGGGGCTGCTATATAAATGTCAATACATACTCTTAAACCTTCTAGGGTTTTCCATCAACACCCTTCTATCAATGTACTTTAGGGTTAGGGTTTTCTTTCAACAATGCACCTAGGGTACCCTCTTATTTACATTAATGAAAACTTATCCAAAAATTTCCCCCTTTGTCATTGATGGAAATATTATTATTCTTTCAACGTCTTCTTTCCCTTTTACATCAATGGAAACTTCATATGATGCTCTCCCTAACATGGTGTTCTTCCTTCTGTTATGGATCTCCTTTTCCTGACAATTTTCTATAGTTTTGCCATCAGGTTTCTCTCTTTATTGTTGTGATTCTCTTCCTTTTTTGCTATGCTCCCCCTAACATTGTTCTCTCCCCCCCCCGCCCCGCCCTTTTTTAGCCATTTTCATATTGCTCCCCCTATCATCAAGATGTATTTATTCACGTGACAAGTTAGCAATTTTTCATAGACTACTATTTATTTTTCCCCTTTTATTTAGTGAGATATTTTAATCTGGAAGATATTATTTTCCTGGAAAATTTTGATAATCCTTCAACAATAATTTTCACATATTTCCCAAAACTCACAAAGGAATATTTTGATGGAACATGTAACGTAGATGGTTGTTTCTTGACAAACTCAAAAATTTTAGTTCTTCATCTTGAAAATATTTTTTTGTTGAATAGTTGGCTAGCCATCTTAAGATTGTGAATAAGATGTTGTCAATGATGAATAAGTTTCATATTTGGATGCCTTAGAAACATCAAATACTAGAATCTTCCAAGTCCTTGATTAACGGTAATATGATGTTTCTCCCCAAAGTACTCCAAAGAAGTGTTAGGTCCCTTTTATACGACCACATCATCATCTTAGAAGAGCATTCATCTGACACTAAGATGATTTATATGTTCTTCTTAAATAAAATTTCTTGTGTGTCACCTCGAACAACTACTTCAAAATTGTCTTCCAACAAGTGTCCAAGATGGTATTTAACTTCTACTCAAGAATCATTTCCAAACTATGTTATTTTCTTCTTTAATTTATCAATATGTGCAAGGAATACTGATTCAACAAAGAGTTAAGGAGTCTTCTCTAATAATATTGTACAAATTTCAAATCGATATTATAAAGCTAACACATATTTGAAAAAAAATATCTCCATAGGTCCATCGCATCAACAATTTCCAAAGATATAAATAAAATTAGTCTCCAAAAGTAAAAAAGGCACCAAAATAAGATTTTCCAAACAACATTCCACACAGTCCGAGGTAAGATCTGAGTTGAGAAATATAGCTAGAATGTTTCTCCATAAGACCTATATTATCCTCTTTTGTGATGATACGAGATATTTATAGAAGAGAAATTACTTATGAGGAACTTGTATCATTACAATTTTTTACTTTTTGAGGAACTCACAATATTACATAGATACTCTACTTATGGATAATCACATATTTACAAAGATATTATCTCTCATGTAGCTCATCCTCTCAGAAGAAATTTAGTGTTTCATTATCTTGTGTAGAAAAAATAGGCTTTAGATGTCCAAAACGGTTACTGTGTATATCCAAGGTGTTCTATGGGAACTGTGATGAATGATTGCTATCAAATAAGAGAATCAATTGCATTGGCTTGTCAAGAAAAATATCAAAGTGATTATCAGGATTGTGCAACAATATATTATTGGCTTTATCAAATAATATTTCTCTTTCTAATAGGAAGATCCTTAGTAAATGTGCCTCAGAATGTTGACATCCTTGTTCTTTAAATTTTTGAGGTTTGCATCAATTTTTCTAGAAGAATCACTTGTATATCCAAGACCTAATTTTTCAAATGGTGATTTTTGATGACTGGGGATTTCATACAAAAATTGAGACCTTTTTAGATTCTTTTTCAGCAAATCAACTTCTTTTCTAAGTGAGATAATATCTTCTTCCATTTTTTCAAAGTCTTCATTTTTATTTTCTAGTTGATTTTCGATTTCTTCCTTCATCCTTAATTGCTTCATTTGTCTCAACTTTAAGAGAGATGATATATGATTTTATTCTAAATATTTTTTCATCCCTTTCTTTCAGTTGATATGGCATGACTTTCTTTTCTCTTTCTGTTTTATCAACTTCTCCTTTGAGGAGTGTTAGCCCTCCGTAATTTGTAAGATTAGTGAGAAAAAAATGACAGAGGGAAACATCAAACATATTTAGAGTCTAGGACCTAGCCTTCCTAGACTTAGAGATGGCTCTTTTTTTTTATGATTTAGATTGATAATTATAAATGATGATATTAGGCTAATTATATAAATTATGAGGGTTTTTTTATTTATTGATGGTGTGGTTGGACAGACAGAGCTGTGAAAACTAATCCATTGGGCTATGGAGTCATAAAAGGTTGAATTGTGCATCAAATTTTCAAGAGCATCCACAAGGCAAGCTAACTATGCAGACTGGATCTTACTAGCAGTGTGAAATGGGAAAGGAGGAGGAGATTAAGGTTCAACTTATATGTAGATAAATCTCGTCTCTAAATTCTAAATTCAGGTTTTAGATCAAAACATTAAGATAACAAACAGAGACAGAATTAAGGTTCTCTCTCAGCAAATCTTAATCTAAATTTTATGTTTTGAAATCAGATAAATTGATACATAGCATGAAAAGACAAAGGAAAAACATTAACATAGAGGAGAAACATCACCATTAAAATTTCTCAAGAATCCAGTGAATGGTCTCTTATTATTGATGCCCAGATCAAACAGTTACAATGCTCCAATACTTCTTACAATGCAAGCTTCAACAAGGTCCAATTTTTCAACCCTTGATTATGAAAATTCAAGAAGTATTTAACTAAATCTTGAGTCGATTGCCCTAATCTACTTTGGAAAAATTCATTTATTAAAAAAAACTAAAAATTAAACTGGTATGGCCATGCAAGGCCCGAAGAAAGAAAATATCTAACAAAACATTGCTTGTGGAATTAATTTTGGTAACTCTTTAAGAATGAAAAACTCAGGTGCCTCTTCGTAAATCAAAATTAGGCTTGAAGGTGGCATGAGATGATCTCGAAGAGGCAATGAATGATGGCTCTGACATTTGGTCCTGATTTTCAAAAGATTGGCATTGGGAAATTAAGTCTGGTGTAGGGCTAGCCATTTTTCATCGATTAGAGACTGTGTTGATGTGCTTTGCTGCCTTTTCCATTTCTACCATCATAACATAACAATTATGCATGAACGCCCATTTCTATCTGAATCCTTCTTGCTATGTTTCAACCCTTTTTTCAAACAAAACAATGTAAAAACTCATCTACCCAGACCTGAAAATGTTTATATTTTAGTTCCGAAGCCGCATCACATCCACGCACTTCACAATATTTACAGCTTAAGTTATGAATAATGTAATCGGCGATGCGATGTGAAGTGGGAGGTGACATGGAGCAAAGGTGGTATCAGACTGCAACCCACATATCACAACTCTTTAACATAAATAAGTAGAGGTAAATACTAAAATATGCGAAGTGCGAAGCGCGAGGAGGAAGGAGATGACATGGAGGGAAGGTGGGACCCGATCTCAGCCTGCAGATTGCAAACTTTAAGTTTTTTTTATAAGCACCGGAGGTTAACTACTAAAAAATGAAAAATGTGATTTGCGCTATCAGAGGATGATGTGGCAAGGAGGATGGAGCCCACTGTATTAGCAAAGTTATAAAGTGGTGAATGATTTCAGCGAAAAGGTAAAGTTTATGATTTTTCATGATATATAAATGTATTTCAAATGACTTTAATTAGGGGCAGAGCTGATGTGGTGAGGCCCACTGCATCGCAAGTTAAACAAAATACATTGCGGGTGTTTCAAACGGTAAGTTAAAAACTGTGCGATGCGATATCACACATCGACGATCGAAGGTTTTAACATTTCAAAAAATGGAACAAGTTGTAACTTTTGAAATGTGATGGATGGTGGGGAAAGGGTGGCATGTTTGGGAGAATGGCCCCACTTTAATCACAATTGGGAAATAGGGAAAAGCAAAGGTAAAACAATGATATAGCGGTGAAAAAGGAAAAGTATGAAGATAAAGCAGAAAGGCAGAGAAAGGTAGAATTTAATGAATTTTTAAGGGAAATGGAATGAAAAGGAAGTGTGGTGGGTGAATGGGTCCCATATCATCGCATATTGCATTTCGTTGATTCTAACATTTACCCTTGCACCTATCCTGAAAAACTTGCAGTCTTTGATTACGATTGAATCTTCGTCATTAATCATTGCTCAGATCCGACAGTCCTCTCTGCTCCCTTTTTGTGGTTTTATGACCTTTTTTCTTTGGTTATGCTCATTCATTTCTTAGTTTTTCACGGAATAATTTGACTCGTTCACTGCTTTGCCCACGTTCACGATTTTCCCGCATAACTTTCACGACTCAACCCAAACGTGCATGACTCTACTCAATACGTTCACGAATTTGCCTTTGCTATTTTTTTCCTTAAATTCTTTTTTGTTGCTTTCTCTTCCTTTGATTCTAATGTTGCTCCTTTTTTAACTATAAAATTTGGGTTTTAATAGTTAAAAAAGGGGTTTGAAAGAAATAAGTTGTAGAACTTTGGAATATGGAGGAAATTAGGGGCATAGAGGGTGAATGAAATGGAATGAGGGTAGAAATAAAGTTTTATCACCATCACATCTTATCAACAAAACTTTCTTCCTTCTTTCCTGAAAATAAATGATAGCCCTCGAATATCATTTTCAATCGTGAAAAAATATAAGCAATAATCAGTCACCTGGTGATACTATGAAATACAGGGGTCTAACAATGTCTCTAGCTAGGGATGGAAGCTCCTTTGGGAGGTGTCAAGAACACTATAGACTATTGAACTGATCCATTGGGTTGATCCCAACCCTGCAACCTGATCTGATATAACTTCTGTGGCTAAAACCTTCAAGCTGAAGTCAACACTCTTTGCAAATTGAAGTATGGACCCACACTTGAACTGAAGACTAGAATGAAAAATAAAACAAAAATTGGGAAGATGCTCAGAGTGATGAGCTTATTTGTAGATGTAACTACCCTAATATAAATTGAAGATGATATATAAACTAAGTGACCTCATTTCTCCAATGCAACCAATAAAGTAAATGACTACATGATTGATCCTTGTTCACTTTATTGAGTAGGCTGAAAAAACAAAAGGGCCACTCCCATATTAATTTCCTTTGAACAAAAGTGCTCAAACCTTTCCTTAAACCCCGCAAAAAACTATTTCTGGCATAGCATACTCCTCCTTTAAACTATTCTAAGAAAACAACAAAAGGATCTTGGAAAAATACCTGGCCTTAAGGATTTAAATAACAAACTTCATCTAGGGATGCTCCCTGTTCCACTTTGTCATGCTCAGGATCCTTCTAAAAGAGAATATCTACACATTATTCATGTTCATCTGACATAGTATCCTCATTATATACTACTACGATGTCTTCCAACAAACTTGGTATGTCTTGGTTGAGTTGGTTGAATAATGTTTGAAGGCCATCATGTTGATTAATAGGAGAAATTTATAGCAATAGGCCTTCTTGAGAAGGTAGAAAAACATCAGTATCAATTCGTTCTTCTGTTTCGTCATGAGGAAATGCTTCAGTACACAAATCAGTAGTAGAAAAAATAGAAACAATTTCTTCATTACATAAAAATTTAGAGTTTGGTTGCATGCTTAGAATCTTATTGATTTATTCTTCAGTTAAAGGAGGAGGGAGTCTTTGTCTTCTTTGGATTGAACAACAATTTTTTTATTTCTCTTGTGTAGACTGATCATGAGGCTAAATGTATTCTTTAGCCTCACACAAAAGAGCATATGAATTATCATTTGTCCCCACAGAGAGATCTTGTGGATATTCTTTCATTTCCTGATTGCTTTCATTTTCAACTAACCTCTCTTGGTTGTCATGGCAGTTAACTTGAGAATGAAATTCATGAATTTCTTCTAAGAGATCCCCAGGATGCCAATTTCATAAATCTTCATCAATATTTACAAGGTATTGTATGAGATCCTCAGATTGATCACAACAATTTTCAGCTAATGATAAATATGGAGAACTTTCATTATAATGCTCATAAAACACCTTGTGGAAATATTTTAAAGAAAACAAACTACCATGGTTTAGAACTTCATACCATTTCCTTGCTTTCCCTTCTAATGTTACAATGAACATCTTCATGAGGCAATCCTCATGCCATTCGACTTTCAACCTCCATGAGTGCATATGAAATTTAATGAGATGTAACAAAGCATCATCAACCTTCTCATCTTGAAAAATAGGAAGATTTTTGTCACAATTTACCTGAGGCATTTTGTGTGGGAATCCAGGAATGTGATATATTTTCATTGGAGCATACCTGCGTTGCATTCTTAGATCCATCTTGTCAATCAGTCAGAGAATGGAATCTTTGTATATTCACAACCAATCTGGATTATTCTACCAGTGGAGCCTTTGGGTCAAATGAAAACTATGGAGTCGCCAGGTGGATGATTTCAACCTTCTTGTGTCTGGATGTTTGTCCATTGTCAACAACTAGATACCAATCTTGGAAAATATTTGAATCAATCAATATTTTGGCTGGGGTTACTGAGTTCTTATGAAATAGTAAGCTTCTTCAATGATACCCCAGTATTTTCGCCATTATGTTTCACTTCGTAATTTGTAAGATTGACAAGAACAAATGATAGAGGACAACATCGAACCACTCTGGAGTCCAGGACCTAGTCTTCCTAGACTCAGAGAGGGCTCTCTCTATTTTTATGATTTATATTGATAATTATAAATGATGATATTAGGCTAGTTATATAAATTATGAGGGTTTTTTTGTTTGATTGATGGTCTGGTTGGATAGACAGAGATGCAAAAACTAATCCATTGGGCTATTGAGTCATAAAAGGTTGAATTGTGCATCAAATTTTCAAGGGAACCCACAGGGCAAGCTAACTATGCAGACATGACCTTACAAGCAGTGTGAAATGGGAAAGGAGGAGGAGATTAAGGTTCAAATTAAATGCAGAGAAATCTAGTCTTTGAATTCTGCATTCACGTCTCAGAGGAAAACATTAAGATAAAAAAACAGAGACAGAATTAAGGTGCTCTCTCACAAATATTAATCTAAATTTTTCCGTTTTTGAAATTAGATAAATTGTTGCACAGCATGAAAAGATAGAGGAAAAACATTAACACAGAGGAGAAACATCACCGTTAACATAGCTCAAGAATCCAGTGAATGGTCTCTTATTATTGATGCCTAGCTCAAATAGCTACAGTGCTCCAATACTTCTTACAATGCAAGCTTCAACAGGGTCCAATTTCAAACCCTTGATTATGAAAATTCAAGTAGTATTTAACTAAAACTTGAGTCAGTTTCCCTAATCTACTTTGAAAAACTTCATTTATTAGAAACAACTGAAAATTAAATAGTTATGACCATGAAAGGCCCGAACAAAGAAAATCTCTGGAAAAACACCACCTATGGAATTAATTTTGGTAACTCTTCAAGAATGAAAAACTCAAGTGGATCTTCGTAAATCAAAAGTAGGTTTGAAGGTGGAATGTGATGATCCCAAAGAGGCAATGAATGATGGCTTTGACATCTATCCCTGCTTTTCAAAATATCGGCATTGGGAAATTAAGTCTGGTGTAGGGCTAACCACTTTTCATCGATTAAAGACTGTGTTGATGTGCTTTGCTGCCTTTTCCATTTCTACCGTCATAACATAAAAATTCTTCATGAATGCCCTTTGCTGCCTGAATAATTATTGCCATGTTTCAACCCTTTTTTCAAACAAAACAACGTAAAGGCTCATCTACCTGGACTTGAAAATTTTTAGATTTTAGTTCTGAAGCCGCGTTGCATCGACACACTTTGCAATATTTATAGTTTAAGTTATGAAGAATGTAATCAACGATGTGATGCGAAGTGGGAGGTGATGTTGAGGGAAAGTGGGACTGGACCGTAGCCCGCAAATCATAACTCTTTAACATGAAGCAATAGAGGTAAAATCTAAAATATGCAAAGTGCAAAGTGCGGGGAGGAAGGAGGTGATGTGGAGGGAAGGTGGGACCCAACCGCAGCCCGCAGATTGCAAAATTTAAGTTTTCTTTATAAGCGCCGGAGGTTAACTACTAAAACATGTGAAATGTGATTTGTCTTGTTGGAGGATGATGTGGCAAGGAGGATGGAGCCCACTGTATTGGTGGAGTTATAAAGCGGAGAATGATTTTAGCGGTAAGGTAAATTTTATGAAATTTCATGATATATCAACGTATTTCAAATGGTTTGAAGCGGGGGCGAAGCTACTATGGTGGGGCCAACCGCATCGTAAGTTAATCAAAGTACATTGTGGGAGTTTCAAACTGCAATTTAAAAATTGTGCGATGCAATATCACACATCGGCGATCGCAGGTTTTAATGTTTGGAAAAATGGAATAAGTTGTAACTTATGAAATGCGATGGATGGTTGGGGAAGGGTTACGTGTCAGGGATAATAGGCCCACTTTAATCGCAATCAGGAAATAAGGAAAAGCGGAGGCAAAACAATGATATAACGGTGAAAAAGGAAAAGTATAAAGATAAAGTGGAAAGGCGAAGAAAGGTAAAGTTTAATGATTTTTTAAGGGAAATGGAATGAAAAGGAAGTGTTGTGGGTGAATGGGTCCCATATCATTGCATATCGTGTTTCGCTGATTCTAACATTTACCCTTGCGCCCATCCTAAAAAACTTGCGTTCTGCGATTGCAATTGAATCTCTACTGTTAATCGTTGCTTAGATCCAATGGTACTCACTACTCCCTTCTTGTGGTTTTCCAACCTTTTTTCTTTGGTTATGCCCATTTGTTTCTTAGTTGTTCGTGGAATACTTTGACTCATTCACTGCTTTTCCCACGTTCATGACTTGCCCGTGTTCACGACTAGCCCTCATAGCTTTCACGACTCAAACCAAATGTGCACAACTCTGCTCAGTACGTTCATGATTTTGTCTTTGCTATTTTTCTGCCTTAATTGCTTCTTTGCTACTTTCTCTTCCTTTGATTCTAATGTCGCTCCTTTTTTTAACTATAAAATTTGGGTGTTAATAGTTGAAGAAGGGTTTTGAAATAAATAAGGTGTATAACTTTGGAATATGGAGGAAATGAGGATCGTAGAGGGTGAATGAAATGGAATGAGGGCAGAAATGAAGTTTGATCACCATCACACCTTATCTGCAACACTTTCTTCCTTCTTTCTTGAAAATAAATGACAGCCATGGAATATCATTTTCAATCATGACAAAATCTAACCAATAATCAGTCCCCTGGTGATACTGTTAAATACAAGGGTCTAACAAGGAGTATCAATTGTTCCTTCAAGTACCCAACTTCAGCTCCTTGAATGGGTTGCTTTGCATCTTTTGACTGAGATTTTAGAGAGGTGAATTCTTCTTTATACTGGCTAATTTTTGCTTCAACTTGCCTCAATTTTCCAAACCTTTGTTTCAAATGATTTTTCAAATTGTCTTCCTTCCTTTTTGCTTTGTCCAATTTATTTGTCATGCATATGAATTCTTCATGACGTCTCATCTTTTTCTGCTGCAATTATTCCTTAAGATTTTTGAATTCCTCACCCCTTTCTTGTACGTTATGCTTCAAATGGAAAAATTCCTTCTTTATATTTTCAAGATATTATATCTTCTTCTTAAGTACCTCATTTTATTTATCTAATCTCCTTAGGGTGGCTGTAATATTTGTTTTGAGGTCTGTTTCAAATTCAACTTCAAAAATTTCTTCATCATCATCTTCATTTATGTAATTTTTCCCTTCATATTTGCTTTCATTTGTCTTCTTTGGTTCAATTGATGCTCTTTGTCATCATCTTTTGGATTAGAGGTTATCACCAATAATATCCTTTAGATTGAAGATCTTTAAGCTTTTACCAAAGCTATTTCAATGATGACAAATTTTTCATTTTGCCCTTTATAAGAATTGGTAGCCCACACAAAATTGATTTCATTGTTGTTGCATTACGCACTTTGGATTCTTCTTCTTCTATTTTTCTTCTAGAAATCATTGAATCCCATACTTCAAAGCCTTGAGCCATTAAAAAATTCTTCATTATTACCTTCCATATTTCAAAAAATTTTCCACTATACATGGGAGCTTTGTACAACTGATTGTATTTTTATTTCTTGACTAAAGAAGAAAAATATTCAGAAGGTTTGGAGCCTTTATTCCTTCACTTTACCATTTGTGTTATAAGGATATACCTTCCAACTGGTTAGGATGAGATTGAAGGTATTGAATCTAATTCCAATTGTTGGAAATACTGAGAGGGGGGTGGGGGGCGGGTGAATCAATATTTATTATACGATTGTTATTTTTTATACCAGTAAAGATCACTTGTAACTAGAACAAAAAATGACCAATGATATAAATAAATTTATTAATCAATGATGAGGAATAGAATCCTATTTTTAAAAGAAATCAATTACAATAATAGTTTAGCACTCTGACCCCAGATGAAGACTCCAATCTTTAATCAACCAGGCTATGGCCTGCACTATGTCAAGATTCAACTTGAACTTCAATGACGCACCAACCCTATCCACTGGTCCACACTCCAACCTCTAGGGCTCCAACGCACTGCTTCAATTATTCAATAATGATTTCAAGTAATCCTTCAAGTCTTCCAAAACAGTTCTACAACAAGCCTTGGATTTTTTTTTCTCCAGGGTATCTTCAATGGGTTTTCAACAATCTACTAGTTCATCAATGACAACTTTGTTTATTGTAGAAGGTATCTCCCAAGCTGTTCATGATACCCAATCAAATTTCTTAATGGACTACATCAAATATTTAACCATGCTACTCCTTGATGCTATACACAACAAATTCTCTGCTTCAACAAGTCAATAAAAAGATCTTCAATTTATTCCCAATGTATCATTTCAAGCATGCTTCCTTTGTTACACATACTTATTCAATGTTTTATACTTAAATGTGTTTGGTTCAAAGAACTATGATGCCAAATATGATCTGCATTATAAGCACATATTCATAATAAAGGTCAATAACTACTCCAACAAGTCAAGGATATTCAATTCTACTTCAAAAAGGATTTTAATAGAGTCTTCAATATTCCTACTGCATCAAAATAATTTCAAGGGTTTCTCTAAAGACATCAAAGGAGTGTTTCAAAGATGCTTCCAAGGTTTACAATACAAATTAAAAATTGTGCCTTCACGTTCTAGAATAGTACTTTTAGGATTCCTCCACAGTCTTCAATAATGAGCCATTCTAGTCCTTCACATGCTTGCAAATCTATGTCACAAAAATCTTCAACAAGTACACAGGATCTAGATAAACATATCACAAGTCTTCAATAAGAGACAAGTCTGCATATATAATTTTGTATATTTTAGACTTTTCCTTCAGATATCATACAAATATTTCTTCACATGTTCACAATAGATATAGGTATCTGAACCATAGAATGTGTCTTCACTGATATTTCCATAGATAAAAGATAGATTCTCCACAAATATGATTTAATATATCTTCATAGATCCAAGATTTTTTAGATATGTTTGTAATTTTTCTCCTTTACATTTCAAGAGATGTGAATGTTGGATGAAAATAATAATTGGGTGAAGAACTAGGTTCAGGCACAAGGGCCAACAAGGCTCTGTTGTAGTCTAGGAAAATGCCGACATTTTCATCTTACCCAAGACTGAGTAAGGAGTCTCACCTGAGGCGTGCCAAGGCCTCACTAATATTAGACAGTCATAAAGAGGAAATCATAAGCATCATCAACCATTTCTACTTAATACATAGTCATTGCAACAAAGGGCTCATTCCATAAGTTCCAACCAGGCTATGAAGTAGAAAAGAGTAAGAGATACACAATAATCAGAGAAATTTTTTAAAATTCCACACATTCTAATACTAACAATAACTCAAATCATGTACACATAATGTCGGTCAACAAAAAATCTATGTATTTCATTCAGCACAATACATTACATTAAATTACAACATATCCCTCTCTCTTAGAGAACAACTAGGGTGAAAAATATAGAATTACAGAGAACCCACACCCAAAGCAACTCTCTCCCTTTTTCATGACTGTCCTCTGCCTCCTATTTCCTGGTTTTCCTTCCTTATCCTCCTGTTTTCCAACCGAACTGACAGTATCTATTATCCTTCTGCTTAGTTGCCTCCGTAGCTCGACTGTCCTTGTTCCTTTTCTGTTTATCTTCCGCCAATTGGGGTCTAATTTAGATTACTCTCTATTTCTGAAACTCCTCGATAGTTTTCCTGCCACCCGCTTTCCCTTCAAGTGTCTCAAAATTTCTCCTTATTCCAAAAATAAATTCCCCAACAGGCCCTGACCACAATCTATTAACTTGTCTTCGAGTCAATACTGTCCAAGTGGTATCGGTCCTGCTGGTGCTTCCCCTACCTTTTCTGCTTGTGCCGCTGTTGTTGGTTCCTCCTAATGTACCTACTCTTTACTCTCTCTTTCAAATGAATTCCCATACTCATGCACTCTCTTAAGGGCCCCCTCCTTGAAGTTCCGAAATTATGCAATTGCCTCCTGTTAGGTCTGCATGATTGTGGCAGCATTGGTAACAATATGAATCATACTTATGGCTTCTAGTTGTTGCAGTCAATTGAAGATGAAGGTGTTCCAGTGTTCTTCTAAGACGTAATATAACTGTTGGAACAATTCAACGTGTTTCTTCAATGATGGCCTTAAGTCTCGAAGCAACTGATTTGTATTATCCAACCCATCTTCATTTATATGAATATTTTTTTTCAGGGCCTTGGACTCATCAGACATTATTTTGTGGGCAGAGAGATATGTGCTTGTTTTAATTTTAGCCCATACTTATTGGATCTACTATTGCAGTGGGTATACTGATTGGTTCTTGACGTCCAAGTACCATGACCACTCATGAACCTTCTCAAACAATGCATGGGATTCTTTTGTTTTGTTGCTCAGGGCTTCCTTGAGTTTTCTCATCTCAACCGTATTCTATCCAATTTGTACCACATATCATTTTGTTGGTCTGGTAGCGCTGCCCTTATTGACAGGGTTTTCCTCAACTCTTGATTTGTGTTGTGAAATTCGCTGCAAGCGGCTCTAATATGATCGCAACACTCCACCATAGTGCATGTAGTTATGTCTTCTGGGGTAGCCATGACCACGTCTACAACCGTAAGACAAAACTATTGAAACTTATCTGTGATTTGGTCTAGTTGGTTACATATATATTCCTCTCATGTTGTAATTGGTTGTGCTCTTTATTAAGCGCCAACAATTTTTGTTGATGATGATCATGCTGCATCACAAGATCACTATGTAAAGGCTCTGCTTGGTGTGAGACTGCTTGAATGAAATTAAATAGTTGGGTTGCTAACCAATATTGTAGACCTACCTGGCTCATCTCTTCAGGACTCGAGAACTTTGCTTGCAAAGGCTTCCCATTGGAAATTGACTTCTCGGATTGGCCCTAGGGTAATTCTGGTTTTTGTGAATGTTGGGGTTGGTTCAGGCTATGGCATGTGAAATTGAGTGTGAGCGGTGTTATCACTCAGATTTTCCTTGCAGTTGTTGGGAAGAGGAAAGGGGTCCGAGGTAACCACAAACCAACTTTTAGGTACATAATCTAGCCAATATGTACCCAGAGAGGGCTCTATCTGTATAATTTAGCTTTGTTTTAGAAGATATCAGGCTAGTTATAAAGTCCAAGGGTTTTAATTGAGTTTGGGTGATGAAATTCAATAGCTAAGGGTAATATTGAGTAATTTAGGCCATTGGGCTAATGGAATCAAAGAGGATAACTTAACTGGATTAAGTCTCTTAACAAAAGATGGTTTCACAAGGCAAGATAATCAAACAATGAACAATTATAGATCTCAAGTGAATGGGATGAACTCAAATGGATGAAGGGCAATTAAGAATCCTTCAACACATTCAAAAGAGGGAAATTGAGTGATTATTAATAAAGAGAAATTAAGTATTCTTTACTAAATAATCAAAATTCTTAAACTAGAAAAACATGAGCAATTAAGAATTCACTGTTTAAACCAGTTTAGAAGAAAGCATTTAGAATAACAACGATTAAAATCAGATTACACTTAAGCACTTTCTGATTTATTCCTTTTCGTTAATCATTCAGAAATGAAACACAGATGATATAGTAAAAAAATATAAAGACTTCAACACATAAGAGATATATGACTTATTGATTCGAAGTCTGACACAAGAATCCTGTAAAAATTCTTTCGCATCAATTCCTCATCCAGCTAGCCACACAAAATTTCTCCAATAGCACTTTATTCCAAAATAGTCAATGTTACAACAAAGTCTAAAAAATCCACCACTCAATACTCCGATTGAGGGAGTATTTATACAAAAAGTTATAAAAAATATCTCATAACAACTTGAGATATAATCTAGGATGACTCATAAGTATTTTACAACAAACTAGAGACAGATGGTCTTGTAGATAAGAGAAATGATAACTGATGTTGTGCTGTTTCCTTCTTTTGAGAATGTGCTGGAGGCAGGCCTTATGATTTGGCTAGCTGTTGTCCTCTTCAGTAATTCTGTGCTGGCTGCTCCGTTTAACTAATACTCTTTAACTGCACTGATACTCTTTTATCCGTCTTTATCATGACTTACTGTAGTACATAATCAAAAATTCATGTAAGGATAGTTTTTACAAAAGTTCTAACATTTCTTCCCACCATTTATTTTCCGGTATCCTAGTCCTTTGCAGCTTTCTGAGAGTTTCATCAGTCTCTGTATACCTAAAGAAAGTAGGTTGAATTGGGAACAAATGCTTTACTTCATGCTCGAGATAAAACAAATTTTCCAATCTATCATGAAGACTTTTTCCTGTAGGCAATGCTACTGTTGATGAACTAGTTGAGGCACTGGCCTGATTGTCAGCATGCTTGTCCAATTTTTCAACATAACTTTCAAGGTCCATCAATTTATCCTCTGAAACTAAAGGACTAGGCAATCCTTTATTCAACAAAATATCAAATCTTTTCAGGAAGGCAGTGATTTCTTCTTGCATATCAGAACATCTTCGTTCTAGATTCTGCATCAGAGTTCTTTTGGTAAAAACTCTTTTTATTTCCAAAATTGTTCCTGTCCTGTCTTGAATGCCAAGTTCTTCAAGTTGATGCTTGTTCTGAGTATTTAAAAAACGGATAAGTTCATTGGCTTCTTCAGGCATGTTTCCCAATTCTTCTCTTGCTTTTAGGACTTCTTCCAGAGCCAATTTCACTAAATCATTCTGTTCATACATTATTTGAATTGAGGGCCAGACATCTTTTATTGACTGGATGATGTTGTCCCAAAGAATTTCATTTATTTCCTTTAAAGGCTTCTCCAATGTGAGATCCTTCTCCAATTTGTTGACCAACTTTTCTAATCTGTTGACCTCTCTTGTTTTATCTGCAACATTCATCTTCGAGAGATCATATTTTTGTTCCAAAGTGGTGAGTTGCACCTTTGTTCTCTGTAGCTCTGTCACTTGGAGTTTCAATTCCTCCATTGACTTTATTAACTCTTCGGTATTTAAATTGGAAATATTACCCTGTGATAACTCTGCTGGCTAACCTGTTGTTGTAGTACCTACAATCACTTCAGTTGTAGATGCTGGAGCACTAGGCTTCTTGTCTTTAAATGCCTTTTCAAGATCTTTTTCAGTTTCATTAAGTTTCTCATTCAGTTTCAAGAGCAAATCCATCAATTCTTCTTTAGAATTTTGCTTTATAATTTCTGCAGTCTGTGGATGTCTTGAGGCGGGTAACTTCAGTTGTTTTCTCAAGGCTGCAATATCATCATCTTTTTTCTTGATCAAAGCTTCTATACCTTTGACATCCTTGGGATTATGACCCAATCCAATAATGATTTCCTCCAAAGTCTTTATCCTATTGTCCTTAGCCTGAGAAGAGGCTTTTTCAAGATTTAATTGAGCATTAGTATTTTCCAAAGAATCCTGCAATTTCTGGGTCATCATTGATTTATCTGTCAGAGTAGAATAAATCATTTCACCTGTTTGTTTATGCAGCTCAATTTGATCCAAAGGATGAATATCCTTTGCTAAGACTTCAAAATTAGTTCTGATATAATATGCAGTTGTTTGAGGTTGCTGCACTTTGGGTTTGAAGTGACTCATTATCATTTTACCCTGTTGAATGTCATAGGCTGACATCAATCTTTGTTGATTCTTAGGAGCCATCTTCAAACATTGATTGTACACTTGAAGTCTGAGTGGATCATTTCTAGCCTTTATATTTATGAATGTTCTTTTAATATCCCAGGCATCTTTCACTGGTGGTTTGAAAGATGATACTTCTGCACTTTTCTGCCTTTGCAGCTCTTTTCTCTGTAAAGTAGTGGATGTCCCACTGATTGTACATGTTTGCTGACTACCCAATTCTTCTTGCGTCTGACTATCAGGAATTCCGTGAACAGATTCCACTTTTGGAAGAGGATTCAATTTTTGTCTTTTAACATCAGGCTGTTAATAAAATCCACTGACAGGAGTGGCTGCTTCAATATCTCTCTTTTTACCCTTTTCTACATTAAGAGGAGTTTGTAAAATTGACATTTCTGCTACATTGGTCTGAGTAGGAGCAATCTATACTTGACCCTGTTCTTTAGAAGTTTCGGGTTGTTCTATCATTGTAAATTTCTTTGTAACTTGTATATCAGCCTCTTTCTCCTTTCCTTTAGATGCTATCGTAGCCAATGCACTGATTTCCTGTAAATTTTGTTGAGAAGTCCCAGCAGAAGAAGAACCAATACCTGGTATCTATACCTGTCCAAAAGAGTCTAGGTCAAGTATTTTTTCAAGGTCTTTCATTACATTTTCAACATTGACCTGCTCACTATCTTGTTCTATCAATGTTCCTTCCATCCATTCATCCATATTGGCATACTGTTCAATTTCTGGGATTCTTTGATGAATGTATGGTGATAGTTTGTTTTTCATTCTTCTATCACAAATGAAGCTATTTGGGTCATAAGGTACCCAATAGAAACTTTTCTGTAATTTAAGATAGTCTTCTAAGATTCTTTCAGCTTCCTTCCCAGCATCTCTAGAGTTACAAACAAAGGGACCTAATTGACTTTTAATCCTGAGTTGAGCCTTTTTCTTTGCATTGCAGAAATGAACTATATCTGAATTAATCATCTATCTGAAATACTTTAATGCAAAGAGTCTCATTGGGACATATTTTGGTAACTTGAATGGGCATAACTCACATCCATAGATTCTGATTTCTGTGTGATTTCGGTATAGGTACCAGTCACCTATCCGGTATTGCTTTGAGAGTTGAAGAATTTTCTTGATTTCACTATTGACCCTCGGAGGGGAGAGTCCTGTCAACAAGGTCGTTGCAGGGTGTATAAATAGGTCAATAAACTCATTCTAGGAATAAGGCTAATTAGGGAAATTATGAGTGATGGCAGACCAAAAGATTACAGACCTAGGATTTCCTTTAGCATCAAGTTTTTTAGCATGGAAAGGGAAACTCTCTGATTGAAAGTAAAGCATGAGATGGTATATAACAGAGGAATACTTGAACACTATTTCATTCTCTAATCTCATGAACTGATCATGGATTTTATCTGCAATGTAGGAAGCAAAATCATACTTGACAGCAGGAGGCTGTCCAGGGGTAAAAATTGACAACAATACTAGGGTTAATTGGTCAACATATTCACTAGTATTGAAACCCATTATAGAGGATATCATATTCAGAATAAGCCTGCCCACATCAGTGAAAAAGGTATAACCATAAGGGGGAGGGCCTTTGGGCTGATGTTCTGGCAACATGAACGTTTGGCAGAGGCGATTTAACTCTTCAAGGGATAAATTGGTAGATTTCTCAAGTAATTCTCCCATGGACAGGGGAGTGAGGGCTTGACCAGGTTGAAATTGTAACATTTCGTTGATAGACTGAGCAGTTATTGGGAAAAGGACGTTTTGATTCGGGGACAAGACTGCTCGTTGATTGGGATCATAATTTGCATGGCAGTAATGGATTATTTCAGGAAAAATGTGGACTGAGGGGAGAAGATACATGGGAAGATTGGATTCCCATAATCCAAAAATGTCAGAACCCTTCAAGTAATTATCTCTGTAGTAGCAAAATATTTGAAGAGGATTTTCACTGAGAACAAGGTCTTTAATTTGGAAATCCCTATCTACTAGAGGTAGATGGTCTAAATCTCTATGAGGGGCATTCAAGGGTGCGACATTCAAAGCCACGGGAATTTCCATTTCTGGTTCTTGTGGATTCAAAAACGAGTTCGGGTTTTGATGAAAAAACTGGCACAATCACAGGTTTAGGAATGCAATTGTAGTTTTGGGAATTGAGGAATGAACTTAAGAGCAATCTTGAACCCTGTTTCAGTTTTTCGTTTGGAATTTGAAACAAAAAGCAGGATTTTTACAGAGCTCAGCGGGAATTTGGGTAAATACCTATTTTTTGGGAACTAAACAGTGATGAAAACAGGTGCTGGTTATGGCAGATGAACTCTGAATTACTCGACTGCAAATTTCTTCGGCAAGGTAACGGTTGGCAAACTTTGATAGTTGATTTCGAAATTCGTTGCATGGGACACTGGTTGCTGTATGAAATAATGTGAAAATGACGCGGGTTCTTTTGTTTTATTCACAAAGTCAAAGGTTGGCGGGTTTTTTTTATTTTTTAATGGATGACGTCATCAAGTACGGAGGCTTCGTCACGGGAGGCAGGCGATAAGCGGTTTGCATGGCACAGCTTTTGGGGAAGAGTGGTTTTCGGCGGAGGGCGAGCGATTCCATATGATGGATAACATGTGGCACGACACTGTTCAGAAAAATGCTTGGCCATCGCGCGTTAACTTTTGGACGAGGATGGGCAGTGATATGGACGACAACCGTAGATCTTGAGTTGATCGATCAAACTGTCATCGGGAAAGGAAGATGACGGGGAATTGAAATGGCGGGCCCAATGCAATTTATTAAAAATAATCGCATCGGGTACGATTTGATTGGCGGATTAGGTTATTAATTAACCTGGAGGGTTAATTAATCCCTTTATACGACGGAGGGTCGGGTTTATTTATTAATTGGAAATTTCAACCAATTAATGAATTTTAATAAATATATGGTTATTTTTCAACCAACGGGGCGGGATATATATTATATGGGAATTATTTAAATTTATACGGGGAAAAAGGGAATTTGCATAGGGATTTAAATAATAAGTTAAAAATTAATATGGAAATGAATGAAGCGCTAAGTGTAAAACATCAAGGTAATGTATTTAACTTATGCTTTTATGAATAGGGTTTTTATGAAATATTGCATGATTTTCCTAAGTAAAATGGGATTTTACTTAGGAAAAGATTTTTTAGAAGTGAGTGAATGTCATGATGAATGATTTTAAGTACTTAGGATTTTCCAATTATTGGGCCGAGGGTCCGGTCCCTCCAAAAGTCAAGGAAATGCCTTGAGCCCCTTTAATTTTCAAATGTCTTAGTACTTAAGGGAAATTAGTGAAATTTTTAGGGAAAAATGAGCAGGGAAGTTAATAATCTGACTTTTCTTTGCTTGAAATTCTTCCAGTGTAGTGTCTGCCTTTGCACTTGTGATGAAAGTAAATATTTAACACATCTAGAGTCATTATCCATCACATGTAATTTTGCAACAACATCTACCTACCCTACCTACTTTACCCTACCATTTTTCTTCTTTATTAGGGTGCACTTAGACTAGCAAACCCTCATCACACTTTTTCTTTTACATCTAAAAATCTATCTAATTCTAACCTTATTACATCCAAGGGCTCAGATTAAACTATTGAGCTCCTTTTATTTATTCTACCTATCTACTTATCTGCCAAGATTAAACAGTTTGGTCAGATTTTATTTTCTATCTCTAAAACATAAAATTGAAAGATGAACTAGCCAAGCTTAAACTATTTGAATGTTCATAAATTGTGGCATAAAATACAAGTTGCACACAATTTTATTTGTTACATAAGAGCAAAAAGGTAGTGGCATTTAGACTTGCACACTTTCCTTAGCCTTTCTTTTGGTGGGGTTCATTTTCTCTCACTTTTTTGGCCATTTTATTCTTTTCACCCTTTGATTTTTCTTTTAGGGTATACCCTCTTTACATTTTTTAAATTTTTTGATTTTTTGACAATATGGAAAACCTTTGCAACAAGAAAAGGTATGAACATATTACATAGCTTATCAAGTCAATCATGATATATGACACCTATTGGTATAGGATTCTAACAAGCGGGATGGAAGTGACTGACTGATATGGTAATGAGATTTGGTGTGATGATGCAGTGACGGAGGTGGTAATATTAGTGGTTTCGATCATTGGATGGTCGATACAGAATAATAGGGTTAAGAAATATCTTGGCTTAACCCCAATTTTTGTAACTATGGTCACTTGTGGGGTCTCAGAGTCTACTTCCATTTCGGTATCTGCCATGACCATTGTGCCTATCTAGATAATGTCAGATATGGTGGCGAAGGTGGAGGTTTTCTGTGGGGATGGATCTCATGATGAGGGTGATGGAACAGGGATCGAAGCTTGGTGTTCCTTAGATATGGATGAAGTGAATGGTGAATTCCTCGGTGTTTCTTCAACTATCAGGAATCCAAAATTGGTTAGACTATCATCTTATGTTAAGTCGACAAGCTGGGTGATGACATTAGAGACCTTAGCTTTCTTCTTCATTGGGGTTGGTATGGGTGGCTTTGAGCCATTTTTATTCTTGAGTGGTGGAAGAGTGCGTAGGGACTATGAATGTATGCCTATGAAAGGAATTGTTGTGACTACCGGGGTGCTTACAGTTGAAGGATGTTGAAACAGACTTTTGAATTTAGTAAAATATGAAAATTGAGTAGAGGTGACTCTGATACTTACCATTTTCTGATTGATTCCTTGAATTTGAGTCTGGATCTATTCAATTATTGGTTGCACCTATATTTTTTTGATACTATGCATTGTGTCTACTTTTGTCTCTCATGGCAGCGGTTGTGACAACATCATATGGAAGGAGTAGTAGTGCCATTTTCCACAGACTTCACTTGTAACTCTATACCATGAGATTACTTCCCGGTGGAATGTTTCCTCAGTTAATGTGAACCTCTGAGCCCTCTTTTGAAATGTTTCGGTGTGTACACACTTTGGCCTTAGCTAGGTGTACCCATGACTGATTATAAACCAGACTTGGTCAGATTATTCATTCAATAGGAATCTGGGTATCCTCTCCGCCACATTGATAACATCTAGCATCTTTCAGTACCATCGTTAGAGGTAGGTCTCATTAATCTCTTTGTTTCTCAGATCACCTGATACTCTCAAAGGTGTATACCGCAACACGAGTGGTTTCTCTTCGGTGATTTCTACTAACTATCTTCCTTCTGGAGGGCACCATTTCCACATGGCTAGTGCCATGATCAGGTATCCATAAATTAAGTTTGTAGCCCTCCTATAGTTGTCTTCACAAGCCTCAAATAGTTCCTGGATTAGGTATGCACTCCAATTAAGTTGTTCTTCGCCTATACAGTGTTCCGCGAATGACATGACATCAAGGGTGCATTCATTCCATGTGTAATGCAACATAATATTACGGGCCATAAGATAACAAGAAAATTTGACATTGGACTTGTTAATGGGGTCAATCTGGGCTCCCTTGCCTCCTCTCCTTGTTTTGTATTTGTCATATAAGTTTTTCTGCCCGACTTTCTTGACTCTCTTGGAATTTTTTTGGAATGTACATGGCACTTCATTTCATTTTGTCGAAAGGCCTGTTGGGATGCGAGTGAATGCAATGGGTAATTATTACGGGGTGATGGGATTGATTTATTACGAAATGAAGTTTCTAATACGGGGAAGAGTTTTTCAAATTCTAACTGAAAATTGAATTATGGTGTAATTATTATGAAAATATGGATGGTACGTACGATATCCCCCAGACCATAATCAGTTGCGGTGAGGTAAATATCTCTCCGCAACTAGGGTGAGTCTAAGGTGTATATTTATACGTAACTATATTGACACAACTATTGACTGAAAAATATGACTGACTCTACCTACACCTACTTGCTTGTCCTTTTCGAGATTGATTGGAATTGAGAATTTAGATATCCTACTCATGGGAGGGTTTCAGGATTGTGCCATTCACCCAACTTGGTAGTATAATGCCATCGAGTTGCACGAGCTTTAAAACCCCTGATTATCAGATGTATGTAACAATAAATAAGCATAGACAATGCATTTGCAACTTACCTAGAAACTTCTGGAACTTGTTTCCATACAGAAGGACTTGGCCTCCAATTATGAACTTCTTTTGTTTAATATTTCAATCATGCCAGGCTTTCTGACATTGCTTCTCAAGTGACTAATGGAAATCTACAAGAATCATGGTTTTGTCTAATTCCCATATTTCCTCCAACATTTGTGCAATTGAATGGTCCTCCGACATGTGCATTTACTTCTCTATAAACACACTCGGGACTATGAACTCTACAGGCACCACCGCTTCTCTAACGTACACTAGTTGGAAAGGTGGCTGCTTATGCATTCTTTTGACCATTGTGCGATAATCCCATAATTCTGCTAGAATTATTTCATCCCACTCATCACTGTTGGTTGAACACACCTTCATCGAGCCCTTCTCTAGTATCTTATTAAATGACTTGACCATTCCATTCGCTTGTGGGTGATACAAACTACTCTCATGATGCTGAATCATAAAGTTATAAAACATTGACATGATTTTTTCATTGATGAATTGACTCCCTTGGTCACGTGTCAGGATTTTGGGGCATCCAAATCTTGTGATCATATTTTCAAACATAAAATTAGTTGATGCATCAATTGTACAATCCCTTACTGGTGCATCTTCATCCCATCTGATCAAGTACTCAGTTGTGGTTATGCTATATCTTGCATGGGATGTGTTCAAGTGGATTAATTGCCCCTATGAAGTCAATGGCCCACTTCTCAAATTCATGTAGATCCCTTGCTGGTTGTAGCAGAAACTCGTCACGTTGGGATGACTTCCCAACTCGTTGGCACACATCACACTTATTTTCATATTCCTTGCAGTCTTGTAAATGGTGGGCCACCAGAGACCTGCATGTAGGATCTTCCTTGCAGTACTCTTCCCATCAACGTTTCCTCGTGAAACCCACGAGTTTCCTTCCCGTAGTATATCTCCTCTTTCATGATCCATCACAAAACTATGCAGTATCTGGTCTAGCCCCATATTGTAGAGTTTTCCTACAATTAATTGATAGTCAACAACTATGATTACCATATTCATTTTATGTGTCATGTCATAGTTATTCGGGAATATCCCTATGGCTAGGAAAGTTGTGAAATCCTCCAAGTAGTCTGGAATGACTTCTACCCTAAATAAGTCTACATCCGGTATTTTATCATCAAGAGACCCTTTTCTTTATCCTAACTCCAGCCAAGATAATTGATCAAGTCTGACATTTAATCAGCCTAGCTTGACAATTACTTGAACATGAATTACTAGAACAGTAGCAAAAATAAATTTATTCTACCCTCCAATACATGTTTATTTACCAAATATTTTAATTTTGAGTGGTCCATAAAAAACTTGAAACATCCTCCCAATAGGTAATTGTGGAACTTTTGTAGCAAGTGTACCTTCGCAAGTGCCTCCCTTTCTTTCGTTGTGTAATTTTTTTTGTTGTTGATAGTTTTTTACTGGAAAAGTAGATTGGATTGTCAAATTTCCCCTCACCTGGTTGAGCCAACACTTCTCCCAATGTAATACTTGAGGCATCGATATGTACGTTAAAATTCTTGTTCCAATCTCGATAGACCAAAATGGACACACTTTCCAATTTCTCCTTTTGTATATTCAATGCCTCATTACACTCCTCAGTCCATATAAATTGTTCTATCTTCTTCAGTAACCTTTCCATTGGATTTGTGATGAGGGCGTAGTTGCAGATGACCTCAACTAATTAAAATTCCCTGGTGGATCCATATTGATGGTTTCCGCAACCTTTGTGGGGTCCACGCACATTCCATATTTACACAAGATGTGGCCCAACAAAGTTCCAAACGGAAAAACAAAGATGCACTTTTTGATATTCAACGATATTTGTAGCTTCCTACATTGATCGAACATTATTCGAAGTAGACTAGAGTGCTTATTCAATAAGCTATATATTGTCTAGCCATCCATGTATACTTCTAAAAATATGTGAATTTATTCTCAGAATGTTGCAATTAAAATTCGAGAGAAAACCCCTGGTGCATTCTTCAAGCCAAAGGGCATCACATGGTAGGCATACGAACCCCACTCTGTAGTGAAGGTCATCTTCTTCTTATCCTCCTCTACTATTATGACTTGGTGCTAGCTTGAGAATTCCTCTGCGAAGGAGTAGGTTTCATTCCCAAATACATTATCTAATATGATTTTCACTGAAGGGTGTAGGGAATGGATCATGTACACATGCATTTTTCAGGCTGCGATAATTGACACACACTCTTATCTCTGATGCATCTTTCTTATCTTGGATGACTATTTGGATAACCCACTCAGCCTCCTCAACTAGAAATATGAATCCGGCCTCTAGAATCTTGTCTATTTCCTTCTTTCCTTTCTCCTTTACTTGTAGATTCAGTCTATAGGGTCGGTGTTTTATTGGTCTTGCATCCAGTTTGAGAATAATTCTCATCTCTCCTAGATCTCCTTTTATTCCTTTCAACTCTGCAAATGATGATGAAAATAGATCCTCATACTTCATTTACAAATCAAAGATATCCTTTGTTATTTTTTCATCTCAGTAGTCCCCAATGGATGCTAGCTTCTTCTTTTCCTGGCGGCTTATGTTGTTATTTTTCACTTGCAAAAGTAGAAGATGCAATCCTTATATAATTGACCCATCTCAGATTCCTCATTCCCCTTATTTCTCCTTAAAATATAGATACATTAGGTCCTCTAAGTCATCCTCATATGATTCCTGATCCACCCTTCTGCAAGCTATTGCTTCATGGTAATTGGTCTCGTAAATATGTTTTAGTGTTGCTTGGTCTATTACTCCCTCCTTCAGCTAAGATGTTGAGAACAAAATCCTCTTTACCACTTGCAATGCATCATTCAATATTGGCTCGAGGGGTCCTGACCCAGGTTCGAAGTTCAAGGTTTTCCAACAAACCCCTATAATATTGGCCCTTTCGGCAGTGACCCGCTTGCGCAGGTCAAAGTCTCACCCGAAGTAGTATGGGTGGGTGCTGGAACCAGGTTTCCGCACCCTAATAAAGGGTAGGTAAGGCAAGCATAGCTGTGTCTGGCCCTGTGATGCCCAGATCGCCTCTTTCGAAGAAATATATATAGGTCTCTTTTCGCATCCACGTGCGCAAGGTCAACTATACTATAGTGTTTAATAATTACATACTTTTATGACACTAGCACAGTTACATTGCATAAAACAGAATAGAACAGATCTAGATGCAGTAAACACACTTACACAGAATTTTCGTAGCTGAATATAGAATACAAAAATTCTCATAAACCATACACATAGATTCAGTTCTCAAACAACCTTTCTTATTCATCAATTCATCAATTCCCTCTTACAATACCCGTCCCAGCCCATGCACACAGTAGCAGGGTCTGCACACAGTAGGACTCTGGATCTCCGCGCACACAGCCAATAGGAGTCCTTTCCCTAGAAAACCCAAACAGATCTACTAAACCACAATTCACATCAATGTATCCTTATTTTTCTACCTTACAATTCAAAATGTTCCTCTATTTATAACAATTTTTTCTAACCTTTGCTATGGTCCACAAACCATGGTTTTTGGACACTAGATTTACCCTCTACCCTATTACAATGCTTTTGGGGCTTTAACCCACCCCAAAACCCCTGTGCTAGACTAAATATAATAAAAAATATGTAAAATCGGACCAATTTCGCAGCTTGCCAGAAACTTTGTTTCAACAGTCCCCCAACACAATCTTGTGACTCGTCCCGAGTCATTGTGGTTGTGAGTCTGCCAATTTCCCTTGGAACTACTTGATGACCATTGTGCCTATCCCATGTGTGCGTCAACATCCTATCCCTAGTGGGCCAGTTCTGCTTGAGCCAATTATTCCGGCCATATAGTCATTTAGCCCTATATGGCTTGATTCGATTACCATTGATATATCTTGGTAGCACGTCACCGCCCATGGTAGCTAACCGGACTGATCCACCATTCGTGATTTCCTTAATGGTGTAGGGACCAAGCCAGTGCTGTCAGAATTTCCCTGGGTGTTTCGCAAATTGGCTATCGTATAAGAGGACTATGTCACCTTCTACGAACATGTTTTGGTGAATATGTCAATCATGCCAAGCTTTATCGCGAGCCTTCTGAACCTGATGATGAAAGTTAGCAATGAACCAATCTTCCTCTAATGCCAAAAGTTGCACAAGGTGTTCCTCCATTATATCAGGTTATGCCATATTTGTAAATGTTGCGATGCATAGGCTAGGAACAATGTATTGGCCTCCTTGCCATAGACCATCCGAAAGGGGGTCCTTCCTATTAGCTTCTTGCAGGTAATTCGGTAAGCCCATAGAACAGAGGCGATGCGTACATCCCAATCACTATGATTAGCATTACAGACCTTGGTCAATGCTTTCTCTAAGATTTTTTTGAAAGCCTCAACCACCCCGTTTGCCTATGGATGGTATGGTGTACTTTTCGCATGATGGATCCGTAATTCCTCATTCAGGGCTTGTATCATTTCATTAACAAATTGCGTGCCTCTATCACTCATTAGGATCTTTGGGCAGCCAAACCTGGTCATAATTTGCTCAAAGATGAAGTGTGCAACAGTATCTGCAATACAATCCTTCATTTCTTGCGCTTCAGCCCATCGAGTGACATAGTCAGTGGCAGTAATAATGTTGTGTGCACCTGTCTTCTTGCATGGAGGATTGATTGGTCCTACAAAATCAATGGCCCATTTGTAAAAGGCCTGCAAAGCTATTTTTGGTTGCAATGGCATTTCATCTCTGTGTGAGGGTCGTCCTATCTGCTGGTATGTATCGCACGATTTACAATAGGCATGAGAATCATGATGTAGGATAGGCCACCATAACCCAGCTCTCAAGATCTTTTGTGCCGTTGATTTTCCTGCATAGTGGCCTCCTACGATGCCTTCATGCGCCTCCGCCAAAACGGCACGTTGTTCATGTTCCAAGACATATCTGCAAAGTACTTCATCAGCGCCTAGTTTGTATAACTAGCGGCGATGATAGTAAAGTCCACCGCCCAAGTAACCAACTCCTTCTTCTGCTGCATAGAATATTATGTGGGGGCTACGCCTGTAGTTAGGAACTGAATGATATTAGCGAAGTGTGTGTCAACAACCTTAATGGCGAACAACTGTGCATATGGTAATCCTTCCTCCAAGTTAATGGGTTCTTCACCCATCTCAATGTGGGACAGATGATCTGGACCCGCATTCAGCGTTCCGGGCTTGACGATGATTTCAAAATCATATTCCTGAAATAGCAACAACCATCGGCAAATATTCCCCCCCAACACAGGCTTTTTCACAAGGTATTTTAAAGTCGAATGATCAGTAAACATCTTAAAGTGTCTACCCAACAAATAGTGTCGATATTTCTGTAATGCGCATACCATAGCCAGCCCCTCTCATTCGGTGGTAGAGTAGTTGCGCTCTGTGCCCGAGAGCTTTTGACTAGCAAAGGCAACTGGGTGATCAATATCTCCCTCCCCAGGTTGAGTTAGGAAAGCACCCAAGGCGATGCCTGATGCATCCACATGTACATGAAATTCCTTTGACCAATCAGGAAATATTAGTATGGGTGCAGAGACCATCTTCTCTTTGAGTAGCTCAAAACACTTCTGAAATTCGTCATTCCAAAAAAAGGAAAAATAATTTTTAAGAAGCTTTTCCATGGGTGCTGTGATCAGTGTGTACCCCTGAATGAATTTTCTGTAATAGCCTGTGTGTCTGAGAATCGAGCGCAACTGTTTCTCCATTGTTGGGACTGCAAGGTTTATAATTATGGCTACCTTCGCAGGATCAACCATCAGCCCTTGTCGGCATACTATGTGCCCGATAAAAATTCCAAAAGGCACGCAGAAGATACACTTCTTGATATTTAAGGAAATATAGTACTTTCGGCAGGCATCCAACATTAAGCGCAGGTTGGAGACATGCTCCTTTACCAAGCCGAATACTGTCCAGAAATCGAAATAAAATTCCAGGAACTTATGGATGAACTCCTTGAATACAGAAACTACTACACTTGAGAAGATAGTGGGTACATTCTTGAGACCAAAGGGCATGATTGTATACTAAAAGGACCCCTATTCTGTTGCGAATATAGTCTTACTGCAATCTCCAGGTGCGATTCAGATCTGGTGGTACCCTGAGAACCCATCGGTGAAGGAATAGGCTTCCTGTCCGCCCACGCTATCAAGGATTTCGTCTGAGAAAGGCGTAGGGAAGGAGTCATGTACACAGGCATCATTTAACTTGCGTAGGTCTACGCAGATTTGTATCTCCCCTTATGTTTTCTTCTCCTGGATGACCATCGGACTTACCCAATCCGATTGTTCAACCGGTTCAATGATACCTGCAGCCAGCATTTTGTCTAGTTATTCTTTAACCTTTTGCTTATATTTAGGGTTCAGTCAGTAAGGTCGCTGCTTTACGAGGTGTGCCTCTAGTTTCAGAGTGATGTGCATAACACCTAGGTCCCCCATGATTCCTTTGAGCTTGGAAAACTTTGTCGGGAATAAGTCTTGATATTCCGTAAGTAGTTCTGCAATTTTGCCTATGGTTCCTTCATCCTAATAGTCCCCAATTTTGGCCAACTTAGGATGTTCTTCCGTCCAGATATTAATTTCGCGTAGCTTGAGAGGTTGAGTTACATCAATATTCTATAGTGGGGGTCCAATAAAGGTGCATTCTCCCTAGGATTCTAGGACAGAGACGTTCCGAGGATTATCTTCCTCTTCTTCTATCGCCAAGCTTCAGTAGTCAACTATGTCTTGCATTTGTGCTTCCCATGTCAGGACTTCTGGTGCAACATGATGGCATGAGTCATTAAATACAAAATCATCGATGTCCTGCAGAGCTTCGTCGAGTGCCTCCATTCCCCCAATTAGCCCGAACGTTCCTATAAAGTCATTTTTTTAGTATTTCCCAATGGCGGGTGCGCCGATGTAGCTTCGTATCTAAATACCATGCGACGGGGATAGGCCCTAAGGCATGAATAAATAGATGAACCCACTCATCTATAGTCTAGTTCGACCATTTGTCCATCCGGGTGAGTAGATGCGCGCGGGGGTCTCTAGGTTCGAGGAACATCTTGGTGCATACATTAGCCGGAGGTGCGAACCGTAGGGTCATCATATCCCGACATGTCTCCCGGTCCTGGAATGCTTCCTTGTGGGTGTCCCACCATCGCGTGGGTGTTCCGCGCATAGCTAGATTAAGGGCCCATACCTTCGTTCCCTTGGAACCGTAGCTTCCAGTGTTCTTAGGAATTCTTGGATGCTACCGGACACATCACAATGGGGTAGATCTCTTACCTCTGAAGAAATGTTGCAGAGGTCCCTCGTGACTTGAAGACATTGTAGTGCTGAGACATCATGCAACTGGTTTTGCCAATTCTCCATATCCTCATTAGAGTTAGAGAAGTATTCACTATCTGCCTCCTAGCAGAGTACTCCTTCCACCATGGGGTTAATCCAATCTTCGTCCTGCGTAGTGATCTTGTAGATGTGATCTACTTCCTCTGCATCCTGCGCTAGCTCTGTATACTGTGTTCCTTTCACGGGATCCAACGTTATTATTACTCGTGTGCCATTATTTTCAAATGCCATTCTGTGCTTTTTGAGACTGATAACACCCCCCATATCTATGGCCCAGTCCAGTCCTAGGAGTGCAGGGTAGGGATCTGCATCTTCCAGGATTTATATTACCTCAAATTCAGCTTGGACCTTTACTCCTATGATATCTACCATTATTTTTGGCAGCCTTCCTAGAGGGATGATATTTTTTTGATTCGTTATGCGTAGCTAGATGGTGGACCATTCCAATTTAGGTTCTCTCATTTACTTCCAAATTTTCTTAGGTAACAAATTTGCATCTGATCCCAAGTCTAAGATAACCTGATCCATCTCATAGTTACCGATTTGGGAAATCAATCTCATCTCCCTACCGATGTGTTTCCTATATTTTCCTAACTTGTGCACATCTCAAAATTCTGGAGATAGGTGGTACTGCCCCACGCAGCTACCTATCACTACCTGACGGTTTTCTTCAGTCCGCAGGTGGCGTAATAGCTTTATACACACCTGCAAGAATTGTTTCATCTCATCACCCATTTTGAGGTGCGCGGGCGTCTGCCTAGTAGACTCTCTTATTTCAATAATGTCCTAGTGGACTGCATAAATTTTTTCTTGTCCTGGTTTGCGGTCCAACCCTTCTTGGTTGACAGGCACCTGTTGGGTTGGAAAATACCTTGCAACCTCCTTCGTAGGCTCCCTGGTGGCCATCCCACTGTGTGTTGCAACATTCGTACTTGGATTTATGTTCCGTAGTTCATCCTTAATTCTTTGTACATTCTGCATTGATGTTGGTTGTTTTTATTGCATTTTTGTTATCAAGATTGGACAGTCTTCAATCTCATGGCCCAACTGCCAACAATATTTGCAGGATTTCCTTGTAGGATTTGGGCAGTCCCTTGCAAAGTGTCTTGCTTCCCCATAGTTGTAACATATTACTGCCCACGTCCTCGTCCTGTGCTTCCCCCCTGACCTCCCCTACCCCTTGCTGGAGAGCCACAAAAGCTCGCAGGAGATCTAGGCGACGCAGAGTCTGATTGTACCCTATACAAGTTTCCTCGATCTATCACCAGCTCGTAAGTTCAACAGTTCTGCTCATCATGTCCTACTGACCGGCATAATCTACACCATTGTTTCTTTAGTTCACCCGCACCTATCTGGGGGAAATGGTTTGTATCATGCAGTCCTGCTACCTGACAGTCATCACACCACAACGCAGATCCGCTTGAACCTAGATATAATGGACTATGGCCTCCTGCCTACATGTAATCTTCCAGTAGTGGGCACTGATCCTTCGTATGTCCAAATGCCCAACATCATATGCACCATAGGTCTGCACTAGCTCCTTTTCCCTATTCCTTCCGTAGGTTCTGAATCTCCATGTGCATATCTCCGAGCTGCTCCTGAATTTGATGTACTCCTATCGAAGTGTCTTCTCTAAGCACGGCTTCTAGTTTCATGGCGGCTTCCAAATATTTTTCCTGTGATTCAAAGGTTTGGTGGCCCATAGGTACACGCAAGTGAGGTAGCAGCATAGCGACGAACCATTCCGTATGCTGTTTGTCATCATACTTAAATCCTCCCTCTATGATTGCTCTCTTTAGTCTCTAATTAGCTTCCCATACAGACTCAATTGTTCCTTGCTTGAAATATTTTATGTCTACTACGATCTGAGAGTAAGACTTAGGTTTCTAGAACTGTTGTTTTAGGGCGTCCTTAATATCTTGAATGGATGCGCTCCCATTTTGATATATGTACTGCATATATGAGTCCAACTCTCTCTCTTCGAAGGCCAGGGATAGTTGCACTCTTTTCATAGTATCACCTACCACACCTTGCGCAGTCCATACCAAGTCTGCAACAAACCAAAATCAGTCCATGTCCTCATCTCCTGCACCTTTAAAGGTAGGTAATTTCAAGTGTGCTGCCATATCTTCTTCTGGTGGGAATTTGGGCGAGGTTTTACCCTTACGCGGTTTTGAAGGTGGTGTAGCTGGCAGGCTCTACGCAGTTGCTCCTTTCAGCGGGCTATAGATAGGTCTATCCCCTTCCTGATTGGTTCAATAGTACTTACTACTCTACATTGTACTTTCATCCAGATTGGAAATCATTCAATCGTACCTGCTCTTCTCTCTTGTCAGGCCTTCAATACTTCTCTTGGCATTACCCGATCCCCTTCTCAACATGCCCCCAGTCTCGGAAATAGAACCATTTTTTACTTCGAGGGGTCCTGACCCAGGTTCGGAGTTCAAGTGTTGCCAACAAACCCCTATACTATTGACCCTTTCGCGGTGACTGTCGCTTGCGCGAGTCAAAGTCTCACCGAAGTAGTATGGGTGGGTGTTGGAACCGGAGTTTTTGCACCACTGAGAAAGGGTAGGTAAGGCAAGAAAATCTATGTAATTTTGGTATAGATCGCCTCTTTCGAAGTAGGATCTATAGGTCTCTTTTTGCATCCACATGCACAAGGTCAACTATACTATACTGTTTAATAATTATATACTTTTATGACAGTAGCACAGTATTGCATAAAAAATAACAAAATAGATCCAGATGCAGTAAACACACTTACACAGAACATTTGAAGCTGAATACAAAATACAACAATTCGCATAAACAATACACATAGATTCAATTCTCAAACAACCTTTCTTATTCATCAATTCATCAATTCCCTCTTACAATACCCGTCCTAGCCCGCGCACACAGCAGCAGGGTCCGCACACAGTAATACTCTGGATCTCCGTGCACATAGCCAGCAGGAGCCCTTTCCCCAAAAACCCAAACAGATATACTAAACCACAATTCACATCAATATCTCCTTATTTTTCTACCTTACAATTCAAAATGTTCTTCTATTTATAACAATCTTTCCTAACCTTTCCTATGTTTCGCAAACCATGGTTTTCGGACCCCAGGTTTACCCTCTACCCTATTACAATGATTTCGGGGCTTTGACCCACCCCAAAACCCCTGCGCTAGACTAAATACAATAAAAAATATGCAAAATCAAACCAATTTCGCAGCTTGCCGGAAACCCTGTTCCAACATTCAACCTTTGATTAGTATCTTTAAAATAAAACTTCTCACAAATATGCTTTCTAGATAATACCAATCTGCTATATGTCTCTTATTTTCTTCCATTATGTACTAGGCTTGCAAAAATGTTTCCACGGAATGTATAAAGTCATGTACCCACCATTCCCTTGGAAATTATTCAAGCTACCATCATTCTTCACAATATTTTATATGCAATTGGAGGTCTAAAGTACCTCTATAATTTACATTTGGTTGTGTAACCCTGGATGATCTGAATTTGACCCTTAATGCACTTGATATTTCATCCCACCTCTTAAGGTTTTTGCGATGGGTTTCCCACCACCAGACCGGTGTTTCTTGTAAAATTTCATTCATTAAGGGTACTTTGTGCACTTCAAGAACAATTTCATCGACTTTATAAATGAAACTATTAATTGTTTCCATATTAGTAAATGTACGATATCCTCTTACCTTTGTTCTGATCCAATTAACCTCTTGGATTTTGGCACATCGTCGAGTGCTGATTTTGTATCCTCCTTGTTGCCAATTGTCCCAAGCAACCTCTAATCCAATGTCTGAACTCTAAACATTACGCCAGCTGATTGAACCTTCGGTCGTCGGGTTGATATGGTATAGTTGATTCAGTAATGCAAGATCCTATCTGTTATTATCTAGTTATGTGAATCTTGGAACTTGGTAGGGGTCCGGGGGCTGAAGGACTCTAACCCCCTAAACCTCTAAAATATTACGTTCTTTCTTTAATTCAATCACTACATAGTTTTCAAATTTCCAGTCTATCCCAGGAATTTTAGGATAAGGGTACTTATCACCCATTATGTCTATGACTTAAAAATCTATGTAGATCTTAACCCCTGCAATATCAACTTCCACATCTTCTAATATCCCAATGGGTATGATGCAATACTAGCTCACCATGCGCAACTATATCGGAGAAAATGCCAGCTTGGGTTTCCCCAGTGCTTCCCAGATTTTCCTCGGAAGCATGTTAACATCTGAACCCAGATCCAATATGCTATCTCTTATCTAAAACCCTACAATTTGTGCCTCACTATTTAACTCCTTCCCTCCTTCCCTATCCTTATATTGTTTGTTTGGACTCTTCTTGAGTGCCTCTCTGGAAGATTAGAAAATATTGTGGTGTCGTGACCTATCCCTTCCTTAATAACTAATTTGAAATTTTTCCGCAATTGTTTGAGCATATGCTCATCATTAAAAATGTTAAAAAATAATATGAACCACTCTTCTATAGGTTGTGCCAAATATAGGACTTTTTCCTTTCCCACCATAGGTTGTAATGTCTGTGGTTCATTGTTTTAATTCAACTTTGTGAATGTTTCCATTTCTTCTTTATAATATTGTTTATGTTGTTATATATTATAGGAGCACTTTGGCAAGGTTTGTATTATAATATTAGGTTGCTTTGTTTCTCTTGCATCATCTCTTGTTTTATTTCCTCTGCATGTCACTATAGCTACACTGGAAAGGGGTTCAATTTTTGGTATTCTTGGATCTGCATTGATCAAATTGGCCCCCCTTTTTCTAGTTCATTCCTCCCATATTTTGATTAATTCTAGACAATCATATGTTGCATACATGTTCACTCTGCACTGAGAACACCAAGACCTTCTAGGTAAAGGATATTCCCTTGCAACATGCCCCTCCTGGTCAAAATTGTAACATCGCATTGGCCCCCTTCCTCCAGTCCTGCCCCCCCTTATTATTGGCCCTCCTCATCCCCGAGGAGCTTCATTGAACCTGTAATTTTTCATGTCCATCCTGTCAGCTAATGCATCCAATGATCTACATTGGTATGTATGGTGAGTTGGCAAGGAACAAAACTCACAGTATGTGTTGTTGGGAACATTCGAGTATTTATGTAAAATTGGGCAGAGCCATGGGAGGTGTCCAAACGCCTAACCAATATTTCAGTAATTAGTGGGTGATGGGATTTGTTGATTGGAGAATCCATGGAACTATGTTTTGCCTTGGTATATACCTTGAATCCCTTCCTACGCAACTCCCACAGTCGATGGAGCACCTGATTCCCCCCCCCCCCCTCGGTCTCGATATATTCCCCAACCCACACAAACTTGGACACTCTGTGACTAGGTGTCCTTCTACCAAGTAGTGCATACACCATACATTTTGTCTTACTGGTCGTACAAGATGCATATATTTCAATTTCTCCTTTAGGCTTGCAATTTTATGTTGAAAACCTAATACATAAGTATCTTTTGTTGTTGCTCCTCCTCTGAATTCGTGTGAGGATCCCAGCATCGCTTCAATTCTCATTTCTTGCTCTAAAGCATCTTGCAACATATCGATCTTCTACTAAGTTGAAGGTGTTCTTGTAATAGGAATAATTTCTTTGATGAACCAATCTTGTTGATGTTTTGGTTGTATTGGGTAGCTCAACTTTTCGATTGCATCTTTGAATCTCCTAATCAACTCCCAAGTTGTTTCCCCTTCTCATTTCTTAATCTCCCATAGTTTAGATAATCCTTGTTGGTTCGTTTGAGGGAGTTTTAATTCTTTTAAAAATTCTCTTTTCATGTCATCCAATGTTGGATCTTGATGTATCTCCAACCATTTAATAAACCACCTCAAGGATCTCTCCCTAAACATGGTTTGGAATTTAATCAATTTGGCAGCATTTGGTATTTGGCAGGCCCTCCATATAGCCTCACACAAGTACCAATGTTGCTCCAAATCATCATTCCCTTTCCCTAAGAATTATGGATACCACGTGAATGACCCTGACATCTCTAACACTTCTTGTAGAAGAAGTACAAATCCTCTTGATTCGGGTTATGATGATCCTTGCCGTATATTTCTAGTATTAACACTGATACTAGTACTAGCTTGAAATGTAGTCTGAACATTATGAAATCTAATGAATTTAATGAGATTTGAAAAAAAATGATTAGGGTTTTGTAAAGTAGCAGGGGAAGGTTAGGAATGGTGCTACCTGGGCATGGGGAGATTGTACTGCTTGGTGTCTTGGATGCTTCTTTTTACAAAAATAATCTTCCCATCACGACGTGCATTTCACCACCTGAGTCATATTTTGAGCTTGTACCTTTCATTATGTATGACACCTCCTCTTTCGCGAATCGGTATGGGCTCCTTCTATCTTCTTGACTCTTAACTCTCCTGTCATACCCTTCTTTTATTGCCGGTCCCACTGTCACTTATTCTTCTATCGAACTCTGCAACACCTCTCCTACTTGGTGTACATCTTCCTTTTTCCCATTGATCTCCCCCATTTCCCTTTATCGCCACCTTTCCGCTATTTGTGCTCTCCGATGTGCCCTTATATATCTAGATTTATTGGAGTTATCTACGTCCATATTTTCAATCTCCTCATATCTCCCTTCCCCGTACCATCCCTCCTTTAGTTCCTTCCCCATGTAATGGGTGTTTAAGCTTCCATGCTTAGGACTGGAAAGATCAACAAACCTTCTTCCTCCATAATGACTTTAATCCACAACGAGATCTCCTTCAATATATTTCCTTGCAACCATGATCTGAAAATGTCTTCAAATTTTCAAAATGACTAGTGGATTTCCGTAGAAAATTAAACAATAGATCCTTCTAGCATGTATTGTACCTAGAAATTCACCGCTCATATCATATATATGTCTAAACGATGTAATTCGACTAGATCTGATTGCGCCCACGTGCGACAAGATCTATTTCGCTCACCACTTTTTCCCTTGATCTACAACCTTCACAACCAATTGTAAAGCTCTTCAGGGAATTTATCCCAAAATATATCATACTGATCACTTATTGAATCTGAATATAGGATCTTTTCCTTCAACTTATTTTCATTTTATTTTCAGAGTTGTGCTTGTTGTGAGATGAACCGATCTACATGGTTATCTCACCAGCTTCGTAGTTCTCTCTCATAGATCCTTGAGACCATATTCTAACTTTATTTTAATTTTTAGGTCCCAAAAAAAGAACCATTTTTTGGCTGAAAATAATAACTGGGTGAAGACCCAGTTTCAGGCACAAGGGCTAACAAGGCCCTATTGTAGTCTAGGACAACACCGACATTTTCACATTACCCAAGACTAAGTAAGGAGTCTCACCCAAGACATGCCACGGCCTTACTAAGATTAAAAAGTTGAAATGAGGAAATCATAAGCATCATCAACCATTACTTATTAATACATATTCATCACAACATAGGGCTCATTTCGCAAGTTCTAACTATGCTATGAAGTCGAAAAGAGTAAGAGATACACAATTATCAGAGAAATTTTTTAAAATTCCACACATTCTAATACTAACAATAACTCAAAATCCTACTTTATATTACTCCTTGTTACTTTCACGACTCCACGATGAGTGTCTTGCCACCCGCTTCCCCTCTAGTTGTCTCAAAATTTCTCCTTATTCCAAAATCGAAGGCCCCAATAGTGAACTCATTTCTTCTTTGCCAAATGATCTAATTCTTGATGTGATTCATCCACATATGAATGCCCAAGTTATATATATATATCTTCGAACATACACGTCGATTAGAGATGGATGGCCAACATAAGGAAAATAAACTAACTTAAAGTGACTTGTAGATAGATCATGATCAGTGAGTGATTGAGCGTGATCAGACAGTTAAAAATGTGTACCCTCTCTTGTTCATTGATCTAGAGTAAATCAAAAGTGGATGAGCATTGACATGGGTTTTGTGGGAACCATAGAGGCTACAACAAAATTCATATGTTGAGATATGTGAACATTGATATGTGGGACCATAGTGATGGTTATATTTTGTAATGTTCCAAATGGGGAAAAATAGGCTCGGTAGGGAATATATTAAGATATTCCACTATGGAATCATAGAAATATGGGATCACACCAATAGATCTAAAACAGAGATAGACTGGTAGGGAATTTACTGGTTATATCACCTCTAAAGAGAGGGTGAAAACCAGAGGCTTCCTAGCCCATTCCAGGCTCTGTCTATAGAAGATTGGTGAAACAAAAAAAGTGTGGGAATGACACACTCCTCTAATATTTTACTGCCCTTAGTAACCTTATATCTACAAATCTAAATAATGGATCCAAAAGAGAAGCAAAAACCAAACAAGGGAGAAGAGGGAAATTCCACTCTCAGAAAAATATGCAATAAGCTCAAAGAGGACGTTGTATAAGCAATCCAGTGCTAGAATAATGAAAAAAAGGGATGGGTTCCATTATTTTAGGCTATTTGGGACCTCCATGCAGAGTTTCAGCAAAAAACAATGGGTTTATAGGGCTTAAAAATATCTCCCACAATCAACACTAGCTGAAAATCAGCTAAAGGAGAGAGCTGGGTTAATAGAGAAACCCTCCTTCAGGAATTGTGCATTTTCTGTTGGGAGTCACTGGAAATCAGCCATAGAACACATATTATAGTATGGCAGAAATAAATCAGATCCATAATTAATTTTCCTTGTAGAAGCATTAGATATACATGAAGCAAGAGCAAGGATCCTTCAAAAATTATAGCAATAACACATAGAAAAGCTGCAGAAAGACTTGACAACATTTTATATGAGGAGCTTCAGCTACTGTAGGTTAAAACTCAGATATAAAACTTATATATGACTGAAATATCAGATCCATACTAGATATGGAAACTACTCAGCCTTATTAACAAGATCTCCTTGGGGTTTTATCAAAATATTGCATAACAGAGTGTAGATCTAGCTTTTAATACACTGAACTGTAGAAAACTTCAGATATTTCTGAAGATGGATTTCATTACATTACATATCAGATATGAACATGAATATATCAGAAAGCTACTTTACAAATCTCAAAGGGAGAGGCAAGCCCCAATTACCAGAGAGCAAGTACAATAAGAGATACAAACAGTAGTGAAACATGTACATGAAAATAACGTAGTTTATGGAAGAGACTGCACAGTAGATGGAATGACCTGATACAACATATAATAATTACAGATCTAAAAGTGAAATGAGAGTAATACCATCTTCCGGGTGGTCACAAGACACCCTCCCTGAGAGAAATCTCCTCTAAACAACTAGATCTTGCAGATCTAGTTCCCCACTTGCTGCAACTCACAAGCAGCTGCAAAACCCTCAACAGGACCAGTGCTGCTATAGAGATGAAGCTTGGCCATAATTCCGGATAGTGGAGAGATGCATCACACTCCCCTCCAAAGAGCTACTCCATGGAAGGATAGAGGATTCCTAAACAGGAAATCCTCTTCCCTTATGCTAAACAACCAAGAGACTTGAGTTGCTGCAGCAACTTCTAAAATTCTTCAACAACCTTTGCTTTCTGCCTCTCCTTATTTTTATAACATGAGGGCTTTCCAAAACCCTAAACCACCTTCTTCAACTTATATTCTTTTATACATGAGATCCTCTTCTAGAAGTACGTTGTGCTTGATGGATAAGCTTCCCTCCAATCTGCGTTGTAGGTGGGGCCAAGGTTGACCCATTCAATTGAATTTCCCCTTTTCACACTTAGGGGTGTTTAATATAATAACCCAGATTTATCCTGTTTCACATTGGGCATGTATTTATTCTCAACTTAGGAGTTTAATAAACCTCCTTCTCATATTTTATTCATGAATAAGGAAAAATGAAAATAAAATTCAATATTCCCATTAGCTGCAAAAATTAGGAATATTACAGTCTCCCCCGGAAAAATGTTGCTTGCCCTCAAGCAACTCTGATTGTAGATGCAAATCATCTACTCCCCTCCAAATGGCATCCACATAAGGAAGGCTCCCTCCATTTTCTGCAATAGATTATGTATGTTTGGTTCCAAATTTGTCTTCTACCAATTCATGAGATGACCTCCAACTGTGAGGTTAGATGTCCTCCTCTTACCATGAAGCACAAGATGACAAATACATGATGTCCAACACCATCACAAACACATGTGAGACATAAATTAAGGTAGCTCCTCCCATAAAGGAAAAGCTTCATCATGTAGAACATTCCTCCATCCCATGTTTGTGAAATTGAATAAGCATTTCTATACCTCCATTCTTAGCTCGGTTGGCCTTGTAGGATCCAAACTCCATCATTGCAGCATTATGCAAAGAAGAAGGAAAGGAGTAATATGGGTAAACAAAAGATGTCAAACCATACTCTCCCAAAATAAAACACCAAAGAAATGCCCTTTTCTACCATCCTCCATCTCCTCCATGTAAGATGGACAAGCCATGCTTCCAAAAATATGATGTGCATGCCTTTCTTTGTTGTAATTGATCTTGATACATAAGGCATGAACCAGAAAATTTATGAGCCATGGGGTGGTCACCATACTCATTCAAAAGCACCAAAGCAACAAGGGATCTTGCTTCCCTCTTTCCTTCTTATGTGCATTATGAAATTAAACCATGCTAATGGACATATGATATGTCACATCAACCCAACACAAAACACCATCATCAATGCACATCTTGAGATGATCATGCCAAATTTATCACCATGCAAAACACATAGACATAGGATATTTCATGTGGTGGCCATACCTTCTCAAGTGAAACAAAATTGTACATGCCTTCTCTTGCTGCAACATAACATTGAAATCCAAGGCATGATTCAGAAAATAATGGGCTATTGGGTAGCAACCATACTCACCCAAAAGTAGCCATAGCAACAAGGACTTTGCAGCCTTCTTGCCTCATCAACATGTGGATTTTGGAGCAACAACACAATGATGAAAATGTAAAATTCCTCATCAACATAGTACACACAAGCTCCTCATGCAACATCATGTGGGAGTCATTCCTCCTCCCAAGCCAAAGTTCATGCATGAAATATACCTCCAACAGAAATGCATGTGGACATATGAGACATACTTCAAGCATAGGTGAATATATGGACATAAGATTTAACTTTGTGATGTAAAAATCTCCTTCTAACAACCACATCATCCATGCTTCCTCTTCATATAATCTACTAATGATGTACCAAGCATGAGATAAGAGAATGAGAATATTCTGGGTAGAGATCATGCCTACCCCAAGGCAACTAGCATTTCCATGCCTCCTTATTCATTTCATGACCATTCTTCAAGGCATAGATCAGAAAAATAGGTGCCTTGAGAGAGTGAAAGGAGTCTCCCAAGGCCAACCAGCATAACCAAGCTTGTTGGTCCATATATGTCTGCAAGTGATCATGTGACCCCTTTCTCACCATCCTCATCCACTCACTCAAATATGGAAGTTGAGTGATGTGCTGCAAAATCATGGCATTCTCCATTTGCAAAATACCATCTCCTTGAACCCACTGAAGAACTTTGCATCTCATGGAATAATGAAATGCATCTTTGTTGAGATCTCTTAGTGAGACCTTCCTCTCATGTATGATCTTCCAAAACCAGTGAAGCTTTGGATCTATAGTACCTCCAATGTGCTCCAAGAATGATGAAGCCTCTTTGTCACAACCACTAAATGACGGTGCTATGATATACCTTTGCTTCAAATCATCACTTTGATCTAACCCTTGGCTATGCATGGATATTGAAATAATATGTGCTAAAATCTCATGCATACCTTGGATCAACTGACATGTAGGAACCTCTTGACAGAACACAAGAGTTCCTCCATCCGGATCAATGATGCCTCCAACTGCTGGTAAGAATGATGGCCTCCTTTCTTCGAATAGACCAGCACTGGAATATTTCTTCTCCTCCTCATGCATCTTCTGATTCATGCATGGGACCCCATATGATAAGAACTCAAGACTACCTTTCAAAGATGCAAGTGCCTCTTCTCTGGATGCAAGCTCCTTAGCAGCAGGTAATGAAAATGGAGATCTCTTGCCCAAAATGACAAGATTGGCATTCTCCTTTGTTTCCTTGGGAGATGTATTCTTTGTAGCTCATATTCTTCCTCTCCTCCACAAACTCCTTGAGATCTTCTTCAATACTCTTCAATGTTTGAAAAATAAGCAATGAGATCCCTTCTTGAATCATTCTCTCTGCCTTGTGATAACAGGAAGTGTACGGTTCTTCCTCTTCATCTTGAAACCCTTTAGGAGTTTCTTTGCATCTCTTTTCTTCATTGCTATACCTCTCACCTTCCTCAAAGAAAGTGGGCATAGTGGATCTATGAGGAGATCTAGAATTCTCCAATCTTCTTCTTTGCTGATAGGAAGTGCTAGGGATTCCTTCTTCTTCTTGAAATCTCATGCAACTCTTACTGCAACTTGCTTCTTCTCGAAACCCTCTAGGAGTCTCGGTGCTTATCCTTTCTTTATTATGATTTACCTCTTGGAAGAGGCCCTTCTTATATTTGAAAAATAATGAGAATAATATCATCTGCTCCATCAAAATATTCTCTACTTCTTCTCTTTGATTCACTGGTAGCTTGATGTCACAGGCTGTGCCAGAGATCATGCTCTGATACCACTGTAATGTTCCAAATGGGGAAAAATAGGCTCAGTAGGGAATATCTTAAGATATTCCACTATGGAATCACATAAATATGGGATCAAACCAATAGATCTAAACTATATATAGACTGGTAGGGAATTACTGGTTATATCACCTCTAAAGAGAGGGTGAAAACCAGAGGCTTCCTGGCCTGTTCCAGACTCTGTCTATAGAAGATTGGTGAAACACAAAAAGTGTGGAAATCATACACTCCTCTTAGAGTTTTATGCCCTTAGGAACCTTATATCTATAGATCTAAATAATGGATCCAAAAGAGAAGCAAAAAGAAAACAAGGGAGAAGCGGGAAATTCCACTCTCAGGAAAATATGAAATAGGCTCAAAGAGGACGATGTATAAGCAAGCCAGTGCTAGAATAACATATAACATGGTTTTTTTCCCTTATTTTAGGCTATGTGGGGCCTCCATGCAGAGTTTCAGCAAAAAAAATGGGTTTAGAGGGCTTAAAAATATCTCCCACAATCAACACTAGCTGAAAATCAGCTAAAGGAGAGAGCTGGGTTAATAGAGAAACCCTCCTTCAGGAATTGCGTAGTTTCTGCTAGGAGTCACTGGAAATCAGCCATAGAATACATATTAAATCATGGCAGCAAGAAATCAGATCCATAATTAATTTTCCTTGTAGAAGCATTAGATATACATGAAGCAAGAGCAAGAATCCTTCAGAAATTATAGCAATAACACATAGAAAAGCTGCAGAAAGAATTGACAGCGTTTTATATGAGGAGCTTCAACTAATGTAGGTTAAAACTCAGATCTAAAACTGATATATGACTGAAACATCATATCCATACCAGATCTGGAAACTACTCAGCCTTCTTAACAAGATCCCCTTGGGGTTTTATCAAAATATTGCATAACAAAGTGTAGTTCTAGCTTTTAATACACTGAACTATAGAAAAATTCAGAGATTTATGAAGATGGCTTTCATTACATTACATATCAGATCTTAACATGAATAGATCAGAAAGCTACTTTACAAATCTCAAAGGGAGAGGCAAGCCTCAATCACCAGAGAGAAAGTACAATAAGAGATACAAACAATAGTGAAACATGTACATGAAAATAACGCAGTTTATGGAAGAGACTACGCAATAGCTGGAATGAACTGATACAACAGATAAAAATTACAGATCTGAAAGTGAAATGAGAGTAAGATCATCTTTCGGGTGGTCACAAGACACCCTCGCTGAGAGAAATCTCCTCTAAACAACTAGATCTTGCAAATCTAGTTCCCCACTTGCTGCAACTCACAAGCAGCTGCAAAACCCTCAACAGGACCAACGCTGCTATAGAGATGAAGCTTGGCCATAATGCCAGACAGTGGAGAGATGCTTCACACTTCCCTCCAAAGAGCTACTACATGGAAGGAGAGAGGATTCCTAAACAGGAAATCCTCTTCCCTTAGGCTAAATAGCCAAGAGACTTGAGTTGCTGCAGCAACTTCTCAAAATTCTTCAACAACCTTTGCTTGCTGCCTCTCCTTCTTTTTATAACATGAGGGCTTGCCAAAAACCTAAACCACCTTCTTCAATTTATCCTCTTTTAGACATGAGATCCTCTTCTAGAAGTACGTTGTGCTTGATAGATAAGCTTCCCTCCAATCTGCGCTATAGGTGGGGCCAAGGTTGACCCATTCAATTGAATTTCCCCTTTTCACACTTAGGGGTATTTAATATAATAGCCCAAATTTATCTCCTTTCACATTGGGCATGTATTTATTCTCAACTTAGGAGTTTAATAAACCTCCTTCTCATATTTTATTCATGAATAAGGCAAAATGAAAATAAAATGTAATATTCCGATTAGCTGCAAAAATTGGGAATATTACATATCTGATATATAATGTTGGTTATATATGATATATTATATATATGGTTAATGTCTAATGTATGTTATAAATGGTATATATATATATATATATATATATATATATATATATATGATTTTTGGTCCAATTAACATTCTTTTTTCTCATATCTCAGCAACCTTTCAGGTCCTTTGCATATAGCCTTCATGATGTATACCCCATACTTAGGTCATTCTCCGTAGCCATATATTGACATTATTATGCAAATTTTTTTGACATATTTCATAAACTTGGGGATGTTATATAAATTTGAATACATACTCTTCAACCTTCTAGGGTTTTCCATTAACACCCTTCCATAAATGTACATTAGGGTTAGGTTTTTCTTTCAAAACATATCCTAGGGTACCCACTTATTGACATCAATGACAACTTTATCCAACTAATAAAAAAATTAGTTGAGCAACACGAGTAATGCAAAGAAATTATCATGAAAAAACTTGATCACATGCACAACACTGACTGAATTTGACTGGTCACATGCATAGGCATGTCTCCCAGCGACTATAGATTTTCAGTCACACTAATGACCCATCATCCATGAGACTAGGGAAGATGATGAGGAAAACTCAAACCAATTCATCCCATATTACTACCAAACTTTAGGGATGCCTACATAATATTCTAAACACACCTCTAAGTCTTTGTAACAAGTCTTAAATTGATGACATAGGCCAAGAACAAGTCAGTGACATACAGGACCTAGTTTGCCAACCTCATCACTAAGATAATCACCTCCATTTCCTCAAGGAAAAACCACAACTTAACAACACATAAAACACCTATAGCAACATATATAAAACCTATAGCAACATGTCCAAATCCCGTAGCAACATCATCATGTCTTCCAAATGACCTCCAACACTGATGGAGGCACCTCCAACACAAGCAACCACAACTCAACACATATAGCAACATATCCAATGCCTCCAAGACATGTATATACATATGCAACACCTAGAGCATCACTCAAACTACAATAGAATATCCAATAAATACAACGTGTCAACCTCAATCCAATCATTACATGTGGAATCCATCTCTACTCAGCAGCCACAACGTCATCTCCACTAAGTCTAGTCATAAATAGTTTGACATTAATTCCAACTAACAAGACCATCGATCCAAAAATCCATCACACATGCACATGGAAAGAAACACCATAAACCTTTTGACATCAATTCCAACACTACAATGCCAACAGGGAATTGATTCACTAGATTTCAACTTAGCATTAATATTATTTAGAACCAAAGAAGCTATGAATTCCACAACCAAATTCAATTTATATCATGTATTTCAAAAAAAAATTACTAAGTTCAAAATTATGCAAATAAGGAAACCATAGGAAAATAATGCTTTATTTTAATCAATAACAAGGCTTACCACTAACTAGGGGTGTAGGCACACCTGGGAGGTTTTTTATCTACAACCACAGAGGGACATATGTTGCTACTTCTCCTTGGTGACTTGGCCTTACAACCAACAATTTGGAAAAGGTGGACGAATTATATCAAGTTTTAAAATTTTACAAAGCAAAGAATATAAAAAGATTGACAATGATTGGGGACTTACTTATGATAATTAGGCATGTGATTAAGGGATCCAACACATTGGATGTTAGGATTACATTATTTTTATCCCATACCTAACATTTCATTTCCTCCTTTTCTCATTTAAGCTATTATCAGATATCATGAAATAACATACATGAAGCACATAAATTAGTGAACAAAGCAACCAAAATAAAATTTGGGACCTTAAAAATAAACCATGAGGTCACCTTGAAAAAAATACTTTAAAATATTTCCATGCCCTCCTCCCCCTTGCAACACCTCAAAACACCATTGCAAGTTGTGGGTACAAAGCTCTATGGGGTTAATTTAGCACTTAATAAGTTACAAGGATCAGCCCATACAAGATACCTAATAAGAAAAATGGGACAAAATAAACAAAAAAATGTGTAAAATGAATCTCTTCACACATTTTATCTCAAGTTTTATGTATGTTTTTCAACATAGTTAATATTTTAGGTTTATTTTACAAGTTTTACACTTATCAGCATAATATTTACATAAGACATTATGAGAGCTTTTGGATCTATATGTAATCATGGACAAGCTACATAGCTTCATTTTGTTTGTACTTCATACTACAATTTTTTTCCAATATTTTATAATACAAAATCTTTGAATTCTAGTTAAAAGGAAATAAGAAGAAGAAGCCAAGTTTAACACCAAGTAATCCCATGGTGATATATGCCAAATCACATAGGATCTCATTAAATGTGATGCATGTCTAACAATGAAGCTGATGAATCTCTTGGTTTCATCCTTTATGTGATACAACTACTCCCATGTTGCATGCCTCAACTATATTTCATGAATAATTATGAATGAATGCTTCAAATCCTACATCTCCAAGGTGGGATAAATTCTCAGGTATCAAATTTTTATGTGTAGTCGTTCAATCATTTCTATTGGTGGCTCGTTGCTCTAGATGGTGCGTTATGACTTAGCATTTGGGTCTTTGGAGTAGTGTATATTTTTTATGGACTATTTGGGTAAGTTTATGTTCTTTCCTCTATTTCCTCTACATCTTGGAAGGATTTTAGTAAGGAATTTTAGTTGGAGGTTTATGTTTTGGAAGGATTTTGGGAAGGTATTTTCTTTATAGGTTTATGTTGTTTGTTATGGGTATCACTTTCCTAGTTATTTCTAGCTAATGATTGAGATTTGAAATTTTTAGGACTTTATTTGATGCCTTCAGAGAACAAAATTGTAATGAACCCATGCCCCATGCACTCAAAAAATCTATTCCTTGGCTAAATTTAACATCTAATACAATTTTTTATTATGCAATAAAATTCAAGAAACCATACATGCCACATCGAAACTCATGAAAATTCTAAGAAAGATAAGTAAAATAAATATGATTGCTTATAAGAATACTCGCCATAAAACAATAATAAAAATTAATCTACATAGAAAATATCTAAATACATGAGAATAGAGAAAGAACTTATCTTTTATTGAAAGATCCACCAATTGGTTGTAGATGACATATGTTCCACCAAAGTATAGGCTTTATTTCACATGCACTCTCTAAAATAGGCATACCTTGGAAGCATGGGACATGATTTGAATTGATTGTCCTAGGTCAACTCTAACTCTCCTGAGATATTCTGCATTTATTCAAACCGTTATTCATCCCTCCATCAGGGATCAAAATCTCTTTTATTGCATTTCATTTTAGGTGTCTCATTTAGTTCAGTCATTTGCATTCCATTAGGAGCATCGATCGGTTGACGGAAGGGTGTTTTCACTCATGTTTCTCATGTCATATACCTGCTGGCTCACGTTTGTTCATCAAAGTCCATCAAAATCATTTTACAGTCAATGACAGTCAATGTTTGGTCTTTTGGTGGGCAAAGAGTCTTTTTAGGGTTTTCAGTCTCATTAGGTCTAGTGTTTCGCAAATTTTGTCTTCAAAGTGTCTAATAATGCCAACAGGCCAAAGGGAGGTTCAAAATAAGTTTTCATTTCGAAAATTTCATCGTCATAATGTTAGATCATGATTCTTCTTCAAAACTTTGTTTTGAAGAAAAATCGTCTATTTTATTTTTTTGTAATAAATTGCTATGTATAGTTTCAAAGTTTTTTAGTTGTGAAGATGTTCAGGCGCAGCCCTGGTCGCCTTTTCCAAATTCCGTGCCAGTCATCCCTGCAAAAAATTTACAAAAGTGTCGTCATTCAAGTCAAGAAAGTCAAAGTGGAAACAAAAACAGAGTTTGTATTAAAAAAGTGAAAAGTGCCAAAGTTGAGACATTAGAAAGTGGGTCATTTCAAAATAAAAATCAAATTCCTTGTGTACATAAGATATTAACACATTTATCAATTCATTTGCACTCAAGAGACATCAAATAAGTCGAGTTCAATTGTGGAGGAACGAAAACGTGGTTTGAAGCCGAGACTGTGTATTGAAGTTGCTGCGCGGCGCACAAAAGGAAGGTCGTGGCACATTGGCATGTCGCGGCGCATAGAGCCGCCATTCACTGTGTATTTTTGAACGTGCGTGGCGCACAAGACCGACGCGGCGCCCTGGGTTGTGCGCGCGGCACACATGGCCGACAAGTAGATTTTCACCATAGTTTCACAAAAAATCAAATCGACTCCACCTTATTTGCTTCGTGTAAGTTTAAATCACCTTGCTATTACTTTTGGTCAATGTTTGATGTTGTTGGAAAGATTGGTTTGGAGAGTTTGAATGGTGAAAACATAAACCCTATCATTTTGTTAAAACTGCTCCTTAGGGTTTCAAATTGGTGTTTTAAAAACAATTTTGGTGCCAAATAATCCAGCCCCACTCCCCACCTATGGACCCTTTCCCATCATTGTAATCCTATCATCATTTTCAATCCCCTATTCCCTTATAATCCCAAGTCATTCATTCCGATTATCCATATCCATAAACCCTACAATTCCCTATCACTATTACTCTTTCATATCATTTGCAAAAAATCCCCAAACCCCAGATTCCTAAACACAGTCAAGTGACTGTTATTACATTTAAAATCTCACTTGACAAACTCCATTGTACCCACTGTCCATATTTCCCACAGTCCTTTCCCATTTGGTACATATTTTAGCAATTGGAGACAAAGACACCAAGTTCTCATTTCTCATTTTCAACAAACCAAACATACACTTGACATATACTTTGCAACACCATGGAGACGGACACAGATTCATCATATGAGCCGCATGGTTTCCACCACCGAACCGCATGCACCGGAGGGCACTGAAGCATCGTAAAAGGCATGATAGGCTCCAAATCTTGGCCGAAGCTTCTTTGGCTGAGCATAGAATTTGATCAGGGACCTACAGCCCAAATTTCAAGGAATTTGGAAAACATTTTGTGAATTTTGAATTTTTTGGTCACAAAATAGGTTTTTCTGCCCGACGCGTAGCGCCACTTGGCGCGCGCTTATGATTGGCAGCTCTTCAGGGGGAAAACTTTGCATTTCTGAGTTTATCATGAATATTTGTGTATGCTTATGGATTACCTAAGGATTTCATCAAGTTCTGGGTTGCCTAAAGGGTCAAAAACACCCTAAAATTGGCCTTTCTGCCACCTTTTGCACCCACAGGAAGCAATGTTGGGAGATTGAACTTTTGGAGGGGCAAATGGACACCAAATCCAGAAATTCCACTTGGGTTGGAAATTAGACAGGCAGGGATTTCCAACGAGCTATCATGAGATCCATTTGGACTTCAGGAAGTGCCTCAAAATCAGCTCCAAACTTGTGCTATGCATAGAGATTTTGGGCACGACGCATAGAGAATTTTTCCCTATTTTTCACTCAGCAGCTCAGAATTTCGCCTAGTTTTGACCAGTTTCACTTTTTCATGTAACTATTGATGTACCTTGATGTAATTTCATGTTCATGATGTAATTTTGGCACATTTTTACTTGTTCTAGAAGATTCATTCACTAAAAGGTGAAATGTGAGTGAATGGATCAGTTTTCTAGCATATAGAGGCAAGTTGTTTCATGGCCTATTTTCTAGTTCCTAGTTTAGATATGGTTGAAACAGCTCCTAGAATGATGAGCTCGACCCCTAGAGGCATGGGAATGGGTTAGGCTTGTCTATATGATGTATTTTCTCAGTCATTTTCAGGGTTGGACACTTGGTATTGCTTGGCACTTCATTGTACATTTCATCTCTACACTTTTGGTAAAGGAATAGACCAGGGTTTGTAGCACTTTTTGGGATCCATGTGGCTCTGTGTTTGATGATGTTTTTCTCTATGAAATTTTAAGTTCACTGATGTTTATGTGTATCATTCCTTCTCTCCTTTCTTCTTAAATTAAACAAATCAGTGTTTAAAGGTGGAATTCATTAGCTTGCTCTACTCTGCCTTTAGTTTTGTTTAATTTTTCATGTTTTCATCTGTTTGAGGAGGACTCTTGAAACCCTCTTGCCCTCTTCAGCTCCTCACCGGTCTGATCCATCCATTCACTCAATCTAAAGCATCAAAACAATTTCCTTCCTTGCCCCAATCAGAACTCTGCAAAAACTAGGCCTAATCCCCGCACCCAAAACTGCCTTTCCCTTTGATCCAACAAAAACCCCCAAAATCAAAATAAAACTCCTTTAATTATATACCTAGCCTAAAATTAGCTTTTATTTCAGTCATCTCAAGCCCTATTGATTACTTTTCGCTGAGATTGACCCGGAGAGAGCCCTCTCCTGTTCTGGTAGGGCTAGCTACCAGACTGAGCGTGGTTTGATGTTACCCTGAACTCTGCCTTCCTTCAGCCTGAGTTAGATTTAGGAAATAACATAGTGGCGACCATACTGGGGATAAAATGGTTTTCTTGTTAGTGTTATTTGTTTTATAAGCTACAGATGGAGCCTGAAGTTATGCCAGGTAGCCTTCGAAACGCTCTTGCTTTGCATTAGCGAAAGTAGATAAACGCTGCTTTAGTCAATCTCTAGTCTAGTTTGTAAACGTAACATCTGAATTGCAAATTTCCCCAGTACATGTATCAAGTTAGATCTTATTGTTGATGGTGGACAACGATCAGACACCGCAAGGCTGAAATCATTCACCTGGCAACTCCAGTGTCAAAGAATCCCAAGTTTTAGAATTTTTATGGCGACTCTACTCTTCAAGAATCAGTAGCCTAAGGAATTTCTTGGTGAATTCATTGTTATCAAAATGGTTTCACTGGATCGAAGGTATGCTCCCATGAGCCGAGATCACATTCCAGGTTTTCCAAATAAAATTCCTAAGGTAGATTGGCAAAGGAATTTGCCTACGTTTAAAGATGATGATAGGAAGGATGCTGCTTTACATCTGGTTAGATTTCACATACATATTCGCAAGTTGAAGGTTGATTTTCTTGAAGACTGCTTGATGAAGATATTCATGGCCACTCTGGAAGGTGAAGCCCGATCTTGGTATGAAAGTTTGCCGCCTGCTTGTATTTACTGTTTAAAGGATTTTCATACCATGTTCTTTGAAAATTATAAAGAGTCTTATCCATCCTTAACTTTAGTTCAGAACTGTTGTAGCCATGTTCATAGTTTTATTGAAAATCTTGAAAAAGTTTATGAAGATGATGACTTCATGGACGATGAGATCATGGAGGCTCTGTACGAAAATCCATTTCAGCAGCATAAAGAGAACTTAGAGGATACTCATCAAGATGCTCAAGAAACTTTGCAGCAGGTTCAAGATCTTGGTATAATGGAAAATGATGAAAGTGAAGGTTTTATTTTAGATCTGTCCATAGAAGAAGACAATATGCAGGAAAGTCAAGTTTCAATTTCAGAATGTGATAAAGTCAAGTCAGCTATTTCAGATCTAGATTCAGATCGTGATGATCAAGAATACCTTGTGTTGAATCCCATGAAGGAGAGCTCTGTTGTTGAGATCATCTGGAATGAAGAAGACATAGTTATTGATCCAAATGTTCTCATTTCATTAGAACAAAGCCTTCATGAGGAGTTAATCCAGTCAGTTCATGAAAAACAAGATGAGATATTTGTTCAAGTAAGTGAAAAATCTTCTTTCAATAACTCAATGATAAATGATAATTTGATTGCCATGTCATATGAAGATGATAAAAAATGTTTTCAAAATTCATAAGATCAGGGAATTAAGGACTGTCATTCAGGTTTTTCATGTTTTAAAATGTTATTTCATGAATACAATCACTATTTGAGCAAAAGAAAACAAAAATTATTATCTCCTTTGTCTGAAGATGAGATAGATCAACTCCTGAAAGGTCATGTTACAGCCCAAGCTAAAGCAGATTTGTAGTTCCCACATGGTCAAGAAATTATTGGTGAAACTTCTTCCTCTCTTGAAAACAATGAAGGTCTTGTAATTAGCTTTATAGATCAACAAACAGATAATATTTTCTTTCATGAAGATGATAACGCTATCATGTTTGATAATCTTGAAGATTGTTTTTTGTTTAAGAATGACCTAGACCATGAAATTGAGGAATATGAGCTTGAGAGAGACAATATGTCAGAATTTCTCATGGTCAAGGAACTTATAGCTAACACTCAGATGGCAGAAGCTTATACCTCTTTGTGCCTTCCTATCACTCGGAAATCAATTGTTCTTTCAGATCAGAATGAAGCGAGTAGTTTTATTTTTGCTGCTGGATCTCAAGACCAACTAGTGCTTCAGGATTTTCAAGATCCCTTCGGCATTCTTTTTCAAGCATGAGAAAAGATAAATATTTCCTGGTTCATTATCATAAGCCTTGTTTTCAGTGGTTATTGTGATTTTCCTACATGTACATCATTCTACGTTCTCGAGAAAAGTGAGAGCAGAATTTTGGTATGTAGCCATCTGCTGGATTGGTTACATTGGAAGGCTCACTACACATTATTGTACATATTCCATTAGTAGGCAGTTGGTTGTCATCATGATTTGAAACCCTCAAATCTCGATGGACTACTGCCATTAAAAGTTCTTTGCAGTACTTGTTTTAGTTAATTCACATTAGTCATTTATGAATGGCTTTTCACTTTATTATTAAGTTAATTTGTGTCCTGGCTACCATGCATTTTGGTTGAGTTTTTAAGCCATTTCACCAATGGATGAATAATCTTTCTGCTCTCCCAAAGATTCTGTAGTTCTGCACTTAAGGAGCTACCATCCCATCGGAGCCAATGTTAGAGTCGGTCTGTTCATCCATCCATCAGAGATCAAAATCTATTTTATTGCATTTCATTTTTAAGTGTCTCATTCAGTTCAGTCATTTGCATTCCATTAGGAGCATCGGTCTTCTGATGGAAGGGTCTTTTCACTCATGTTTCTCATGTCGTGTATCTGCTAGTTTAACTATGTTCATCAAAGTCCATCAAAATCATTTTTCAATCAATGATAGTCAATGTTTGGTCTTTTGGTGGGCAAAGAGTCTTTTTAGGGTTTTCAGTCTCATTAGGTCTAGGGTTTCGCAAATTTTGTCTTCAAAGTGTCCAATAATGCCAGCAAGCCAGAGGGAGGTTCAAAATAAGTTTTCATTTCGAAAATTTCATCGTCATAATGTAAGATCTTGACTTTTCTTCAAAACTCTGTGTTGAAGAAAAATAGTCATTTTCATCTTTTGTAATAAATGCCATGTATATTTTCCAAGTTTTTTTAGTTGTGAAGATGTTCAGGCACAACCCTAGGGGCCTTTGCCAAATTATGTGTCAGTCAGCCCTACGAAAAATTGACAAAAGTGTCATCATTCAAGTCAAGAAAGTCAAAGTGGAAACAAAAACATAGTTTGTATTAAAAAAGTGAAAAGTGCCAAAGTCGAGACATTAGAAAGTGGATCATTTCAAAATAAAAGTCAAAGTCCTTGTGTACATAAGATATTTCCAAATTTATCAATTCATTTGCACTCAAGAGACATCAAATAAGTCGAGTTCAATTGTGGAGGAACGAAAACGTGGTTTGAAGCCGAGACTGTGTATTGAAGTTGCTGCGCGGCGCACATAAGGAAGGTCACGACGCATTGGCATGTCGCGGCGCATAGAGCCGCCATTCACTATGTATTTTTGAACATGCGCGGCGCACAAGACCGACGCAGCGCCTTGGGTTGTGCACGCGGCGCACAGGGCCAACAAGCATATTTTCAACACAATTTCACAAAAAATCAAATCGACTCCACCTTATTTGCTTCGTGTAAGTTTAAATCACCTTGCTATTACTTTTGGTCAGTGTTTGATGTTGTTGGAAAGATTGGTTTGGAGAGTTTGAATGGTGAAAACATAAACCGTATCATTTTGTTAAAACTGCTCCTTAGGGTTTCAAATTGGTGTTTTAAAAAAAAATTTGGTGCCAAATAATCCAACCCCACTCCCCACCTATGGACCCTTTCCCATCATTGTAATCCTATCATCATTTTCAATCCCCTATTCCCTTATAATCCCAAGTCACTCATTCCCATTATCCCTATCCCTAAACCCTACAATTCCCTATCACTATTACTCTTTCATATCATTTGCAAAAAATCCCCAAACCCCATATTCCTAAACATAGTCAAGTGACTGTTATTACATTTCAAATCTCACTTGACAAACTCCATTGTACCCACTGTCCATATTTCCCACAGTCCTTTCCCATTTGGTACATATTTTAGCAATTGGAGGCAAAGACACCAAGTTCTCATTTCTCATTTTCAACAAACCAAACATACACTTTACATATACTTTGCAACATGATGGAGACGGACACAGATTCATCATATGACGAACGGTGATTCCACCTTTGAATTGCAGCACGGGGAGGGCAGGCGTACGCAAGGCACCGTGGGCTCCAAATATTGGCCTAGGTCCGAGAGCTTCTTTGGCGGCGTCGTAGCAGAGGGCTAACCGGCAAATTTCAGAAATTTGGAAAATTTTGTCAATTTTGATTTTTTTTTTTTGAGTTCTAGCGAGTTTTTAAACGCGTGGCGCCACTTGTGGCATTTATAGTTGTGAGTCTTGAGGAAAATTTGAATTTTTGGATTTTTTATCAAAATTTATCCATTCTCATGAATTACCTAAGGATTTCATCAAGTTATGGGTTTCCTAAAGGGTCAAAAACACCCTAAAAATGGCCTTTCTGCCACTTTTTGCACCCACAGGAAGAAATGTTGGGAGATTGCACTTTTGGAGGGGAAAATGGCAACCAAATCCAGAAATTCTACTTGGGTTGGAAAGTAGACAGGCAAGGATTTCCAACGAGCTATCATGAGCACAATTTTGACTTAGGGCAGGGCCTCAAAATCAGCTCCAAACTTGTGCTACGCATAGAGATTTTGGGCGCGACGCATAGAGAATTTTGGCCTATTTTTCACTCAGCAGCTCAGAATTTCGCCTAGTTTTGACCAGTTTCACTTTTTCATGTAACTCTTGATATAATTTGATGTAATTTCATGACCATGATGTAATTTTGGCACATTTTTACTCATTCTAGAAGATTCATTCACCAAAAGGTGAAATGTAAGTGAATGGATCAGTTTCCTAGCATATAGAGGCAAGTTGTTTCATGGCCTATTTTCTAGTTCCTAGTTTAGATATGGTTGAAATAGCTCCTAGAATGATGAGCTCGACCCCTAGAGGCATGGGAATGGGTTAGGCTTGTCTATATGATGTATTTTCTCAGTCATTTTCAGTGTTGGACACTTGGGATTGCTTGGCACTTCATTGTACATTTCATCTCTGCACTTTTGGCAAAGGAATAGACCAGGGTTTGCAGCACTCTTTGGGATCCATGTGGCTCTGTGTTTTGATGGTGTTTTTCTCTATGTAATTTTAAGTTCACTGATGTTTATGTGTATCATTTTCCCTTCTCTTTTCTTCTTAAATTAAACAAATCAGTGTTAAAGGTGGAATTCATTAGCTTGCTTTGCTCTGCCTTCAGTTTTGTTTAATTTTCAATGTTTTCATCTGTTTGAGGAGGACTCTTGAGACCCTATTTCCCTCTTCATCTCCTCACCGGTCTGATCCATCCATTCATTCAATCTAAAACATCAAAACAATTGCCTTCCTTTTATTCGAACTCCTAAAAAACTAGGCTAATCTTTCTTTTAGCTGCCTTTCCTTTGATCCAACACAAACCCCAAAACACAATCAAACTCCTTCAATTATATACCTATTAATTAGCTTTTATTCGTTAAATGTCAATGATATGTTATTTTAACGAGATTGATCCGAGGAGAGAGCCCTCTCCTAGTGCAGTAGGGCTAGCTGCGGAGCGAGCGTGGTTGATGTGCCACACTGAGCTGCTTCTTGGCTGAGGTAGTTGAACGCGCTAGCTTACAAAAATATTTTATACTCAAACAATCCCAAAAGAAATCTAAAATTATAGCTCTCTTTCCCTTTCAACCTGGAAAGCCTAAGGAAATGAATCCCTTTCTTTACAATTTTGTCCCTTAGGATATTCCATTTACCTCCAAGGATCTAGCACTATTGGTTAGGAAATAAAAATTCTATAAGCTCCAAAGATTCACAGTTAATGGACAATTTTACTAGAAATACTAATGGGTTCAAGAGCTCGGGCATTTCTTAGTTGGAACATATCCAATATTAAAAAAATAACCACATAATGTATCTTTTCTATAACTATTCTTCTTTTCAAGAAGTAAGAACATCACAAAAAAAAGAACTCCCAAACAAACAAAAAGGTATGGTTAAATATGCATGCTTTGAAAATTCCTCATGGCCTCACCCAAGAAGCTCACATAACCATATTTTCCCTTAAACTCCCAAAAATGGGTGTAATAAAAATACAAACCAAAAAGGTCTAGCTTGTTTGTCTACCCCCTATAATGGGGTTATAGACCCATATATTATCATCCTCATCCATCTACATTTGGTGGTGATTTTATTATTAATATTCAAAACCATTATGTAGCTGAGATCTCTAGCCCTTCATTATGCACAATATACATTATTAAATTGGGGATCAAAACCCAAGGTATCAAATTCTCCTCCCCATTATTTCAACACTATCCTTAGTGCACAACACTATGCATGTGTACACATATAAAAATCTACATAAAAAATTCAAAATAAATGTGGGTATGCTTCCTGGATAGCATATTCAAGATCCCATGTCGGCTCTTCCAAGTTGTAGCTAGTCCGCTATACCTTGACCCATGTGATGGATTTGTTTCAAAGCACCATTAACTTCCTTTACATTATACACATTATTTTTGCTTAGAAGTCTCCTTCTAGCTAAGATCTTTTACATACTTTTCAACAAAAAAAAAAACATGAAATACATTATGCACTTTCATGGAAGTAGGCAATGCAAGCATGTATTAAACTAGTCCTATCATGTGAAATATCTCAAATGAACTTAGCAAAAACACCCAAATTCATTGATATTTTCTTTGGATTCATTTTTAAAAACACATGCTCTCCCACTTTAAATTATTTGGATGCCATGTTCTTATATGCATAACTCTTTTCTCTATCTTGGGATGCTTTCAAGTTTTGCTTAATTTTAATCATTCTATCTTCCATTTCCTTAAGAAATTTTGGCCCACATATTACTCTATCTGTTGGGTTTTCCCAACTCAACAGATTATTACGCTTTCTTCCATATAAAGCTTTAAAGGCTCTCACTTCAAAGAAACTTTATACCCATTATCATAGGTGAACTTGGTCAAATGCAAATAATCCTACCACTTGGATAGTTTATCCATCAAATACATTCTCACCATGTTTTCAATTATTTGATTAACTCTCTCTATTTTTCCATTTTATTTTGGATTATAAGCTTTCATAAATTTTAGACATGTACCAAATCCTTTAAATAATACTCTCCAAAATTTTGGTATAAACTTTGGATCTCAGTTTGAAACAATCACTTTTCATACACCATGCATTATAAAAGTTTCCTTCATGTATATTTATGCAATGTTAGTTGCCTTACAATTGAGTTTCACTTAAATAAAATGAGCATCCTTTCTCAATTTATCCACTACCACCATTATCGAGTTATTTTTCCTTGTTGTCCCAAGAACATTGGTTATACACTCAATAATTACAAAATCCCATTTCCAATCTAGATTTGGTAATGGATAGTGAACCAGTTGGGTGTCTAATCCCAACTTTCACTCTTTGACATCCCATGTTTCTAGCAATACAATTATCTACATCCCTCTTCATTCCTAGAAAAAAAAAATTATTTTTTTATAACCAAGGTGCCCTGCATATGGAACATTATGCATTTATTTCATAATCAAATTCCTTAATTCATGATAATTAGCAACATACATGTTTTGTTTTAATAGAAATTATTCCATATCCATGTAGCTTTTAATATTTAAATTTATATGGCACTTACTCTTTTTATAAATTTTCTTTTACCTATAGGTAATGTTGATCCATGGAAATAAATTCTAAAACTTTGATTTTTAAATCTAATGTAACATAATAATGGTTATAGCATGCACAACGTGCACTCTTCTACTGAGTGCATTAGCAATATGACCATGTGATATTGTATTACATGAATTAATTTCAGTGGGATATCTTTACGATTGGTCGTAAGCTATTAACATCCACTATCATTCTTACATGGCCCGACGAAGGTGGTACATGAAAAGGTGATATGTTATTAAATATTGTCGTAACTCAAGGATTTAAAAATTAAGAATTCCACTAAGGCACCATTTATACACCACATGTATCCAAAATACATTAAGTCAATGATTATTATGAAAAATAAAGGAAGGAGGGAGTAACTTTTGTGGAGAAAAACCCAACTGATTAGCTAAGTTTCCATTGGTCTACTGCATATCAATGATACTTAAACTTGGCCCCATAAGAGTGATAGAGAAAAAAAATTTGGAACACATGGTTGGAAAATGTTGCATGCATCTTCAAAGTCTCTGACTTAAAGGAAATAATGTGTTGGTGCGCAAGGAAGTTTCATTCAAGGACAATAACCATCAAGCTCAACTCTGAGAAGAGTTGAGAATGGAAAATTTTATGGGCTATAATACTCAAATCTAGGCTAGTTTTCATGATTTTTCCAAATAAAAAGATTTGCCAATTTCCATTTTTATAAAAATGATTCACCCAAATTTTAAAATATAAATTTTTTTTACCTTAAAAGTTTCCAACATTATATAGAGAGTATATATATAATCATTATAAATTTTAATAATTTTACATATACATCAATAACATTTTATAGTTTTCATATTAGGGACTAGTGATATTTGCCAATGTTTTTAAACTTCAAGATAATTTTCCATCCTTAAAATTTTCCTTGGAGTTGAGTGCTTCTTACTCCCAAGGCTTTTAAAATAATTTTGAAGTTTCCAAAGACCAAAAGGAATCTCAAGCGCACCAAAGTTGATTCTTTCCTGTAGTTACATGGTGATAGGATGAATATTCTAGAAGAATTTATATTTCCTTATGCACCCATCCTATCTAGCCTTTATTCTATAGATATTTATATTTTTATCGAGCCATATATATATTTTCCCTAGTTATTTTCCTGAGTTATGGGGTGTCAATCAATAATAATGGTTCCAAGGTCAGTACTATATATTTTGTATTTTTCTTTAAAAAATGACATTATGTTTGATTGGGGGGAAGTTATTTCCAATTAGATTTAATATTAGTTGGTTAATTTCCCAAAGACCTAAAAATTCCATATGATGGACTACCTAATAATGGAAATGGTCTCATGCAATATTTTCCACCATGTACCTTGTAAAAATAACATTAATCTATGAAACTTGCTTACTTCTAGTATCCTATCTTATGGAAACACAAACACCTGCTCCATTTTTATCAAGTATGGGATCATATTGTTTATGAATTTAACTCTATGCGAACAAGGAAAGAGCCCAAAACAATTTTTGATGAAGTCGTAGATCTTTTGATAGAAAAAGGGAAATATGGGGAGTAAGAGAATAATACTCTCATCAAAATATACAGATATCAAGGCAAATACTTATTACTCCCTAAGCTCATTCTTTATAGATACTTTGTTGTTGAAGTATGCATAAAATACCACCCATGGTTGATTTTATTTGAGAGGAAAATGAGAAGGAAATTTACTTACACTCCCTCATATTGAGAGATATATTATTGTAATAAATTCTGCCCATTTCATAAAATTTGTTGAATTATTGAAATATTTTATTTTAATAGAAGTTGAATCTCTCCAGGGATTTGACCCTAATGGTATATTTTCATTTCACTTGGAATCTATGGGATATGCCAATTTTTTTACAAGTATTTCAAAAGAAATCAGAGAGAATTAAGTTCTAAAACGTCTACCTTGACCTACCATGTGACCATTGAAACAAGTATTAATATTGAAGGAAAAACTAAGCAAATAGAGAAAATCCTCACAAGCTCTCATCCTACTTAGCCACCCTAAATTGGTTGAAGTTTCTATTATACACCGAAGAAAAAGGAAATAATCATTATAAGTATATACAATAAAGACCAACATTCATAAGGATGGTGAAGAGCCACCCCCTCATATTTTTCTTGAAAAATAACATGTAGTCTCATCATCTAAAAGAAAAATTTCGTGTAAAATATTGTCACTAAATGAAAAAGGACCATGGCTATGGAAGTATATAATAGTATATTTCTATAATGGGTGATGACCCCAATGGTTGAAGCTCAAAAAATTGTTGAAGAACTGGCTACTAAATAGGCCGCCCAATTTGAAGAGAAATCATTAACCATGCAAGACACCCATTATGACAAGTCTACTAAGAAGTTACAATTTGAAAAAGTGTAGGTAAAAAAAAATAAAGTAGTGATTCAAGTGAAAAGTGACAGATTTTTTAGGAGTTTGACCTTTTTGACTCTTGAAACTTCATCAGAATATAGGGGATGCTCTTGCTCATTTTTTCACAAAGCAAGAAGATGAAATTTTAAAATTGAATAAAACTATACATGAGCTTCAAGAAGCTCTTAATCCAACACCCCTATTCATGATTCCATTATCTATTTTGGAACAAAATAATAATAACACTTGGCATACATTAGAGGATCAAAAAAGAAGAAAAAATTTTAATAGGAATCATAACATATGTCACCATGAATATTAATAAGTGACTTGAAATTATAGAATAACCATGGGAACTTTCTTTACACTTGAGTATTTTTTCTAAATATCTACGAAGGAACCTATAACATGATTAAAAATTTCTTAAAATTTATTTACATATATTTTTGAATAAAATAAACTCTCTCCTAGTCTCCCCTCTTCTCCCTCTTCTACCAAAAGAGTGGGTTTGTCTCCGTCTTGGTGGTAATTAGCTCAAGGACACCATGGCAAGGTCTGGGAAGTCAGGGTATCTAGGGGTTTTTCATGGTAGTGGGATCAGAGGTATTTCACCCTCGAGAGTGTGAGCTTGTATCTCTAGAGGGGGTTAATTTTGGTCCATTAGATAAGAGGGAGACAATTGAGGGGATTTATGATTATCCTTTATGTGCAGTCTTCATCGGGCTCTACGTTTATCCTTTATGTTATGGCAATCCTTTATATCAGTTTCCATCAATTGTTTACATGGATTCAATGAGTCATACTGATGAGGGGAGCTTAGTTTCAAGTTCCTGGGCTCACTGTCACCCTCGTTTGGTCAGGTTTGACTAAGCCTTAGCTCATAGATTAAATTACATTCTCTTGAAGAGCATCGTCTTCCTAAACCAGAACCATACCAATAGTTGATTCTGTCATAGCAAGATATAAATGGAAATCCTTGCTATTATTAATTGGACTCAATAAAGGAGCAGAGGTCAATGCTTTTTTCATAGCATTGAAAGAGAATTGAGTGAAATCATCCCATATAAATGGAACCCCTTTCTTCAGTAATCACATAAATCCTTTCATAATCATAGCGTAATTTACGATAAATCTCCTTAAGAAATTGAATTTTCCATGGAGACTCTGAAGTTGGCGAATAGTTGAGAGGGGAGGAAATTGATGTATTGCCTCAACCTTGAAGGGATCAACATGAATCCTTTCATTTTATACCATGAATCCCAATAACCTACCAGATGTGACAAAAAAAATGCACTTGTTAGGGTTCAACTGGATCTTATAATAACGATATCGTTCAAAAACCAAACAAATTTTCTTTGGATGATCCTTTATTTTTCGAGAACGAGCAGCTAGGTTTTCCAAATATGCCTCTATTATGTGCTTGATGTCATGGAAAGCATAAGATATGACCTGCTAAAAGGTACCTCCAGCATTTTTGAGGCCAAAAGGCACCTTCTTGTATGCAAACGTACCCTAGGGGAAAATAAAATCTGTCTTGTGTTGATCTTCAAGACGAATAGTTATTTCATTATATCTGAAGAAAAAATTCATGAAGGAGAATATCTCATTTCCTGCACACTCATTAATGATATGATCGATAAAAGGAATGGGGAAATTATCTTTCGAAAAAGTATTATTTAAATCCCTAAAGTCAATGCATACCCAAATCGTTCCTTTCTTTTTATCAATAGGGACTAAATTAGAGACCCATTCAGTCAAGGGAATGGGGTATGTGAAACCTACCATAAGAAGATTTTCAACCTCAGCTTTAATGGTTGCATATTTCTTAGGATTTATTGGTTGAATATTTTTTCATACAGGTTTAACGTTTTTGTATGTCATGATCTCATGTTGAACTATCGATGGATCGATTCCAGGAATTTATTCTTAAGACCAAGCAAACACATCTCGAAATTCTTTAAAAAGGTCAATATAAATCTCAATTTATTTAGGGGAACATTTAACTCTGACGAATATGTTCTCGATGACATTAGGATTCCTAGAAATGTTCATTTAGAATTTTATGAACACTTCCAGTTGAAGAAATATCAAACAAACTTGACTTAATCTCATGCAAATTAAGGAGAAAATATGAACGATGATGAAAATCATCCCACGGTCTTTCTGCACTATTCATTTCTTCTAATATTTCTTCTTCATATGGTAAGACAATATCGAGGAAATCCCTAGAAGAGGTAGAGTCAACAGTCCATAGCGAAGCCACATCATTGTGCAAATCCTCTGATGGGGGAGGAATGGGGCAATTATTTGCAGAATTCATGATAGATTGATAAGAAAATTCCACTACATATAGAGGATATTCCATTCCACCTACCTTCCCCTCTTCTAATGTGGCAGTAGGGGAGAGAAAGGGCCAAGGATCAGAAAAGTAATGAGTTTTAAATGATCTTTTTGAGGAACAATCCTGGTGGTAAAAATAACATTAATATGAGCGATAGGAGGAGGGATATCAAAAGTAAGTATCAATGAGGAATACATTCCAACTCCCAAATTATCGACAGGTTGCTTGGTGCTATTCACCAAGGGAATGATTGAGTCAGAATATGCACTGGGATCGTTGGGAGAATAAGCCATTTGATCAACTGTAACAATTCTCCCTTAATTAGGTAAGCATGTGATGCGAAATAATGATGAGAAAATTAAATCCATTGCGTAAACCTAATTACGACCCAATAAGATATTATAATCAAGGTTGGAATCAAATATCTCTACCTAAATATTGACAACCTTTCCCCCAGCATAGACATGAAAGATTGGAATAATTCCATGAGGCCTACGATAATGACCATTGAATGAATTAAGGAAAGTATGGGAAGGAAAAACTTTTGGGGGCCTGATAGAATTCCAAAATGATAACGACATAACTCATGTACAAGCCCCTTCATTAACTATAGTTTGAAATATAATTTTCCTCCGATATGTATATTTAAACTAGAAATCCATGTGATGAGGGAGTCTCTTCTTAACACATGACATATCAAATGTAATAACGAGAGAGTTCTTCATATCTACTACCTCGATCGTAGTGAGAAATGCACTCCTTTTGGTAGGACACGATTAGAGTACCTCTAACACTGACATCTCATAGGGGCTTTGAGCTATATCTTCGACAATAGAATATTTTTAAGAAACCCTAAAATTGGGATTATAATTTGAATGTTTTGTAGAGCCTTTCAGCATCTGAGGTATGGGATCAACTGTGGGCCTCTCTATATGGAGCAGCTCTTGGGTATTGGATGCAACCTTAGCCTTCGAAAGTTGCAGCTCACCATAATCATGTGATCTTGTAGAAACATCAACATGATATCTCACCATGTATACATTCGATGTGGATTCCCTGTCCTGGTTGCCCCCAAAGGGGCTCTAGTACTATCATTCGCACTAGTAAGCATTTGTTTCCCTTGGGGAAAAGGGTTAGTTATGAAAAAATGGGAACTAAAAGAAACCTAATGACCTAACAAGCATTGAGCATCCTGAATATTAGGGAAAATATGAGTTAAATTATCCCCATTCATAACTTGCATGGGAAATTTACTTTCTCTGGCTGCAAATATTTCAAAAACCATTCCAAAAGGAATTCATAGGGGATATATTCCTTAATAAGCTTGTTTATTCTGTTCCACTCTTCGATGTGGTCAGAAATATGAGAGCCTTGTCATACTCAAAATTGGCTAGAGTTTCAGTTTCATCATCATATCGGATATGCAACTGAAAATGATTTAGAAACATAGTATCAAAATCGCCAAATGTAGAAAAGGTACCCCCTCTTAGCTCTATATACCATTTTTTAGTGTTTCCAGTTTAGGGTGCATTGGAATATTCTAAACCTGATTGAATCATTGATCAAGGAGTTAGATGAGAACCACAAATGGAATGTGGTTATATGATCAGTCAGACCCTGTCCAGACTTCCCTTCAAATTTCAGAATATCAGATGGAATTTTGGTGGGGACTAGAGGCCAAACTAGATTGTAAAGGATCGAATCATTTGTAAAATTTGAAAGATATGGCAAGTTAAAAGTTTAAAACAATGGTAAGCAAGGAGGAACCAAATAATTCCACCCACCAAGAGTGGAATTTCCTACATTAGAAAAAGAGTATCCTGAATTTTGATAGGCACTAGTTTTCCATGGGTTACTCATAGAAGAACCTGGACCATAATGGAATCTTTGTAGTCCAGAAGTAATTAGAGAGAATCCACCCCCCGACCACAAGTTGACCATACATAGGGTTATTTTCTCTTAACAAAACATCAAAAGATGGAGAAATCCCTTAAGATGGATTCCACGCACTAGCTAAAGGAGGAAAGACCTGTGAGGTCCTGACATAAGGGAAGGGAATACTCCCCTATTGACCAAATATATGGGATAAGTTACCATACCCTAAACCACTGACAGAAGGATTTTACCATCCTTGAATCCCTTGGAAAGGATTATCATTCTCCTTCTGTCCAAAGAAAGGAACTGATCCTATGTTTAAAGATGGATTGGAAGGAGAGATATGACCACTTCTAAAATGAAAAACCTAAAATGATGTTGAACCATTCAGCATAGAATTCATTGACTTGGAAAAAATAGATAGAAAGGTTGAAAGAAATGAAGGAATCCCACTGGATGGCATCCTAAAAGGATGTGCACCAGTGAAATAGGCGGAAGGTTGGGTTCCCCCACTTGAACCTGGAATGGAGGTAGATCCAGGTGCTATAGTACTAGGTATAGCCGTAGAGATAGGAATATTTCACCCTCTTGAAACTAAAGGAGGGGTCTACACACCAGAAGTATTAGTATCCATACTTATGCCACTAGCATTGGCCATTGGAAAAAAATAAGGAAAGTGAGTAGGGCTTATCAACCTGTGAGTCAAGGTACCCATGTATTCTACAACATAAGAAGGATCAGAAGGAATAGGTTCCATCGGATTCATGAGGGAATCAGGGACTTCTTCAATATCAACTTCATCTTCTGATTGGAAGAGCACCCTAGCAAGGACCAATGCATTTTCATCCAAATTATGGACTAAACTAGGTTCACCCTATGAAATGATAGCCCTTAGAGAAGGATCAGTCTCTAATGAGTTCGTTTTTGTTGGTTGAAAACCACCAAAAACGTTTCTCCTATGCCTTCTAGGTAAAGGCTCGACACTCCTAGGAGAAAGCCCATGAATCCTTCTAAATTGATGAAGTGGTCAATCAACAACTTGGAAATATTAAGAGAATTTTTTAAAGACTCAAAAAATAAAAACTTATGGAAATCTAGGAGCAAAGAGCACTCACTAAAAATTAACTAAATATACAATCAAACAAGCAACATCCAAGTATTTCTACCCTGGTTTATTAGGACCAGACGTCAAAATATAAGAAAGAAAAAATAAGGACCTTTCGAAGATACTTTGTGATAATTACGGCCCAAGCCTACTAGCAAAGGTATCATAAAAAATTTACAATGACCTCTAGACAATAGCCTTTGTCGGTGCAAGTACCCGAGCTTCACGAGGGCACCCTCCACAATTACTATGAAAGTGATGCAACATCTGCCTCAGGTACCACAGGAATACCCCCACGCAGTTGTCTATGTGGTCCCTAGGATAGGAAACTATGGTCACCAACTCCTAATCATGGGCCGGGCGAAATAGTCGTTGGTGCGGGATCAAACAAGTAGGAGAGGGGGTATCTCTCTTCTCTGTATTCACTTGTCCTTACACTTAACTAATGTGTAAGAGGAGATTTCCCAGACAACTTAATGATATTGGATTTTCACTCTTTAATCAACTTCTAAGTTTCATTTTAGAGTGGCCTTGGAGAGTTTACTCTCCACACACCTATTCCAAGGCCTAAATTCCCTAGAATAATTTATATATCTATGGAAAAAACAAAATATATTTCATTCTAAATTCAGCGCATGATTTTACTGGTTGTTACTTAAGTCACAGGTAGCAGAAGTGAAACTTGTGATTTTTTGGACGCAAAAAGAAACCAATAGAAAACTAGGCTGCATGTAATGAATTTTCTTCTTCTTCAGTGAATAGTGATATCTACAAGGTTCTACGAGAAATATATGGAAGAAAAAACTCTTCTTCATCTTCTTAAACACACTCACACATTCAACACCTTCTGAAAGAGACTAAAATGCCTAAAATGCAAACTAACTTAATGCATACTAAAATTATTAAATGCAAGACCCTATATTAATAGTGTAGCCCTTATTGTTATTAGTGTAACCCCCTTATTGTTATTATTGTACCCTTGCAATCCCCATTTTGTTATTATTGTGCCCTTAAATTATTATTGTTAGGTCGGCTAGGATTACATCGTGGCCCACTAGGATTACATTATGGCCCCATGGACTCCTATATATAGAAAGGAGGTTTTGTAAATTGTATCATCCAAGAATTGTTCATTTATGTAATGTATTGGAGGTTTCCCCCTCGAAGTGGCTTATTTCTAAGGCGTTGATATCTCTTTTTCTTCTATTTTTGGAGCTGGTTACACAACATTTGGTATCAGAGGTTGGGATTCTAGGGTTTCGCTGCTCCAAACAGGTCATCGTGGCATTTTCGCTATAACTTTTTTTCTACGAAGTTTCAGAAGCTGAAATTTTTAGGGTGCGAAGCTGAAATCCCGAGGAAGATTTTCTAAAAATTTCAGAGCTTGGTTCGCAACATTTTCGGAGATATCATCTGTGGAAGTTAGGCCTTTTTTCAAGCTCCTAAACAGGTCATCGTGGCATTTTCGCTATAAAAATTTTTCTACGAAGGTTCAGAATCTGAAATTTGTATGGTGCGAAGCTGAAATCCTGAGGAAATTTGTCAAAAAATTTCAGATCTTGGTTCGCAATATTTTTGGAGATATGATCTGTGGAAGGTAGTGCTTTTTCAGGCTCCTGAATTTCATCTCAAAGAGGTGATCGTGGGAAAAGTTCAATAACTCTCTCTCTGGGCATCGGATTGGAGTGCTGTAAAAAGTGGTCGCAAGTACACAGACTTTAGTTTCTTGGATATCAATTTCAGAGACAAAGGACGAAACAGTGACACGTGGCAAGTCGTACAAGTTCACACTACTGAACCAGTCCATAATTAGGTCATTGTGGGAGATTGGACACAACTTTGTCTTGGAGAATCCAAATCAGGTCAGACCTGTGGCATTCAAAAGAGAATTCAGAGGGCTACTTCAGTGCTGAATTTCAGATATAGAAGAGCCGCAATCACAGAGATAATACAATTTCAATATCGAGCTCCTCAAAAGCAAGTAAAAGGTGTGTATTTTTTTTCGAATTGCATAAGTCTTGTTTGAAGAATCAAGTTGAATTGATTGCAAGGGCATATTGTAGAATAGATATCAGTATTGGATTATAAAATGGCCCCTAAAAATAATTCCATACCCATTAATCCCTCAAAAAGCTATACTATGACGCATGAAGAGGAAGAGTTGCAGTATGAGATATCAAAATTACGGTACCAAGTGCAACAAGTTTCAATCTTACGAAGAGCAATTGAAGATGAAATAGATGGTTTAAAAGCAGAAATGGAGGCTAATTTGGATGGTTTTAAGGATCAAATAATAGAAAATATGGATGATAAATTAGTGGAAGATCACATCGAGCATCAACAACAAGTTCTCCAACTCTCAAAGGATAACCCAACTTTGGTGCAGAATCTAATGAAACAATAGGAAGATCAACATGACATCAAAAGAAGTTATGAAGCAGTCATAGAAACAAGAACTCGACAAGTACGATCAATCTTAGAGTATCTCAGCAAGTGGAAGAACTTTCCTGTAGAATATTTCACATGGGAGGATGATAATTTTATACAGAAACATCAAGAAATAATCAAGCGTTGAGGACAACACTTGTTTGAAGGAGAGGGGCATGTTAAGTCCCTATATTAATAGTGTAGCCCCTTATTATGTTAGTGTAGCCCCCCTTATTGTTATTATTGTACCCCCGTAACCCCCATATTGTTATTATTGTGCCCTTACATTATTATTGTTAGGTCGGCTAGGATTCTTCCAAGGGTCTATCAGATTACAAATAGGTACCAATATGGACTCCTATATAGAAAGGAGGTTTTATAAATTGTATCATCCAAGATTTTTTCATTTATGTAATGTATCGAGGTCGTCTTCGAAGTGGCTTATTTCTAAGGCGTTGATATCTCTTTTCTTCTATTTTTGGAGCTGGTTACACAAAAAATTATTAAATGCAAGACCCTATGGATTTCTCTTAAACAAAAAAATGTGTTCTTTGAAAGATCAACATCCAAAATTTTATAAACAAGGAGAAACAAGTATCAAGAAAAAGTCTCCCAAATGAAGAAAATTTCAACTTCAAGCAAATATTTTCACAATTGTTGGAAAGCCAAAAGACAAAAAAAAAAAAACCAAATAAAAGAAAAGAAAAATTCACAAATTATCAACAATCATCAAGGAGATAAAACTAAATTGAAAAAGAGACCAATAACTTGAATAACCTGATCTGAAGATATAAATAAACAATTCAAAAAAATAGAAAGATTTCAAGCAACAAAAAACCCTTCACTGAACCAAGATTGCAAAGACTCTTCTCAAATGATAAAAAAGAAACCAAATATGTCAACTTCAAGAATGAAGAGAAAATAAATGGAAATAATGGATTATAAGCAAGTTTATAATCAACTCGTTGTCCCAAAAGTAGAGAACAATTAAGCACTTCAGAAAGAAGGCCTGAAACCCAAACTTTAACCACAAAACTTTACAAAAATGTAAACCCTGGGTTGACAAGATATTTTTTCAAAAGGAGATAGAACAAGAGACAATAGTAAGAAGAAAGACTCTTCCAGACAATAAATGATCACAAGCAAACAAAAAAATCATTTTAGACCCATAACTGAAGGAAAAAACTTGAAAATTTCAAAATTTCCTAGATATATGTGATTGTTCTTGAAGAAACTAGTGTATACGCTAGTTTCTTTGACATAAAATGTGTATGTACATGTATGTATATAAAAAAAAGTGTGTATATATAGTAAAATAGGGAAAAGCGAAAAATATAGTCCTGATCCAAAATATCAAACTAATTTCCCATATTGCAAGAAATTCAATTATACAGTTTAAGATATAGGATAGAAAAACCCAAATCAAGAGACAAGCAACCCTTCTAGGAAATACAAGACTATATTCCTCAGCGAAGTCACCAATTATGTTGGCAGGGAAAAATTCCCTAAGGTAAGGGTTGATAACCTTAACAGATCGAAGGCAGACAATAAATAAGAAGCATCCATAATGCAAGAAAAATATGTAATCATTCCTATTTCCTTGATGTTGATCCCATATGGTTCGAACTTTCTACTTCCTCCAAAGCAATCAGACTTGCAAAAAATTTCATAGAAGCATATATACATAAATCAGTTCAAAGAATGTGCATAATAAACTTGTTATATCATCAAACATAATAATATAAATCTTGATATATATTCAACATGAATCATAAAACATGAGATCATAACATTTCAATAACAAGACAGTGCTTCTTTACTGATATCAGCAAAGAGTAGTGGAGAGATACAACTTGATTCGTCCATAACACCAACGAAACCTTCCTCCAGATCCGTCTAGCCCGAGCCTCAAATATCACCTCTCAATCATAAGAAACATGATGTCATATAAGGAAGGATGAACATCTCTGCAAGGAAACAAGGGTTTCCTATGACTAGGAGTGCAATAGGAAGAAGGAAAATCATAATTGATCTGGGAACAAAATTATTATAATGTCGCTATTTTATCTACTTGGTGTAACTAGGCCTTCCCATGAGGTGTATAAACACCACCAAAAATTGGTTAATTCAGTTAGGCCATAGGCTTCTGTAGGTGGGCTTTTAGTGAAACCAGTAAACCTCGCTCGAAAAATAGGATATTTAATATATTTTTTTCATATTTTAAATCATATACTAGGGTTCCATATGGAGGTACCTACGTGTGTATGTTCTTTTTGAAGGGTAGGGTCATGTATGGAATTAAAAATATTTTTTTTTATTATAATGATCAATTTTGAATAGGAAAGGACTTCCCAAGGCCATACAAGAGCATAAAAACTATACGAGTGTTGAATTATGCTACAATAGTATCATCAATGGTTGGCTAGCACATGGATGATTGAGAGCATCCCTTGTCGTATGTAGACTTTAAGATTTCCTATTTGTTGAGTTTTTTACTCTCAAAAGCTATCGAGTGGTTGTTTTGCATTAATAATGTGCCTATCCCAACCCACAATATGGGTTAAAACTTGAATATTATTGATTTTTATTTATCATGGTCACGTGGATTTCCCCTTTTCAATGAGTAATGTAGCTAACATGGAACCATCTCAAATCATGGTGAACAAACCACAAAGGTCAACTTCCGAGTACCATAAATTTTGCATATATATTAGGTTTGAGGTTTTTCTTCCATCATTCGAGATATAACTATATGTACAATAGAACAAAGTGTTATTTCATAAGTGATAGTTTTCAGACCCCAAAAAACTTCATTAATATCTAACTTCATAAGGTTTTAAATATGAATTCACCAAACTAAGACATGCTGGTAAAAATGGTCATGTGAGTTGATTCCTCCCATTTTTCCACTATAAAAACATCAAGATGGATGAAATATAATATAATGATCCAATTTGAATCAAATTGGGATATTACATGGATGATTCAAGGTGCATCAGTAGCACTGCTCAGCTCTCATAATTTGTTAATGGAATCGTTTGTACCATCAATGGGAGTTTTTCAAAAATTTGAATGAACCATGCACTCGAAGGACATCATATTATATCAAAAATTTAAATGTTTAGGTACCCGTTCATTCCATTGGATGATTGCACCTTTATATGAGCCTTAATAAATTGGTTTTATGTCTGCATGGTCAAGGTATGAGATGTAAGTGCCAAGATAGACCCTATATGGACTTTATTCATCAAAATTCTCTTTGATTCATAGTGTTACAAATAAAATAAATAATAATTGTTAGTAAGACTGTGGATATTCCGAGTTTTGCATCTGAAAATAATAAATAATCAGTTAGTAAAGGGTGCATAGCATACTCTCTCACTCAAACAATGTGCTATATAGCATTGAATGTCCATGAGAAAGAGGGTATGACATGTACCACTAACTACCTATTTATTCTTTATTGTTTTATTAATGATCATTTTTTATCAATTATTTATTATTTTATTTGTAGTATTTCCACCCCCTTTAAAATTTCTTTATCCTCAAAGCAAGGGTAGTAAGGTGTATTTTCGATGAAAATTCACCATTTCCCATGTTTTTTATTCTTCTAGAAGGTTTCTCCATTTGATAATATATTATTTGATGGTGCTAGAATATAACACATTTTATTTAGTTGCAATAATTACTTATAGTTTTAAAATGATTCTACCTTCGTCAATGAAGTTGGGAATCTCAGTTTGAAGAGATTGGGTGTGTCCTAACATCTTCTTGAGGCAAGTCACATGCAAGAAATTATCGATGTGATACTTTTCTATTAACTTCAACTCATAAGCCACTTTTCTATTTTTTTGTTGTTTTTTGTTAAACATACATGGAATGTGGACAGTGGAAAGGATAAACATGAATTGCATTTATTATACAAATGATGTTAATTTTTGCAACCAGAGTCAAATTCCACATTGGAAAACTCAGATGACTAAAATAATAAGTTCATTAGATTCCTCTTTCGAGAGGATCAAAATCGACCTATAGATCATCCCAATCAGTTAAGCAGAAGTTAAGTTATAATTTATTTTATATTTTATGGGTCAGCCTAACCACATGTTGATTTGGTCAAAGCCCCAAGCAGTCCTCACAAAGTTATAGATATGAGCGACCCCAAGTTCATTTGCACACATTCTCTCATGAGATCTTCTTCATGTTGTTTTGGTTATTGGTCATATTTTCTGTTTCTGGATCAAACAGGTACATTGAAAGAGGCTCGTGCAATGGATTGGGATCATAGACAGAATCATATTTCATATCTGGGTATTTTGGGCTAGGGCCGCGAGAAGGAAGATTTGAGGTAGCGGCTCTGTTGGGCCAAAGTCACGGGTTAGGCTTGTTGAGGTTGTGACTCAGATGATAAAGGCCGCTAATTGGATAACTTCAAGGTGCGGATAGGGCTCTAGGGTGTTCAGACCCTAAGCTGCAGGTTTAGAGTGTTGTGGTAACAACTCAGGGCCCCAAAGTCAGAGGTTTGGCGTGTTAAGGCCGCGACTTATAGAGTTATTAGGTAGATAAAATTTTATTCTCAATCAGTTGCTTGCACAACACCATTACTCATTGATCATACAGTCACATTTGCATCATATCAGTCATTGACAGTATTCTGGATTCAGATCTAGAATTGGGAAATTGAGATCACTTGGTATTGGTGATGCATTGGTTTCATGTTTTGTTGCTGTACATCTGTTGATCCATAGATTAGATTTGTTTACTTCAAATGTATACATGTACTAGGCTCATTGTACTCTCTGCTGAAATATTTTGAAGACAATATATAAAAGAAGAATATATTAAAGGGTTTCCCACATAGTCAGGTTTTTCATTGGTCTTAGGTCAATCTCTATGTCTCGTGGTTGTGATATTGTCTTCTTTGTCACTGCATGCATTTTTCTATCTTCAGTTACATTTTATGGTTATGTATATTGCATATATATATGAATACATTATTAATGAAAATATAATTTGAGCTTAAGTAAATGATACAACTTAGAGAAATATTGAAAAATTAACATGGTATTAGACCTAAGGTGAAGGAAAATCCCAAGAGAAGACAAGTAGTGAATCTCGCATTATCCGAGAGAAGATCTACAAGTCTATCAAAAATCATATCTAAAAGCCAAGGTCGAGATGGCTTCCTCTACCTTCAAGTAGCATGAAAAACTGGGTGACGCTTAAAACTTTGTTGCATGGAAAGTCAGATTAGAAATTATTTCTGACAACAATGATTTATTGGAATACATTCAAGAAAATATGCCCGAACCTTTAGAATATGCCCCCATTTTCATCAAGAACAGGTACAAGAAAGGTGAGTCCAAAGAAAAGAAAATCTTAGCTGATGGGTTACAAGATCACTTACTTGCTTATGTTGGTAATTTAAAGAAGTCTAAAGATATGTATGATAATATAGACGGTATGTATTAAGTTAACAATCTGAATGATATTATTACATTGAAAGGCCAACTCAATGAAGTAAATATGAACAAAGGTGAGACTATTCAGTCTTACATTATGAGTATCTCTCGTCTTCAAGATCAACTTCTAAGCGTTGGAGAGAATGTGCCCAACAAATATTTGGTTATCATGACTCTTAGAGGTCTCCCTCTGGTTTGGGAAACCTTCATTAGTACTCTAAGCAATAGCAACATTCTTTTGTATTTTGATGAAAATGTTGGGAAGTTGACTGATGAAGAATCCAGAATGATATAAGGAGGGAGGATTCAGAAACATGAAGGATGAGAGATTGTTGCTTATGTTTCCCACAACAATAGAAGGAGAAAGAGATCAAAATGAGGCCCATCTAGAAGACCTACTCATCAAAAATCAATAGGAATAAATGAAAAATCACTTTCTCATATTGAATGCTTCAATTTCCACAATAAAGGTCACTATGCTCATGGTTGTCCCGAGAAGAAAAAGATGCCATGATACAACAACAATAGCAATATCTATTGTAAAAGAAGGAAAGATAATCAAAGGAACAACCGTGACAAAAAGGATGAGAGGAGAAGAAGAGATTTATCAAGCGACCTTGAAGAATATTGTCATCTCAAAAGAGGTGAAAAGTTTCCATGTACGAAAACAGATAAAAATGAATATGATCTCATTTCTGTACTTACTAGTTCTTCTCCATCAGATTCATGGGATAGATGGTTAGTTGATAGTGGGGCCTATTAGAGTCCTGTAATTTATAGTATCACAATGTGACTAAATATTTTTTCCTTGCATATATTCATATTGTATATATATATCAGTACTCAAAACATTTCCAAATAATAGAAAAAGAAAAAAAAAAAAAGGGTGTAAAAAGGGGAAAAGAAGACCCCACAAAAATGAAAAGTTCTGAAAGTGTTGCAAATCAAAATGCCACTACACTTGAGAAAGGTTTGTTCAATCATACAGTTTAAGCATGATTGTACAATTTTGATTTTTTGTTGATAAGTTATAAAATGAAGATTTTCCAAACTGTTTAATCTTGGCTTATCCTTAGATGGATAGAAAATAACATTGCTTCAACAACTTAATCTGAACCAATAGGAGAAATAAGGGATAGGGGTTAGGTTAGAATTTCAAAAAGAAAATGTTTCAGGGTCTGCAAGTCTAAATGCACCCTACCAAAGAAGAAAAATTATATATTTGTAGTGTGGGTAGGTAGAAAGGATAGGGAGAAAGAAGGAAAGGAAAATGTAAAGTTTAATCTACAATGTAGAACCTAAAAATTTCATTTTTGTTTCCTAATGGTCTAAGAAGAAGATCCAAAGAAAAGAGTGTTTATGCTCCAAGTATTGGAGCAGGGTTATGTTCCAAAGTTTAGGATTAAAACTGCATTCAAAACTATTAAGTTATATTCTATGCCTTAGCTTTTATCCTAAGTCCGCAAGATACTAATTCCCTTTGTTCCTAAAAATCCCTAAAACACTCATTTCCATTTTTTCCTAAGTCCTATACTAGTCCCGACGCCTCCATTTCAGCTCCACCCCCTCCCCACATTAGGTCGTTGATATTGATATAAACCACAACAAACCTTTATCCCCCGGACCCTTTACCTTTTCATCACATCGCAACTTAACACTTTTCTTACCTTTTCACATTCCTGTTTGCCGCTTCTAACTCCCTATTGCGATAACAAATGGGACCCATTTCCCTACCCCGTTAGCATTTCTATTGCATATCGCAAATGTTATGAATTACCCAATTTCCCCAATCCCCGATTTTGTGATTTGCGATAATTTAAAAATATTGTGATTGTGATATATCACATTGCAAATTACACCCACAACCTTTATCCCATTGACCCCTTCCATGCCTTTTCGCATCTCAAGTTCGCAAACATTCCATTCATAACTCAATTTCTGAATCCTATAGACTTCCCGATGCGACATTGGTGGGACTCAATCGCATATCACAATTCGCAAGTTCAAGACGATAATCGGTAAAGAATTATGTTGGAGCATCGAAGTGCGAAGTGTGATAATGAAGTGGACGTGATGTATTTAAAAGCTAAAATATAAAGGAATTGAAGTCCTACTATGAGACGCATTCGCATATCGCAATTTGCAAGTTCAGGAGGATAAGTGCTAAAGAATATGTTATAAACGCCAAAATGCGATTTGCGATATCGATGGGACCCAATGACATATCGCAATTCGCAAGCTCAGGAGGATACGCTCTAAAGAATTATGTCGGAGCGTCGAAGTGCGAAGTGTGATAATGATGTGGATGCGATGTAGTTCAAAGCTAAAAGCTAAAGGTATTGAAGTTCAGTTGTGGGGCCCAATTTCATATTGCAATTTGCAAGCTTAGTAGGATAAGCGCTAGAGAATTATGTTGGAGTGCCGAAGTGCGAAGTGTGATAATGAAGTGGATGCGAATTAGTTCAAAGCTAAAGCCTAAAGGATTTAAAATATGGGTGTATGAGGTTTTTACATTGTTTTATGAAGAAAAGGGCTAAACACTAGAGAAGGACTTGGGTAGAATAATACCCGACAAAGAGAAAAGGGCAGAGTAAGTTGAATGTCGCAGTAATAAGGAGATAGACACCATGGGTCGAGTCGTAAAAAGGTGTTTTGTGCAACCACCCTACCATTACCACTCTCGCCACCATTGTGCCCCGTCGCTTTTCCCTGCCAATCTTATCCAAATGGTTATTATTGAAAGCATTTTCTTATAGTCAGATAGCCACCATTTCAAAGGTTTTCAACCATTTACAAAAAAATTGAATTTCTACCAATTATTAAAGGAATAAATGGTTTCATGTTTTAAACTCCACCAAAGCTACGAGGATTGAAGATTAATTCAAATAGCATGAGTAGAAGAGGTCGATTCGGGCAAAGGGAATTTGTACAGAACTGTTATGATATACCAACAGAGGCAGAAAAGGAAGTAGACACATTAACGCAGCCATTGATTGATTAGAAGTTCTAGCATCACATCATATCTAATGATCCAGCATATGCAGCCTAAAAAGTAGAGCCAAATTTCAAAGCCACCTAGTGATGCCTCTTCATGACCACCTCAACCACCTTCAGCCTACTTCTAGATTTGTGAAGATCTTCCAAATTTTTTTGAGCTCATGAAAATCCACCTGAGTTAATTCTATAGGCGGTGTTTTGTCAGAGATTTTTTGTTCGAGCCTTACATGGCCACACTTGTCTGGTTTTAGTTTAATTGTAATTAATGAAGCTTTCCGAAGTAATTTAGAAAAACTGATGTAATTTTTAGTTAAATACTGCATACATTGGCAATAAGAATGTGGGTTGGGAGATAAGACCCTGTATTGTAAGAACTTTTGTATTAGAGCACTGTTGTTTTTTGAGATGGGAATTAATAATAAGAGACCATTCACAGGATTCTTGAGCTATGTTAATGGTGATTTTTTCCTCTCTGTATTAATGTTTTCTTTGTCTTTCATGTTGTGCATAAATTTATTTGATTGTAAAACAGAAATTTTAGATTAATATTTGTTGAGAGAGCACCTCAATTCTATTTGTGTTTACTATCTTAATGTTTTCTTTTGAAGTATAATTAAAGAATTATTAATTTCTCTTTAGCTATTACTGAACTCACTTTTCATATTCCCAAATTTTCACATTACATTTGGAATATTAGAGTACTTTATTTTCTTAATGAATTAAGTAAATAAAAGGGTGGAGGGATGCACAATCCTCAATAAGAATAAATATCCACTTTGTGTGTGTGAATGTGGATTAATCTAGACTATATCTGCAAAAGAGGTAGTTGAGCAACTACTAATGTGAATGAAATTAGAGATCATGTCTCATTTAATGAGAGAAGATCATGAAGGGTTGATTTAGTCAACTAAGATCTTGAAGATGTCAAACAAAGGGTCATTGAGCATTAATGATCAAGTGGTGGAGGATCATGTGCAAATGAAGCACACATGATGGAGGACGTGTACATTGCACATAGACTGTTTGGTTGATTTGGTCAAACAGCATTGTCCCACTTGGAGGATCTTGTCCACATGAAACAGTGCAGTTGAGATTAGGGCCAAGGCTTGGGATGGCTCAATATTTATAAGGATATGAAGGCAAAGGTGAGAGGAATCTTGGATTATTTTGATATATGATCTCTTATATTTGGAATTGTCAAGTGACATTCCATTGCAATCTTGGGTTTTTTAGCAGAGATTGCAGGTGTTGTTTAGCACAGGGTGTACCCGGGCAGGAATCCCTCCTCTTTTTTTGAGTGATCTCTAAGTAATATGTTTTTAATTCATTATACAACAAGAATTAAGTGCCATTTCCATTTCCTACTTTCTGTAGAACATTCATATTCAGAAAACTGTGTTTTTTTGAAGATCAGTTTGGAAGGTGGTAGTTGTCCTCGATACTTTAGCTGGAGAACAAGGTGAGGGATTATTCCCATCACTTGGGCTTATATTGCAGCACTCCTAGAGCCACATTGCAGATCTGGCATTAGGCAAAAAGTTATTGACCTCCTAATAGCAGTATTCTCTCCAAAAATAACGTTGTCCATATTGCATATATGAAAGGAGGAAGGAAGTTGCTACTATTTCAGCTAGCAATCCAGTGGAGGATCATTCCTTCACATTGACATCAGTATTACCATCAGCCTGGATCTTATTTTAGCATTTTTCAGTAGGCATGAGGCCTCTCTTTCCCTCACAGTGCATTTTTCAGAGAAATTTTTGTTGCAACAACTGCAATCATCTATTGGAGGATTGAGAAGCTAGATCTAGGGCTCCTAGCTCATAGATCTGAGGAAGGGATCAACCCTTCAAGCAGAGATATGATATGAGCACATATTTCAGCCATCTATTCTTCAGATCTAGCTTCAAATCTGTATTTCCCAGCAGATCAAGGATCAAACCCTGGGGAGGTGATTTTTCCAAAGTTGCAGATCTGGAAAATCCTTTCTGGGTTATCTTGGGAATCCATCACAGTGGCCATATTTTGAATCTTGGCATAATCAGAGCTCCAGTTTTGAGAAGATATTAATTTCTCTTTCCAGCCTACAACTCCATGTTTATATTCTACTGAAGAGACAATACAATATTTGTTGCAGAGCCTCAACAGTTATGTTGTACATGCTTCACACATGTTTTCTAGGTGATCTTAGCTCATATTTTTGGCTAGATATACCTATATCTTGTACTTGTGTAATTGATTCATCTCCAATATAATAAAATGGCTTAGATCTTTCTGCATATTCTGATTTGTACTTAGATTTATTATCTATCTTATTGTAAGTTCTTATATTGCGTGAAGTATTTCTGCATGTTCCCATTTTGGGATATTACATCATTTCTTTCTTCCTTTTCATAATTCACACTACTCTAAAGATCCAGTCTGCATAGTTAGCTTGCCCTGTGAATGCCATCAAAACGTTTATGCACAATCTAGCCTTTTCTAACTCCATAATCCAATGGATTAGCCTCTGCAGACCTGCTCATCCAACCAACAAAATTAATCAAAATAACCAATACCACCTTCACTATAACTAGCCTAACATCAACATTCATAATATTATGGAAAAATTAAATCGTAAATAGAGAGGCCCCTCTCTGAGTCTAGGAAGGCTAGGTCCTGGATTCCAAAGTGGTTTGATGTTGTCCTCTATCGTTTATTCTTTCCAATATTATAAACTATAGGGCCCCAATAGGGCCAATCATCACTTTTCTGGTTATAAAGATGTCCTCTCTAATCTATTAGAGAGAGATAATAAGTTAAGGATAATTTTTGGAGATAACTCCACTCATCCTGTAAAAGGATTAGGGTCGGTTAAATTTTAGTTAAACACTGGGGAATCAATATTGTTAAATTATGTCATGTATTTTTTGGGACATGAAAATTTTGATTTATGATATATACATAATTATAAGATAAAGGGATGAGTGTTGCCTTCATTAATGGAAAATTCCTAACTTGGCTTGCTGATTCACATATGAGAGATGCATTCACATTAGGTCTGAGATTTGAGGGACTCTATAAGGTCACTGGAAGGACACTCTTTTCATTGGCCCATAACACCAATCACCTATATGAATTATGGAACCGTGGTGTTGGCTCATCTACACTATGATTCTCTTCTAAAATTGAATATACTGGTATCAGTTATACTTGATGTACAAATTTAGCATGGAGGAGTTTGTCATGGGTGCGCTAGTGGAAAGAAAACAAGGGGACTATTCCCCTCAAGTAAAAACAAGACAGATGAGATCATCCATCTCGTCCACTCAGACATATGTGGTCTAATGTCTGTGCACTCTATTGGTTGTCATCTCTATTACATCACCTTCATTGATGATTACTCTAGAAAGACATGGCTATATTACATCAATCACAAGGATGAAGCCTTCAACAAATTTCAGGAATTCAAAGCATTGATCGAGAACCAATCAGGGAAAAGGATCAAAGTGTTTAGATCCAAAAATGGAGGAGATTACATGTAAATATAATTCATAGCATTCTTCAATAAGGAAGGAACCAAGAAGGAAACTATTGTACCTTATACACCTAAACAAAATGGCCTTGCCGAAAGAAAGAACTAGTCAATATTGGAAGTTACCCATGCTATGCTTCATGATCAGAAGGTACTTAAGTTTCTATGGGTTGAAGTAATCAATGTTGTAGTATATGTTCAAAACTGAGTACCTCATCGAGTGTTGAGGAATAAGACTCCAGAAGACATCTTCACAGGTAACAAGCCAAACGTCAGTCATCTTCACATATTTGGATGCCCTGTATTATTTCATGTGCCGAAAGAAAAAAGGAATAATTTGGAACATACAAGTAGAAAAGGCATATAATGGGTTACTCTGAAAACTACAAGGCTTACATAATATACATTCTTGGTCAAATGAAGGTTGAAATTAGCAAAGATGTAACCTTCGATGAAGATGAAACTCTTTGTAAAGAAAGAGATCTTCCTCCATTTCCCAAGGAATATGATGTTGATAAGGATATTGTAGATATCCCTTCTATGCTTGAGTAAGGAAATGATGATACACCCATGGAACCTATGGATCCATTAGATCCACCTCCTAGTGATACTCCTTCAAGGAAAATACCACTTTGGCTTCGCGACACTCTACAAGATAGTGAAAGGAGTATTGTTGTTCATCGATCATTCAGGGAAAGGAAGGAACCTTGTAGGTAGTAGGGTTATGTTACAGCCATGAGTACCATGATATAAATTGAACCATCCTCATTGGAAGAAGCAGTCAAAGAGAAATCTTGGAAGGATGCCATAGCCGAAGAATATCAATCGATAGTGAAAAACGATGTGTGGGATGTTGTGCCAAGACCACATGGGAAGTATATTGTGACTTCAAAATGGTTTTTCAAAATCAAGAATGGAATCGATGGAAACATTGAAAAATATAAAGTGAGCTTCATAGCTCATGTTTTCTCTCATAAATAGGGAGAATATTACAATTATATATTTTCTCCTGTGGCTCGATATACAACTATCCGTTCGATAGTTTCCCTTGCTGCTAGTCAAGGATGGAAACTTCATTAGATTGATGTAAAAATTTCCTTCCTCCATGACATGTTACAATAATAAGTCTATGTGGAAAAACCACAATGATTTGAAGTGGAAGATAGCACAACACATGTTTGCAAGTTGAAGAAAGCATTGTATGGATTGAATCAAGCTCCCTGAGCTTGGTATGCTCGCATTGACAATTATGTAATGAAATTGGTTTTCACTAGAAGTAGTGTTGATCCCAACCTCTATTTTAAGGTTTCTCACGGTATGCCTATGATTCTATTTCTATATGTTGACAATTTATTCTTAACAGGAATTGAACCATTGATCGTTGAATGCAAAATCAAGCCAGCCTCTAAATTCGAGATGAAAGATTTATGTCTAATGAATTACTTTTTGGGCCATGAGGTATGGGAAAGGCCTCGCAAAATATTTCTCTCACGAGGAAATTATGTGGTAAGGCTGCTGGAAAGGTTTGGTATGACCCAGTGAAAAAACATGGTCACTCTGATGGAAATTAACTTCAAGAAGTTGTGTCGTAAAACAGATAGACCTGATCTAGCGAATCCATACAAGTATAGACATTTGATTGGGGCTCTGATGTTCCTTGTGAACACCTGTCCTGATATATGTTATGTGGTAAAATCATTAAGTCAGTTCATGAATGAGCCCCTTCATGAGAATTGGATAGCAACCAACCATGTATTGAAATAATTACATGCATCGATCACACTTGGTTTCAGATACTCTACTGGAGATATCCATCTTCATTTGTACATTGATGTTGACTAGGCAGGTCATGTCGTTGATAAAAATAGTACATATGAATGTTGTTTCAATCTTGGTTCGACCATGATATCCTGGATGAACATGATGTAGACATCAGTAGCATTGAACACCACAGAAGCAAAGTACATTGTTTCTAGCAAAGTAAGCTGTGAAGATGTGTGGTTAAGGAAGCTCTTTGGTGAGCTCCTTGGTCAACTGTTGGAAAATACAGTGTTATACTGTGTTAACAAGAGCGAGATTTTTTTGGAAGAGAATCCTATATTTCATGACAATTCCAAGCATATCAAGTGTTATCACAAAATCATACCTGATAGGTTGCTCATAAAACTAATCTTGTGTAACTATTTCAAGCCAAGCTTTTGGTTTAGGCTTAGCCTCCTCAACCTGAGAGGGCTCTCTCAAGGGTTATTGATTTTGAATAAAATTTAAGATGGCTAACTCTATGTGTGATCATAAACAGATAAATGAATGAGTTTGGTTTTAAATCACATTAGCAAGAGTACATTGGGCTTATGGAGTGATGATAGCTTCAAGAAAACCAATCCATATACTTAGCATGGAAGTTGAGGCATGTTAAATCTTTAGTCAAAAGATACACATGTGAAGCAGTAAAAACACAGTCAATTTGCCTACATAGGAAGTCAGAGCATCAAGGATGAATTCTGAGTAAAAATAAGAAAATACCACTACAATACATAGTAAAAGGATGCAATAGAAAAATCACACACTAAAACTCTCTATGAATCTCAAGTTGGCTAAGTAAAATTCTTTATATTAAAGCTGAAAATAATCACTTACAGTAAACACAGTATTTTTTGCTAAAGATGGTCAACCCTCTCTAATTCAACTCCTTGATCCTTTATATATCATTTACATCATAATATAAGCTCATCCCCAGCTTAGATACATCGAATTACTATCTTTGACACCTATCATAACCATATAACATGGTATTTATTACAAAGAAAGTTGTAAGCCTAATACAGAGTCCTATTACAAATATAATTAGAACTCTTTAACTCTACTCATAACAACTTTAACTAAACTTGATTACATCATTTTCCACCTATATCTCCATAAGGTTGAATCCTGATGATGAGCTCCAACCTGTTATGACCATAATGCTGATGATGTTGATCTCCTGCAAACTAGGAAATTTTTCCCCTGTTTTTAGGCTTAGGATTCTTTAAGTTTTTTTAAACACTCTGACCACTATGAACTCATAAATTTAAGGCTATCTATTGTCAAGAACTAGAATAGCATATTTCCAAATCATCCCTTTGTGCTAGCTGTACAAAATCCACTTTGAACTGCCTAAAATAGCCAAAGCACACATGCACTACGAAAATAGCACAGTTTTGTAGCGCTTTTCGTAGCACAGACCTTTAACTTATTTGCCTTCAAAATTTGGCCTCCTTCTTTTGGGATTATGTGCATATTCACTTAAAACACATTTCTTATAATTTTCAAGCCAAAATATACAATTATTCTCTTCAAAGATTTAAGGAAAAAGGTGAAACATGCTACTACAGCAATTTCGTAGCGCATTTCACCCTGTTTGCACTGTGTGCACTACAAAACTGTTGTGTAAGCAGTTTTAACCAAAGTTTCTTCAAAATTAAAAAAAAAAGGTGCCAAACTTCAGAAAATCACTAGCTTCATCAAAACCATCAGCCATATGAACTAAAACATAACTTTCATAAACTTTACTCTTCATTTTCCCTTTGATTTTGCTTTCAAATTTGTTATTCTGCACCTTTGTTTTTTAGTTCAACTTGAGACATTTTCAGTTGTAGTTCCAAATATTCAACTTGATCTCTCAACCTTCTATTACTGGCTCTCAAATGAGTATTAATCACTTTGATAAATCTTGATTCTTTGATAGCTGGCACTGTCCATGTGAATAACTGCTCTGCAACACTTGGAATTTCAGACCTAGAAATAGTTTGGCCTTCCCATACCACTTTCATCCTCTTGAATTCTGTTTTCTCAATGATGTTCTTTCTGGCTCTTTTCTTCATCTTAGCAATCTCTTGTTTTGCTGATGTTAATTTCTCCTCAAGCCTTCTATACTCTGTCAAGTCTCCTTTTTCCTTCATTATTCTGCTAGTTGCATGCTCTACTGCTGGTGATGAGAGGTCAACCACCTCTTTAGGTACTTTGACTATTTCAGTAGCTTCTCGGACCTCCTTACTATGTTCTTTGAGCCCTTTTGTATGCCTAGTCAAGGGATTCCTAGCTTGAAAGACAAAGGCTACATTCTCATCTTCAAATTTCAGTTTCTTTGCTGATTTCATTTTTTTTCTGTTTGTGTTCATCTGTTCCAATAAAATCAGCTTGCACAATAGGTGATCCTCTATATCAATTGCATGTAATATGTAATCAAAGTTTATTTTCATCACTGAGCTGTCAACTGAACCTAAAACAACTGTTTTTCCCTTTGATGCTATTGTTTGAATACTTGTCACTCTCTGGATTTCCTACTTGCTAGCCACTTGTTTTTGTTTAGCCTCTTTGACACTTTTTAAACTCTGTTTTGTAGGTGAAGGAGTTTTTGCAACAAGTACTGGTGTCTTCTTTGTTCTATTTTCAACCTTTTTCCTTGGGTTCAACTTTATAAACCTCTTTGCTTTAGTAGCCACTGGCTGACTGGATTCTACTACTAGTGATGAAGGATTCCCTTTAATTTTAGGGTTCCTAGCTAGGGTTCAAGTTTCCATTTCAAATCTATTCATAAAAAAAAAGGAATACTAGTCCCTATTTATCTTATGAAGCTCATTCAAAACTAATAACTTTATCAAACCATGGTGAAACAGGGATGTCTGATAGCCATCATATTTGGCTTGGACTTTGTCAGCCATTTTGGCAAGGCTTCTACACAAATAAAATGGAAAATCTAGTGATATCATACCTTTGAAATGCAACAACAGCTTAAAATGATAAGTGTATACTTTATGGTACCTGCCTTCACATGTGAAGTATCTTTGAATATTAAATAGCAGCTTTGCATATTTATCCTTGATACAACTTCTGGGTATTGCGTTGTTCAGGTCCATATCAACATATTCAAGTTTCATAAATTCCTTGCATGGTTCCATGTCAAACCTAAAACCTTTAAACCAAGATTCCTGCCCCCTTGGTATCTTTGTCACAGAAGCTATGATCTTAGGTGCGACTGGTACATTTAACATTCCAATTTTGGTAGTGGTTCCACTGAAACGTAAGGAAAAATCCTTCGACACTTGAGTGTGACCACCCTATAGTTTTTCACAAAATTGGAGACAGCCTACTTTGATGAAATCCTCCATCATTGTTTGATCCTCAACCAAAGCTTTCAAATTTTCAAGTTCATATCTTAAACAATGTCCTCCTCTGTGAACTTTCTTCTCCTATGCCATGCTTCTTGAGAAAAACCTATTACTTCTCTAGAATCTGTAAAACAACCTCACTTGATAACATAGAATAGCCTCGCTTGAGAAAAGAAACAGCCTCGCTTGATTATACTGAATATAGCTTTAGAGCTTAAACAATTGAGCGGAGCAAACGAAAACTGGAATGACTAAATTAGGCAAAATTTTGAATTTGAGATGTCACCTCATGACTAAATTATGCTTGATTGATATCCTATCATGACTATGATGACTGTAGGATAGGTAAGTACATCAAATATGGTAACTAACTGACTCACCATACCCCTATCCTATCATTCCCCAACTGAATCTGAAATTTTTTTTCTCATTTGACATGACAGCTAAGAAACCGTACTTTCATAGCGCTCATAGTGTAATTTTTGCAGTTTGCGCTAAGAAAATAACAGCACTTTTGTAGCGCATTTCCTCTTTTTTGAACTAACGGAACTACGAAATGGTGGATTCCTGGCTAATTGCAAAAATTTAGCCCGAAACTTAACTGAATGACCTTTAAATGAAAAATGTGAATATTTGACCATGGAATGAACCTCTAAACACCTTATTTGAATTCAGATGATGAAAATTAAACCTATAAAAGATATGGCCTACCCTTAACCAAACTAAAATGACTTTTAGACCTTTTTAGACCATAACAAAAAACAGAGTTGACATACAATGTTTTTTTTTTTTTTTTTTTTTTTTGGTGATAACATCAAGATTCAATATCACTTCATCTGTGACATGGTGTAGAGAGGAGCTGTAAGACTCAAACACATTGCAAAGGATGATTATAATACAGATATTATCACCAAGGCATTATCGAAAGGGAAGTTCTTGTTTTTCATAGAATAACATGGACTGATGGATGGATCCCCTCCGGATAAGGGGAAAAACTGATCGAGGACAATGAGCAATATCTTCCTACCCTGCTTGAGCTTTTGGGGTGATGAATTGAGATGAAGGGCTCTTAGAGTTGAGGGAACTCTAGACAATATGGTTGTATATTTTTCTCCCCTATCTGTCTCGTGGGATGTGTGTGATGCTTGTCCATTTTGACAAGTCTAGTATCTCCACCACTGTCAGTCGTTGCTGAGTATACCCCATTTGGCATCATAACCACAAGCAGGGCTTTTTGGGATTGTCCCTCCTCATTTGGCCAATGGGTTGAGTATGCTTGGAGGCATGTGATCCTTACGTCTTGGTAAGTCAGGTATCTCATCCAAGCTAGATTATGATGTAGGTGTTCTACCACTTGAATGATGAGAGTCATTGATGGGAAGATTAGTAGGCAACAAGATTGGGTTGAGATTTTCTCCCCTTTTGTGATTATGGGTTGATATTGAGCTCCCTGATGAGATTCCAGGGTCAGAGATGTGCTCCCCTATGAGATGATTTATCATGTTTCTAGATGTGTTTGGAAGCTATTGCTCCTTGATTATTCATCTTCTTCTAGATTTGATAAATTTTCAGCAAATGGAGTTGAGCTATGATGACACCTTGATGCAAAGATATATAAGAAAATATTGCAAATTGGAATTCTTCCTTGTTGAGAGGAAGTGTTAATTTTTGAAAATAGATTCAAATTCCACATTTGACATATAAAATGATTAAAATAATAAGTTAATTAGATTCGTCTTTTTGAGAGGATCAAAATCGACCTTTAGATCATCCCAATAGATTAAGGGAAAGTTAAGTTATAATTTATTTTATTATGTTATGGGTTGGCCTAACCACATGTTGATTTGGTCAAAGCCCCAAGCGGCCCCTGACAAAGTTATAAATATAAGCGACCCAAAATTCATTTGCACACATTCACTCATGACATCTTCCTCGTGATGTTTTAGTTATTGGTCATATTTTTTGTTTCTGTCTCGCATAGGTACGTTGTAAGAGGCTCACGAAATGGATTGAGATCACAAATAGAAGCACATTTAAGACCTAGGTATTTTGGGTCAGGGCTGCAAGCAGGAAGAGTTGAGGTAGTGGATTTTTTTAGGCAAGGTCGTGGGATAGGATTGTTGAGGTCACAAATTAGCTGACAAGGTCAATGGTTGGAAAAATTCAGGGCGTGACCATGGTTCAAAAGTGTTGTGGTAGCGGCTTAGTGGCCGAAAGCCACAGTTTGGGTGGGTTAAGGCTGTGGCTCAGAGAGTTATTGAGTAGATAAAATTTGATTCTCAACCATTTTATTTTGCAACACCATTACTCATCCATCACATAGTCACATTCGCATCAGATCAGTCATTAACAGTATTTTGGATCCAGATCTAGAATTGGGAAACTGATATCACTTGGTATTGGTGATACACTGGTTTTGTGTTTTTTTGTTATAGATCTGTTGATCCATAGATCATATATGTTTACTTCTATTGTATACATGTACTGGGCTCATTTTACTCTCTGCTAAAATATTTTGAAGACAATCTATAGAATAAGAAGACTTGAAAGGGTTTCCCCCATAATGCGAGTTTTCCCTGGTCTTGGACCAATATATGTGTCTCGTGGTTGTGATATTTTCTTCTTTATCATTGTGTGCATTGTTATATCTTTAGTTATAGCTTATGGTTATTTATATTGCATAGATTTGAATACATTGTTAATGAAAATCTAATTTTGGCTTAAGTAACTGATACATTATAGATAAATATTGAAAAATTAACAAATGATATACATGCATAATACATTATTGTGATGCTTGGCCATCAAATACCAAGTGGTATTTTGGACTTCTATGAATGTTCACATTCCACACTAATCCTTAGAGGATTAGGTGTCCAATATCCCCCCCCCCCCCCGCCCAATCCGAAGGGGGATAGACAAGTCCAAGAAGAGAGTTGTAATATAAAAATACAACAATGCATGACAGAAATAAGTTGAATCTTCTCTCTCAAATGAAGGTATAAGGTTGCATAACTCGAGGTCTCAACTGACGATGGTTTAACGATGACCACCAACACTGGAACACTTAGTGCAATTCCTGGAACTCTTCCAAACCCAAAAAGAATTTGAAGTATTTTTCTAGAGGAAGTGCTCCCAATTTTTTTGACAATGGAGACCATTGAGGTCTGAACTTGGAATTCTTAGTGCAATTCCCAGAACTCTTCCAAATCTGGAAATAAGCTAAAGTCTTCTTCTAGAGGAAGTGTTCGTTAATTTTTTGAAGTGGGATACCTTCAACCTATAAAAATGGAGGTATGCAACCTACGGTGGTTTAAGGAATACCACCAACCAAAGGAATGCTAAGGGGGTTCTATGTCTCTCGCAACAACTCTGAATATAGGTATGGTTGTCTTTGGCTATAGGCTTAGATAGAATGTTTAGGTTGTGGCTCAGGCTCAAGCTCGCTTGATGTGGATTTGAAACTTGTATATGACCATCAATTCCCCCCTGTCAAATACAAGTGTAGAAGATGAGTAAAAACCAAGTGCAAGACATGTTAATATTCATGAAAAAAATTTGTGGTATGATTTAAATATCTTCTTGGTTGTGAATCCCATTGCCAAGAAGCAATCCACCAAGGTGAATCTTTGTTCTTACAGGAGGCTTGTTTTTGAAGAATTTGTTTGAATGATGATTGTGCTGACCAAAATTCTCACACAGATGAATATTAAATCAATGATATTTCATATTTACAAATTGATTACAATGTTGGAATTTCACAATATGTTGTGAATGTGGAGGAGGAAAATTAGGTGGGAACAGTCCTAAAAAAATATAGCACTCTGAAATTAAATTGGCTTGGAATAGTCTAGAGTATGAAAGGACACCTCCTTCTCGTATCCAATACATGTTTTGTGGTTGTTGTTGAATATATTTTCCCAAGGTTTGGTGATGGACTCGTGAAGTATGGGTTGAATTTCTGCTTCTACATGTAAATTTGTTCTTGAATCAACCTCAAATTTATTATCTTGATTAGATTTTTCATGTTGATGGGAGTAAACTTCAGACTCAAAAAGGGCATTTTTTCTAAACAAAAACAAGTTAAAAATGATAACTATGATGTTTTAGCTCCTCTTGTTGTAGTTGTGATTTAATTTGGAGAAATTGAATGTTATCTTGTGCATATTGTAGATAGGTCTGAATTTCAGAGAGAGGATCTTTGTCGATTTGGATTATTTCATTAGAAATACATTGCATAATAGTTTTCAAGAAATCTAATGCTTCACCAATTAGATCCATTTTCACTTACAACAATAGAGTACTGAAGAAACTCTACTTTTTTGAAGCTAGAGAAAAATGGAAATTAATAGAGTGGCTTGGATAAAAGTCTTTGGACTGTTAAAATCTACAACGATGAGGTGATGTCTCTAGCCCTAACTTCACACATCCAAACATTCACACTATCACTGCTATGTCAATGAATACTATATGAAACGATACTTAACCATCAAATCACTATATTTCTTATGCCACCTTATGCCACATTTTTCCAAGCATAAAAAGGATTACATAAGGAGTAATGCTTTGAAATCTTAGAATGACAGCGGCATTTTTGAGCCAAAATTTATTTGCTATCAATCACTTAGCAATGAAATTTTAGTAATATTTTGTGCATCCACCAATAATCCTTGAGATAACTTAAATTTCAATATGTTATAGATGAGTGAGGCATTCTTCCTCAACCTTGAATATACAAAATGGATGGAATTTTTGTCACAAACAATGAGATTTTAATAATAAATCATTCAAAAACATGATTATTGTAGCACATGAAAATACAGAAGTGGTATCATGATTTCAAGGAAGTTACTAATGCTTGTGGACAATAATGTAAACTAAATGATTTTAAAAATAATAAAAAGAGGCCCACAAGTACATAACCAATGAGAGCTCGTAGCGATTTCTGGAGGATGTGTGTAGAGTGAAGCAGGTGGATGTACAGAAAGCATCTAGGTTGAGGATGAGAGAGTGTAAGAGTTGTACTAGTGATGGGAAGCACATAAAAATTCGGGACAAGAGAAGAATGCAGATAGGGAATATTGTTAACATGTACGTCGACCATTCAATTTCCAATGGCCTTAAGAAAATTCATGGAATTCCAGCTAGAATAAAACTAAAGTATATAACAAATAACGCTGATATAACATATTCCTCAACACTTATAACATATTCCATGGAACATCACATACCATATTCATGACCTTCATAACTTATATACCATAAAATATCCAGTGCATAACATTATACATGAACGCATAGTAGATCATATACCATAATATTCTTGAGTGGAGTGCTCATATCATGTCAACACAGAGAATGAACGGTGTTTTCAGTCTACGCAGAATGAACAAAGGGTTTCAAGAGTGTTTAATTATGATTCAATTCATTATTCAACATAAAGAATGATGCACGAGAATATGTCCAACGGTCATCATCATAAGCTTTCGATGCCCAGTTACCACCTCTTCTCTTTGTGTCGCCAAGGCTTCTTTTTTTATTCTTCAATCCCCCTAAGAGTAGCTAGGGTTAATCTACACCACAAAAACCTTTAAAAAACACAGTGAATTATTTCAACACATTCTATACCAATGTTCTAAAAAACAACGGATGCAGAGAGAAATTGATGATTTAACATATCACCATATGTTATCTATAATTATTCGTAGAGATTCAGCATAGAGAATTCAAATATAGAATGAATGGGGGGTGCACTATTCCAAATTTTATATTGCTTTGACCAGCGCACATAGAGTATTAAGTTCAGTCCAGGAGTTTGAATGCTTCAATTCAACGCATAAATCGTATACCACCTTCAACTAAAAATGCAATAAACAAAGGTTTAATGTAATATTTAAAAAACTATGCATGCATAGAGACTATGAATCGATGCACAAAGAAGTATGAGCCAATGCAAGTCATACCAGCACACATCAAATTCATACATCCAATAGCAAGTATAACATCATTAATTCACTCTTTTTTTAACATAATCTCAAATGCAAGGTTCATACATTTTCAAATCACCCATCCAATTCAAGTTCCTTATCAGAATATCTTAATAAGATGTCAAAATGAAATCCTCCTGAAGACACTTGTAGTTAATATGGGACATAAAATAATTCCACACAGAGAAATTGTAGGAAAGAGAGATTAGGTAGGCTAGGATTTCAAAGATGGTGTTACATTAAAAAACATGTAAGGCAAGTGTAAATTGACCCTCATAATATCCATAGAACCTTCACATTCCACCAAAGCATATGACAGACCCTGGTAATGCAAGCTAACAAAAAAAGTTGGAGTTGCAGAACTAGGACGACACTTTTTTTTTTCTATATTGGTACAGATGCAATACTGGCATGCACAAAATGCCACAAAAACCAGTGGCTCAAATTGGAGTAGGGCCAAAATTCGCCTGCTCTAATACCATGTTAAACATACATGGAATGTGGAAAATAGATAGCATAAATGTGAATTGCATTTATTATACAAATGATATACATTTATAATACATTATTGTGACCCTTTGTCTTCATATACCAAGTGGTCTCTTGGACTTCGGTAACTTTTCACATTCCATACTAACCCTAGGTGTCCAAAAATTTTAAAATTCCCATAGAATTGTGGAGCTATTTTTTTTTTCCTTATTGTTGAAGGGATAATTGTTTGCAAGGTTGGATTCTTACAAACACCTAATTTTATTCTTCAAATTTCCTTTCTAATCAAAGTCGGTCTACTTGTTGTTTCATTCTATTATGAGTTTTAGCTCAATTTTCTTTTAATATTTTTATTAACTTTTCCTCTTCACCAAGTCAATTCTTTACTACTTGGAATTTAGATTCAATTAGTGCAAATTAATTCGATTTTGGTGGTACATAACCATATACCACTTGGAAGGGAGTCATTTTAGTAGATGTGTGGTAAGTAGAATTATACTACCATTCAGCTAAATGCAACCATTGGTACCAATTGTTATGCTTATCTATCACAATATGATGGAGGTAAGTTCCAAGAATTTATTTAAAATTTATGTTTGGTTGTTTGTTTTTGGATAGTAATATGAGCTCATACTAAAAAATATTCATGTTTGTCAAAAAAAAACCTCTCCAAAATTTCTTTTAATTTTTTTATCCCTTTTAGGGGTGGTGGGAGCGGGAGGGATTCTCATTAATATCAATGGAATTATCGAAATTAATTATGCTTGGGGGTTGCAGAGAGAATAAAAAATCAGGCTGATATGTACGACCTCCTTAAGGGATTATACGCAACCAAATACAAAGGTATCACTCACATTTTCATTCTTGGAGACTCTCTAATCCTAATCTAATATATCATGAAGAAAAGTATTCCAAAAGACAACTCTTAGGCTCGGGTTCTTCAAAGAATCAAAATCCTTCTTGAATCCTTCCATTCAAATAATCTCTATCATATCCTCAGAGTTCACAATGTAGAAACTTGTTTGCAAGAAAATAAAGTTTGTACCTTGGATGAGGCCAAGCTTGTGATAAATAAAATTTATGGTTTATATTTTATTCCCTAATGGATTCATGGTTTTCCTTAAGTTTTTTTGTTTCATTTTTCCCTTCCCTTTACCCCCTTCCCCCTTCACTCTTATCCCTATCTCTCCTCCTCCCCCTTCCATTATATTCAAAAAATCCCCTCTCTCTTCCCATCCCCCTCTACGAGCCGATCCTCTCCTCTTCATTATGACCTTATTTGGTTCCTTGATTTCATGGCTAATTCCACAGATGAATTGTGTGGCACTACTTGTTGTCAGCTGTTGGAACAGGGTCTCTACGAGCTGCGAAACTGGTTTATTTTTTATACTTTTGATTAGATTTAGTCTAGCGCAGGGGCTTTGGGGTGGGTCAAAGCCCCGAAATCAATGTAATGGGTAAAAGGATAAAACAGGGGTCCGAAAACCACGGTTTGGGGACCATAGGAAAGTCTAGGCTAGATTATTTTAGATAGAGGAACATTTTGTATTGTAAGGTAAGAAAATAAAGGGCTATTGATGCGAATTGTGGTTTAAGTTGTTTGTTGGGTTTTTGGGGAAAGGACTCCTGCTGGCTGTGTGCGTGGAGATACAGATTTCAGCTGTATGCGGACCCTGCTGCTGTGTGCGCAGGCTGGGAAGGGGATTGTAGGAAGGAACTGATGAATTGATGAACAAGAAAGGTTGATAGAGAAATGAATCTATGAGTACTATCTGTGTGAATCTTGGTAATTATTTCATTGTGCGCATTCCATATTTAAGCTACGAAAGATCTGTGTAAGTGTGTTTTCTGTATCTAGATTTGTTCTATTCTGTTTATAAAATATTGTGCTACTGTCATAAAAGTATATAATTATAGATCTAGCGCACGTGGATGTGAATAGAGACCTCCTTGGCCCTGCGCAAAACAAGGCAATCTGGGTATCTCAGGGCCGAACACAACTCTGCTTGCCTTACCTATCCTTTCTTAGGGTGTGGAAACCTGGTTCCAACACCCATCCATACTACTTCGGATGAGACTTTGACTTGCGCAAGTAGGTCATTTCCGAAAAGGCCAGTACTATAGGGGTTTGTTGGCAAACCTTGAACTCCAAACCTGGGTCAGGACCTCGAGCCAACAAATGGTTCCGTTGTCGGGACCGAAGCATTTTGAGAAAAGGATCGGGTACTGACAAGCGAATAATGGAAATCTAACACAAAATTGAATGAGCATCAGTCTAGATGAAAGTACAACACGAAGCGGTAAGTACTATCGAACCAATCAAGAAAGGGATCACTTTGTCCATAGCCCACTAAAAAGAGAAGCTACACAAGGTCCAGCAGTTAACCCTATGTCAGACTCACGGGAGAACAAGCCCTCAAATTAAACTTCGCTAGAAGGAGACATGGCAGTACACTTGAAATTACCTACCTTTAAAGGTGCAGCCGATGAGGACATAGATCGGTTTTGGTTCGTGGCTGACTTGGTATGGACTACGCAGGGGGTGGTAAGCGATATTGTGAAGAGAGCGCAGTTGTCCCTAGCCTTCAAATAAAGAGCTCTGGACTGGTATATGTGGTATATATCTCAAAACGGGAGTGCATATATTCAAGATATTAAGGGCGCCTTAAAGCAGCAGTTCTGGAAGCCAAAATATTACTCTTAGTTGGTAGCAAAATTAAAACTCTTCAAGCAAGTTGTGTCTGAATCGGTGTGGGAGGTCGATCAGCAATTGAAGAAAGCAATTAGGGAAGGAGGGTTCAAGTACAAAAACAGAAAACACACCGAATGGTTCATTGCTATGTTTCTACCCCACTTACGTATACCAATGGGCCACCAAACCTTCGATTCGCAGGAAAAATCCTTGGAAGCTTCCATGAAACTCGAAGTTGCGCCCAAAGACGACACTTTGGGAGGAGTACATCAAATTCAAGAGTAGCTCGGAGCCATGGACATGGAGATTCAGAGACTATGGACGGAATGGGGAAAAGGAGCTAGCGTAGAACTCTGGTGCATACAATGTCGAGTATCTAGCCATACAAAGGAAAAATGTCCTCTATTGAAGGATTACATGTAGGCAGGAGGACCTAGTCCTCTACGCCCAGGCTCCAGTGGGTCTGAGTTATGGTGCGATGATTTCTGGGTAGTGAGACTACATGATACGGCTAGTGCCCTTGGCTAAGTATGGGTGAACTAAAGCAACAGTGGTACAGGTTATGTCAGTCGATAGGACACAATGAGAAGAACTGTCGCACATACGACTTGATTATAGATCGAGGGAACTTCTATAGGGTATAATCAGACCTTGCATCACTGATATCCCCCTCAACTTTTGGTGGTTCCCCAGCAAGGGGCAGGGGAGGTTGGGGAGGAAGCACAGGACAAGGATGGGGGTAGCTGATCTGCTATAACTATGGAGAGGTAGGGCACTTAGTAAGGGACTGTCCCAACCCCACCAGGAAATTCTACAAATATTTTCGGCAGCTAGACCATGAGATTGAATACTGCCCGATCCTAATAGTAAAAATGCAGGAAAAATAGCCCACTCCTACGCAAAATGTGCAGAGAGTTAAATCCAAGATAAGAAACATAGACCCGAATGTGAAAGTCATAACCCACAGCAGGATGGTTACCCAGAGAGCGAAGGAAGCACTTGCTAGGGATTCTACGACCTCTTATGAAGGATCGAACATCAGCTGGAGACAAGAAGCAGTAGCGGCTGCTGCACAGATGCCGATAGATCTCAAGGTAGAGGAGGAGATTGAGTCCTTTCTCCAGACATGTCTGAAGCTGCTACACAACCCACAGGCTGTAGAGAACCTTAAAGAATTAATGCATAGTTGTGTAGCTCGTTCTACTCCGATTCTTGGGACCAAGCATGTACACCAACTATATAGGTTTAAGAAACACACCGGAAGAGAAATGTGGTTGACTGCGCAGATTGGTGATTATGAGATGGATCAAGTTATTTTAGATTTGGGATCAGATGCGAACGTATTGCGAAAGAAAACATGGCAATGATTAGGAGAGCCTAAATTGGAATGGTCCACCATCCAGCTACGAATGGAAAATCAACAAAAGATCATCCCTCTGGGAAGACTGCCGAAAATCATGGTGGATATCGAGTAAAATTCTAACGCTGACTTTGGATATAGAATTGTGGGCTATAGACATGGGGGGTGTCACCAATCTCAAAAAGCACAGCATGGTGTTTGATAATAACGGTACACACGTAATAGTACCACTAGATCCCACTGAAGGCGCGCGGTATACAAAGACAGTGTGTGAGGAGGAGGAAATAGATCACATCTACAAATTAACTACGTAGGACGAAGACCGGGTTAACCCCATAATCGAAGGAGTACTCTGTTTGGAGAGGGACAGTGAATGCTTTTCTGACCCTGATGGGGAACTGGAGAATTAGCAAAACCGGTTGCATGATGTCTCGGCGCTGCGATATCCTCGGGTCGCATGGGCCCTTTGCTGCATTTCTTCGAAGGTAAGATATCTACCCCACTTTGATGAGTCTGATAGTGTCCAGGAATTCTTGCGAACACTCGAAGTTAGGGTTCCACGAGAAAGACGACTCTAGGACCTTAATCTAGCTATGCACGGGACACCTGCACGATGGCAGGATACCCACAAGAAAGCATTCCCAGACTGGGAGATGTGTCGGGATAGGATGATTTTGCGGTTCGCCCCTCTAGCTGACATATGCACCAAAATATTTCTCGGACCCAGGGATCCCCGCCCACATCTGCATACCTGGATGACCAAATGGTTCGACCGAACTATAGAAGAATGGGTCCATCTATTTGTTCATCTTGGGACCTATCCCTGCCGCTTGCTATTTAGATCCGAAGTTACATCAGTGCACCCGCCACTGGGAAATACTAAAAGAGGACTTTATAGGAACGTTCGGAATAATTGGAAGGATGGAGACGCTTGACAAATCTTTACAAGACATCGATGCGTTTGTATTTAAGAACTCGCACCACCATGCTGCACTAGTGGTCCTGACATGGGAAGCATAGATGCAAGACATAGTCAACTGCCGAATCTTGGCAATAGATGAAGAAGAAGATAATACTTGAAATGACTCTATTCCAGAATCTAAAGGGGAACGCACCATTATTGGACCTCCACAGCATAATATTGATGTGACGCAACCTCTCAGGTTGCATGAAGTTTATATTGGGACAAAAGAACACCCTAAGCTGGTTAAAATTGGGGACTATTGGGATGAAGGAACTGTAGGCAAAATTGTAGAACTACTTACGGAGTATCAGGACTTATTTCCGACAAAGTTTTCCAAGCTCAAAGGAATCACAGGGGACCTAGGCATTATGCATATCACTCTAAAACCTGAGGCGCATCCCATCAAGTAGCGGCCTTATCGACTGAATCCTAAATATAAGCAAAAGGTCAAAGAAGAACTAGAAAAAATGCTTACCGCAGGTATCATTGAACCAGTTGAGAGATTCGATTGGGTAAGTCCAATGGTCATCCAGGAGAATATGACAAAGGGGGAAATATGCATATGTGTCGATCTCCACAAGTTAAATAATGTCTGTATCCATGACCCCTTCCCTACGCCCTTCTCCAATTAAATCCTTGATAGCGTGGGTGGACAAGAGGCCTATTCCTTCATCGATGGGTTCTCAGGGTACCACCAAATCCGAATCGTACCTGAAGATCGCCGTAAGACTACATTCGCGACTGAATGGGGGTCCTTTTAGTATACGGTCATGCCCTTTGGTCTCAAGAATGCACCCTCTATTTTCTCAAGGGTCGTAGTTGTTGTATTCAAGGAGTTTATTCATAAGTTCCTAGAAGTTTATTTCAATGACTGGACGGTCTTCGGCATGGTAAAGGAGCATGTGTATAACTTGCGATTAATGTTGGACGCATACTAGAAGCACCAGATTTCCTTGAATATTAAGAAGTGCATCTTCTGTGTACCATTCGGAATATTTCTCGGACACATAGTATGTCGACAAGGGTTGGTGGTTGATCCTACGAAGGTAGTCGTAATTATAAACCTTGCAGTCCCAACAACGGAGAAACAACTGCGTTCTATTCTTGGACACGCGGGCTATTACAAGAAATTCATTCAGGGGTACGCACTGATCATAGCACCCATGGAAAAACTACTTAAAAAAGATGTTTCCTTATTTTGGAATGATGAATTTCAGAATAGCATTGAACTTCTCAAGGATAAGATGATCTCTGCACCCATACTAATATTTCCTGACTGGTCGAAGAAATTTCATGTACATGTGGATGCGCCAGGCATCGCCTTGGGTGCTATCCTAACTCAACCTGGAGAGGGGGATATTGATCACTCGGTTTCCTTTAAGAGTCGGAAACTATCGGGTGAAGAACGTAACTACTCTACCACTGAACGAGAGGGATTGGCTATGGTATATGCATTACAGAAATATCGGCACTATCTACTGGGTGGACACTTTTAAATGTTCACAGATCATTTGGATTTGAAATACCTGGTCAACAAGCCTATGTTGGAGGCGAATATTTGCTGTTGGCTGCTGCTATTTCACAAATATAATTTTGAGATCATCATCAAGCCCAAAAGGTTGAATGCGGGCCTAGATCATCTGTCCCGCATCGAGACAGGGGAAGAACCTACTAACTTGGAGGAAGTCTTACCAAATGCGTAGCTATTCACCATTAAGGTTGTTGACACACACTTC